>JAAALK010000284.1:65793712-66248938 GCA_019279435.1 Zizania palustris | reverse complement strand
GTTTGTACATATGAAAAACATGTAATATGAAGTATATTGCATATGCATGTATGAAAACAATTACTTGTCAATTATCATCAAATCAGGATCAATTTGTCCTTTTCTCCCCAAAGCACGCCATGTTACTTTTTTCTTCTTATGTTGGTGTTTCCTTTTCTCGGGAAGTGCCACATCATTAGAATCACCGAGAAAAGAATCTGTCGACGATTCTGACTCTACATTAAATGAAGTCGGCAATTCATCATCTTGGTAAACCTCATCGACCTCTTCAACCTCCAATTGATAAGCGCCATCACTGGGGGTGTGTAGACGTTCCGAGGATTCACTTTGTAGACTACCACCAATCACTTAGTTTTTCACATGAGTACGACATATAATACACCTGCTCGACTTGATGAGCAAGGACAAAATTATCGCAACCAGATAATCGTTCCGCGTGTTTGACTTCAACCATCCCAAATTGGTTTTCACGAGTACCATGTTAGGGTCGAAACAATCACAATCGAAGAAGACTACTTTAATCTCCTTATTCCCGGCAAAATTGTACTCGATTATATTTTTGATGATTCCATAATACATAGTTTCGTGTCCTTGTCCATCAATGACCCTTGTAACAACTCCAGTATTAGTTGTTGCCGCTTGAGGTCGATATGCTTCAAAAATAGTTGAACGGAAGCGGAAACCATTAACATCATAGCGACCGTAACTTTTGGCACTAATACTCCCGTAAGAGAGCTGTCGCAAGTCTATATGTACATTGTCAGCGAGCACGCACTGCAAATCATAGGAGATTATAAGATAATTAACCTAGTAGATTAAAATAATACGTGTCACAAAAGGTAAGGATTTACATGTTCTCTGAACCAAGTGAGGAAATTAGGCCCGCCATTTACTCCTTCTCGACGCAATTTATCTAATTGCTTCTCTGTTGGTTGACGACCAGACGTCAAGTATTTTGAATCAAACATACTGTCATTGTAACGAATAGGTAAACAAATGGGTATAAAATTTGGAGGTAAAATATAAAACTAAAAAGAATTTACTTACGCGAAATATTGTTCCATCTCTTCCATATTTGAGTACATGTAAAGCAAGGCATATGTTCGTTCTTCCTGAGTTACATAATATGTCGTGGAGACACCAACAATTATGCTCTTCCACCCAAATATTTGGAGATCACTACAAGGATAGTCTTCATCCATATGGTACCGTGTAGCAGGTGTGTTGACATTGTGATGCTCAGTGAAGTATACACTAGTGAAGTATGCTATCTCTTTCAATTTAAATTCTTCTGCGATGCAACCTTCAACTCTAGCCTTATTACCAACCATCGCTCTAAGCTTCTTTAGGGACCTTTCAATATGATACATCCACCTATATTGCACAGGGCCACCTACCTTAGCTTCATATGGCAGATGAACTAGTAAATGTTGCATTGGATTGAAGAACCCTAGAGGGAATATTTTTTCCAATTTACATAAATCACCGGGATCTCTTTCTCTAGCATCTCCATCATATCATTCTTAATTTCTTTCGCACAAAGTTGTCTATAAAAATGGCTCAGCTCAGCTAACGCCTTCCACACATCATCATTCAGGTACCCGCGAAACATTACAGGAAGGAGTCTTTCCATTATTATGTGGTAATCGTGACTTTTCAATCCATTTAATTTCCCTGTCTTCAAATTCACAGCTCTTCTAAATCCCGCGGCGTAACCATCTGGGAATTTCAAATTTTTCAACCACCTCATTACTTGTTTTTTTCTTTAGGTTTTAAACAAAATGGGGCACGTGGCTTGCCACCACTATTCGTCAACTCAAGGGTTGGTCGATTACAAATCTCAGCTAAATCTCTTCTCGCCTTTACATTATCTTTTGTCCTGTCAGTAAAATCCATACATGTACTTATAATGCTTTCACCAACATTACGTTCCTGATGCATAACGTCAATGTTGTGCATCAGAATTAGTGATTTGACATACGACAGTTCCCATAAGCCACATATGTGGGTCCAATTATGTTCGGCTCCGAATCCTACAAATTCATCCTCATTTCATTAAGGACCAACTCATTCAGCATATCAGTGATTTCTCTACCATTTAAACGTCTTGGTGGTCCCTTTACAACAATATTGTCCTTCTTGAAATTGTTCCTCTGTAACCTAAATGGGTGATTCAAGGGCAAAAAGCATCTATGGCAATCAAAGTAACAAATCTTTCCCCCGAAGTTTAGACGGAAACAATATGTGTCCTTCGCACATATCGGGCATGTCAACCTTCCATGACAACTCCAACCAGAAAAAATATCGTATGCCGGAAAATCGTGGACCGACCACAGATACGCAACTCGAAGATTGAATTTTTTCTTCTGGTCATAGTCATATGCTTCAACTCCTTTCCACAATTGTTTCAACTCTTCAATTAAGGGCTTCAACATCACGTTTAGTCGTGTTTCAGGATGCTCTGAACCGGGTATAATGAGACACAGGAACATAAATTCATATTTCATACAAAACGAAGGTGGAAGGTTGTATGGAATAGCAAAGTCATGCCAACAAGAGTACGACGATGCAGTTACATTGAAAGGCGTGAATCCATCTGTTGCCAACCCGATGCGAACATTCCTTGCATCACTAGCAAAGTCTGCATCAAAATCATCTAGAACCTTCCATGCCTCACCATCAGATGGGTGCACCATTACTTGATTATTCTCACGTACACCTTCTTTATGCCATCGCATATGTCTAGCGGTTTTCTTTGAGAGAAACAATCGTTTCACCCGAGGTGTAAGAGGCATGTAACGAAGTTGCTTATGAGCAACCTCTGTCGTCACCTTCTCTCCGTCTTCATTTACGACCTCTACGAATCTCGGTTTACCACATTTTAAGCATTTCACCTCATTACTATGTTCTTTCCAGAACAACATACAATTATCTCGACACACATCAATCTTCTCATACTCCATACCGAGAGCAAAAGTCATTTTCTTTGACTGGTACATGTCTTTCGACACCTTATGGTTCTTAGGAAGGATATCACTGATCAGATTCAAGAGCTCCTTATAACAATTGTTTGAAAATGCAAACTTTGACTTAATAGCCATAATACGAGTCACGAAAGCGAGAACACTTACGGTGGTGTGCTCATGCAATGGCTCTTCTGAAGCTCGAAGGATGTCAAAAAACTTTGAACCTCTGGTGTTGGAGGATCCTCAGGGTTTGATTCAAACTCCGGTCGTATAGCATCAAGCATCTCATCCATCCTATCGTCAGCAACGCTATCATCTTCTTCTTCCACTACTAATACCGTTTTTTCACGGCCTGTCTTGCCGTGAAAAGTCCAAACTTCATAACCTAGCATGAAACCATATTTGCAAATATGTAATGACAACGTCCTCTTGTCTTGCCAACGAGAATTTCTGCACTTCATGCATGGCACCTCACGCCAGTGTTTGTTGTCAAAGCGAATGCACGATCAACAAATTTCTCAGCGTTGATTACCCACTCCCTCGTGTGAGCTCTACTTTTCATCCAACCACTATACATCCACCGTCGGTCGTCCTCAGCCATTCTATAGGCAAAACATTCATTCAATCGAGAATGCATCGATATCATAAGTACCACGGGCCTATGTCTATAGGAAAAGATAGGTCCTAAACCCACCCAAGAGTGACCGACAAAACGTGGTATTTATGATGAGCCATGAGTCCGAATGAAATTTCAGCAGCATAACCCCACTGTTCTCCAATTGCACGCCTGATAGTGGTGCAATGGAGAACAACAAGGTTATGGTACTGAAATCCCATTCAGACTCATGACTCATCATAAAGACTACGCTCTGTCGCCCACTCCGAGGCTGTCCAAAAAGGGACAATTCCGGACCTACACATCTCACACGCATGACACGTGTGAGACATGTTGGTCCGAAACGGGTGACGCATATGTTTCGTTACACTATCTACGTTGTTGTCAAATAAAAATTACACTAGCAGAGGCGGCGACGCGGCGCACGGGGAGGGTAGCAGAGGCGGCGGTCGGCGGCGCAAGGGGCAGAGGTGGCGGCGCAAGTGGAAGGGGAGGGAGAGAGTCGACTCAGTCGAGACTCGAGAGGGGGGCTAGGGCGCATGCGATAAAATTCTCTCCTTATAAAAATAATTCATTTTAATCAAAATAGATCTGAACCACATCACTCCTTGAAGATTAAAATAGTAGAGTTAGAAGAATTAAATCAGAAGGTTTTACTTCAACAAAACCTTTCAAACTTTTAGTTCAAACCTGATGTTCAGAAATCATTTTGTATTCAGCTGAGTTTAGCATTCAAAACATTTGAATCTGATACTAAAGACTCTTAGCAATTTCAAACTATACAGAAGTCAGGAAATTAACAAGAGTTAACTAACAGCATATACCAATCACACATAATCAATTCAGAACATGTAGAAAAATTAATTTGATTCAGCAACTAGTAAAAAGGAATAAAACTGAATACTCTGAAAATGTTCTGATCTACACAAGATTGATGAATGTTGATTTCCCTATGGATTTTCATGACATGTAATAGATTAAGGAGAAAATTACTTGATCGTTGGATGACGACGGGCGGCGACGATGGGCGACGACGACGGGCGACGATGACGGGCAGTGGCCGGAGGGCGGTGGGCGGCGGCGGGTGGCCGTCGGGCGGCTGGCGGCGGTGGGCGGTGGGCGCGCAGGACCAGGCGGCCGGCGGCGGGGAGGCGCGATGCGACGCGTGCGCGGGACCGGGCAGCCCGCGGCGGCGACCGAAGGCGTCGGCCGGCGGCTGCCGGAGGCGGCGGTTGGCGGCGGGAGGCGACGGGCGCAGGAGGCGGTGGCGGGGAACAGTGTGGGAGCGCGCGTACAGGGAGTTAGGGCTCCTTGTACGCGCGCGCAGTTGGGGAATAAATACCCTAACTTCCGTCGGCCAGCATTAAAGCAGACGGTTCCATCGGCTTTAATGCTGGCCGACGGAAGTTATGGGATCCGATCAGCCACAGAAAAATTCCGGCTAACTTCCGTCGGCCACTGTGAAAAGCCGACGGAAGTTAACTTAACTTCCGTCGGCTCCTGGAGGCCGACGGAAGTTATTTAACTTCCGTCGGCTTTCCTAAAAACCGACAGAAGATATTTTAGCCGACGAAAACTTTCTGATTTCTTGTAGTGTGAGTAAATATCCGATTGTGGATTTGTGTTCGAATTATCCACTTTACATTCATATTTGAAAATATTTGGATTCACATTCATATTCTAAGTAAATTGTGGTAAATAGTGCTATTTATATTCATTTTCATCCGTCCCTAATGCGCCCCTTAAGTCGTGAACAGAGACAGAATACTGGACGGTTTGGAGAACGGCTTAGGGGGTGTTTGGATCTAGGAGCTAAATTTTAGCATGTGTCACATCAGATGTTTCGACATTAATTTAAAATACTAAACGTGAACTAATTATAAAAATAATTGCAGAATTAGAGACTAAATCGTGAGACGAATTTTTTTAGCCTAATTAATCCATAATTAGTAAATATTTACTGTAACATCACATTGTCAAATCATGTTGTAATTAGACTTATTAGATTTGTCTCGTGAATAATCCTCCGATTATGAATGAGTTTTGTAAATAGTCTACATTTAATACTCCAAAATAGTATTTAAACATTGGATATGACAGGGCTAAAAAATTTTAGCCCCATCCAAACA
Source organism: Zizania palustris (assembly GCA_019279435.1). Taxonomy (NCBI): domain Eukaryota; kingdom Viridiplantae; phylum Streptophyta; class Magnoliopsida; order Poales; family Poaceae; genus Zizania; species Zizania palustris. The sequence goes on along the minus strand of JAAALK010000284.1, from coordinate 66,243,227 downwards.
ACCCCTTTGTTGGACCGGAAACGGCGACCAGAGGGGGGGTGAATGGGAGCTTTTAAAATTTCTGGCTAAAAACAGCCTTCGGTTTTAATCCTGTCTTCTGCGGAACAGGCTTCGAACACTACCTTCGAAGGTCTGGTTCGGAGGTACTTCGACAGCTCCGAACACAGGCTTCGCAGGAGCAAAAGTTCGAAGCCAAGAAGACTTCGCTCCACTGACAACCCTCGAAAACTACTCTGCTAAGTCAGTGCAGGCTCCGCACACAGGGTGCTTCGAGCAGGCTTCGCACTTCACCCTTCGCAAGAGTGGACAGCTCTCTGAGGACTTCGACCAAGTACTTGGCAGCAGCAACTGGTGCTGGGCTTCGTACACGAAGGTCTAAACGCACACAAACAGACTTCGCTAGGAGCTTCGACACAAGAAGCAAAACGGGCCTCGAACAGGGCTTCGCTAGTAAGCTGTGAGGACTTGCCTCAAGTTACACAGAGCGACAGCACGCTGAAAAACACACTTCGCACAAAGTCAACCTTCGCCTAGACAGGCTTTGGTGCACTACAACTAGCGAGGTATGTAACGCGAGCTCAAGCAAAAAGCACAAAGAAGCAGGGCTTCGCCGCTTGAACAAGGAACACAAAAATATTTGAACTCTGGATGAATACAGCGAGGTATATGGCTACAGGAGCTCAACAGTAAATGCTCAAAGTGTTAAATGTTACCTACCGAGCCCCCATATTTATAGCCCACAGTTCACCAAAAGGAAATGACTACTTTACCCCTAGGATTTACATTGATTTTGACTCTACAGAACTAAGGGGTACAAAAGGTAGTCCACCTTTATTCTGGAGGCTTCTCTGTCAGCTTTGCAGAGGGGACAGTGTCAGCCTTTTACAGAACAGACAGTGTCAGCCTTTGCAGTCTTTGACCTTCTGGAATCCTCCCTTCGCACGCGAGGGTGCGGTAGCTTCGGCGAGAAGCCTTGAGCCTGGTGGCCTTCGCTTCGCCGAAGATGACCTTCGATACAGTGACGGTTTTGAGCCGAAGCCGTCAAAGCTCCTTGGGCCTTCGCACCAACACCTCCGGAGTGGACCACCACGGCTTCGCAGCTTCACCCAGCTCGAACTCCGTCAGTCCGTGTACCGAAGCCATGCAGGCCGAAGCACCTCAAGTCAACCTTCCTCCGGAGCTAGCCTTGCTCCGAAGCCTTCCTCACTCCGAAGCCCTACCTTCGGAGTACCACCCTTCGAAGTCCCTCCTTCGTCCAAGGCCTCCGCATGAAGCATTCCATGAGCCCTTCGTCGCAGTGTGTCTCCCCGAGCACACTCCTCGATGAGCCTCACCCGGACCATGCCTTCGATGCGCCTTGACTTCTGAGACCTTCGTCGGGTACCTTCGAATGTCTCCCTCCGGAGCACACTTCGAACCCTTGCCTCCGCAGAGGACTTCTTCCAACCAACTCCGAAGTCACTCCATTCGGAGTACCTTCGAAGTGCCTTACCTCCGAGGACTTTGTCTCGGAGTACCTTCACCAGGAGCCACGCTCCGCACTCTCTGCCTTCACCTGGCACGCCTCGACCCGAGGACCGACCCGGACCACCTTCACAGCCACCGTGACGGAGCTCCCCGCTCCCCTGGCATCAAGCCTCCCGCTCGACCCAGGTTCACCTGCTGCGAACCTTGTCCGTCGCCTCCGAAGTCCCTGCGTACCACAGACAAGCAAACAAGTGTTTCCAGTACTCCGGAGACCTCTCCGGGTTAGCAACCTCCGGCACACACTCCGGTGTACCACCCAAAGTACCGAACCCTTCGGTACGAACCCAATCATCGTGTATTGTCGGACCCCTCCGACAGGCACACTCCGCTGCACAGCTGCAGCAAGCAAACACCGAACAGCCTCCGGTAAAACCACCTCCGATCACCTTCGGAGGTACCCTTCGAACAGAGGGTAAAACCTGTCAATCACTCATCACAAGCACCGAAACCAACCCTTGGTTTCTCATTCTCCCCCTTGATGAGTGCATTGACAACCAAATCCAAGTTCAAGAAAAAATTAAAAATTTTCAGCACACAAGTGACCATAAAAACTCATAAAAGAGCCAAATCATGTCACTTGACAACAGAATTTTCCTCCCCCTTTCTCAAAAGAGTAAAAAGCCCCTTCGGCAATAAAAACTCCCCCTGAGTTAAATTATCCCCCTTTGGCAAACAAAGAGCCTTTATGTCATGATTTCTCCCCCTTTGGAAATTAAACCCCTTGCGGCAGAGAACGAAGCAAGTGACTCCCCCTTGAGGAATTTCTCCCCCTTTGGCAATGCAAGCATCAAGGAGCAAGTAAAAGATGCAAAGCTTCGAAATCAGCAGAATTGCAAAGACATATGAAGCAAAAATATGCCAATAATAACACCAAAGATCATGGGCTCAGCTCAAATTAATATTCTCTACAAGCATGATGAAGCATGTGATTTGATCATTTTTGAAATAAAAGCATCACCACTTAGTCAAGGAAACTAGACGAGTAAAAACAAGAACTGCGCAAAGCTAGTCAATTTCTACTCTAGACAGACAAGTCCAGTTCAAATGGAGCTTGAAAAGCAAACTTGATAAACAATGCATTTTGTTGTTCTTTTCTTAGTGCCAGGGGTTATTTGTTTGTCCACCTTATACTTTCCAATCCGGCCAAGCCTAGGCATAAAAGCCATATGAAGCTTAAGGCATAGATTTTGGCATACACTACGCTATTCCAGTTCAGACCAATGTGCAATGGTAAGCAGTCTAGAATAGGGTAGTGCGACAAACAAACCCACCTGGATCTTTTAACTTAAAGCACGCTAATCATGGAATTTTTGATTTTAACCAAGAGAACCAATTGTTTGGTACTTTGTGAATATCCATGAAAATTTGAGAACAATTTTTCAAGTTGCAATTTTGCAGCATCCAAAGAAATATGTCTTGCTATCAAGCAGATAAAAGATAGCTAAAGCAGTCCTGTCTAAACATGCTAGATTCAAGACTAAGCAGTGAGCACAATTTGATTTTGAAAATAAAACACCATGCACATGAATGTTCCAGATGAATTAAAAAGAGCTGAGCTGACATGATTTCATGAATCAAAAGCAGGCATATAAGTGCAACAGATGTAAATGCAATTTCAACACAATTAGCAAAAGTATATCCATCTAAAACAGCTCCCCCTCACAAAATGCCGTAAGGGTGACAAATACCAAGTTCCCCACGCAAGTAAGCAAATCGAGAAGCATCGAGGGGTTTTGTAAAAATGTCGGCAAGCTGGTGTTGGGTATCAACATATTGAAGTTCAATATCACCCTTCTCATTGTGGTCTCTGAGAAAATGATACCGTACATCAATGTGTTTGGTTCTGGAATGCTGAACCGGGTTGTTTGCAATACAAATAGCGCTAGTGTTATCACATAAAAGTGGAACACTCTTATAATCTAACCCGAAATCCCGCAAAGTGGAAACCATCCACAAAATCTGAGAGCAACAGCTAGCTGCAGCAACATATTCGGCCTCAGCCGTCGATTGTGCAACACTAGACTGTTTGCGGGAAGACCAGCAAACCAGAGAAGTACCCAGAAAATGACAAGTACCAGAGCTACTCTTCCTATCAATTCTACACCCAGCAAAATCCGCATCGGAATAACCTCGAAGACATAAAGATGAAGACGTTGAATACCATATGCCAAATTCAAGGGTATGTTTGAGATACCTTAAGATGCGCTTAACCGCTTGGCGGTGCGAAGCTCGTGGTGAAGCCTGAAAACGAGCGCACAGACACACTGCGAAGTGTATGTCTGGCCTCGTAGCAGTCAAGTAGAGGAGGGAGCCGATCATGCTTCAGAACTCCTTCTGATCTACCGCTTCTCCATCTTCGTTAGGATCCAATGCTACAGATGTAGCCATTGGAGTGGCGAGAGGCTTCGCATCGGACATGTCGAACTTCTTGAGCAGGTCCTTGGTGTACTTAGTCTGGTGGACAAAAGTACCTTGTTTGCTTTGCTTGATTTGCAAACCAAGGAAAAATGTAAGCTCGCCCATCATTGACATTTCAAATTCCCTGCTCATGGTATCTGCAAACTCGGCAACCAAAGCATGAGAAGAGCCACCAAAGATGATATCATCCACATAAATCTGAACTAGGAGGAAATCTTTGCCATGCTTGAGAGTAAACAAAGTTTTATCAACAGAGCCCATCAGATACCCTCGCTCAAGCAGGAAAGACTTAAGTCTATCATACCAAGCCCGAGGGGCCTGCTTGAGTCCATAAAGAGCCTTATGAAGTTTAAGGACTTTATGTGGGTACTTGGGGTTTTCAAAACCAGGGGGTTGTTTTACATAAACATCTTCACCTATGAAGCCATTAAGAAAAGCACTTTTGACATCCATTTGATAGAGTTTGAATCCCCGGGATGTCGCAAAGGCAAGCAAAATCCTAATGGCCTCAAGGCGAGCAACAGGTGCAAAAGTTTCAGTAAAATCAATCCCTTCTAGTTAAGAAAAGCCCTGAGCTACAAGTCTAGCCTTGTTTCTAACTATTGTCCCATCCTCCCCTAGTTTATTTTTGAAAATCCATTTGTTCCAATGAAATGAACATTTGGTGGAGGATCAACTAAAGTCCAGACTTGGTTTCTCTCAAAATTTTCAAGTTCCTCATGTATGGCATTGATCCAACTAGAATCAGAAAGTGCATGACTAACATCTAAGGGCTCGAAAGAAGCAACAAAAGCAGCATTAGTGAAATGGGCATGTGAACGAGTTACCCTTTGATCAAGCTCACCAATGATCTGCTCGGGAGGGTGCATCCTTTGAACATGATGTGGAGCCTCGTGGCGGGATGCAGTCTCCCCCTCAACTTGTGCGTTGGAGTGGTCCATGATGACCGATGTTGAGGTACTCGCTTCGAGACCTCGTGCCGAAGTAGTTGAAACGGGGTCAGCTTCGGGGGTCGATGTCGAGGGTAGTAGGGGTTCATCCTCGAATTCTCCGGGATCTTCTTCTTCAAATAAGGTCTGTTCCATGTCGTGTTCATCTGCCTGTTCAAAAGCAGAACTAACAGAGGGGGTTGATTCATCAAAAGTCACATCACATGACTCGATGACAGTGTTAGTTTCCAAGTTATAAACACGATAAGAATGACCATGTGTAGTGTAACCCAAAAAGATCCCGTCAGAAGATCGCGACTCAAATTTATCCAAGTTACCACGTTTTAGGATAAAGCAGCGACAGCCAAAAACTCGAAGATGAGTAACCTTGGGCTGTCTCCCAAACGCAGCTCATAAGATGTCAAATTTAAAATTGAGCGTAAGAAAATTCGGTTTGAGATGTAGCAAGCAGTGTTCATGGCCTCAACCCAGAATTTTCTAGGAGTCCTATGCTCATCAAGCATCGTCCTAGCCATCTCAACCAAAGTGCGGTTCTTCCTCTCAACGACACCGTTCTGTTGAGGAACCCGCGGAGCAGAGAATTGATGTTCTATGCCATGCTCCATGCAAAAGTCAACAAAGAGACTATTTTTGAACTCGGTGCCATTATCGATTCGAATGAATTTCAATGCACCGGGGAGTTCAGTGAAAAGTCTCAAAGCCAAGCTCCGAAAGTGTGAAAACACTTCATCCTTGCTGGCAAGAAAGAAGACCCAAGAGTAGCGAGAGAAATCGTCGACAATTACTAGAACATACCACTTGCCGCCTAAAGAACTAACCCGAGAGGGACCTACAGTGTCCATATGGAGAAGTTCTTCGGGTTGTTCAGTCATCACAGTGGTGACTGGCGAATGCGAAGCGGCAATCATTTTTCCATGTCGACAAGGAGCGCAAACTAAATTCTTCTCAAACTTGAGCTTGGGCAATCCTCGGATCAGACCTAGGGCGCTCAGACGAGCAAGCAACTCAAAGCTCATATGCCCTAGTCTCCTATGCCACTTCCACAACTCAGAAGTTGAATGTGCAACAAGACAATGAGAAGAACCAGATGACTCCGAAAAATCAGCTCCAAAAACTCTCCCAACCCTAAAGATCTTACACACCACAACGCCATCAGAATTGAGCACTTGCGAAGTATCGCGATGAAATCGCACTTCGAAGCCCTCATCAAGCAACTGAGATACAGACAGCAAATTGTATCCCAGGTTTTCAACCTAAGCAACATCATTGAGAGTGAAATTCGAGTTAATTCTTACCACACCTTTACCTTTCACTCTACTCCTTCGATTGTTTCCGAAGGTGATATGTTCCCTTTGCTTGGTTGTGGTGAGGCTGGAGAACCAAGTTGCATCTCCGGTCATGTGGCGCGAACAACCGGAGTCCATGATCCACGTGCCCTCCAAGCCTCGATCTGTCGCCTACACACGATAAGAATATCTCGATCGCTCAGTGCTGGGGTGAGTGAAATAATGACGAGGCATCCAGCACTGAGTGACACGAGTAGTAGGCACAGTAAAAGCAGACGGTCTACGCACATAATAATCAGAATGATGCAAAGCGCGAGGTCTACTTACATGCTGTGAACGAATAACATGTCGAGGTCTCCTACTCTGACGAGGTACAAAGCTACTCGCCCGAGGTCTACCACCATATGGAACATGGTGAACACTTCGAGGAGCAAAACCTCTCCGAGAAGCACGAGGAGCCTCAAAAGCAGGACGATAGTACATCTCAGACTCATGCATACCTAAAGATGGGTAATGCATGTCCTGATAACTCATCGCCTGTGCGCGTCGCTCATCCTTGATGCGACGAAAACAGAACCCAACCAAATGACCTGCCCGCTGACAATAAGAACAATGGAACACTCTCCTAGGGGCACTCTCATGGGTCACAGGAGCAACTCTCACAGGCTCCTTGGGTTTCTTCTGTGTGGGTTTCTTGGGAGGGATTTTCTTGGCAGGAGGTGTGGTTTTCTTCGGTGGATGGGTAGGCTTTCTGGCTGATGGGGTGTCTAACAGAGCTCTCTCTTTCTCTAAGGTAGTGGGAGAGGTGAAAACAGTTTTGGACTTACTGTCTAAAGGTATCCTCTCAAACCCAACCTAGAGCTACCCCTGCTCTGTCAGCACACAACTTGGTCTTGGCCAAGAGCAAATCCATCCTACCCTTTCCCTCAGTGCATTTATTAACCACTGAAAGGAGGTATTCATTTTCTGACATGAGGTTCTCAGCTCGCTCTCTAGCAGTGCCTAGCTGGTCCTTAAGGGTGATGCAAGTGTCACACACAGGCTGCACATCCTTAGAACTACCGGCCCTCTCCAATCTAGCCTCTAAATCATGAACATGCTTATCACGTAAATTAATGCTATCGCGTAATAAAGAGCAGTTCATGCAATCAATAATATCATGAGGTCTAGAATCCACCTCCAAAAGCTGCTTCTGTGCAGTCTCAAGCTCAGAAAGAGTTTGAGCATGAACAGAACGCAACTGAGCAAGCTCACTCATGACAACAGAACAGGACTCACATTCAGCATCATTAAACTTAGACTTAAGCATGGCATATTCAGTAGAAACATTTTCTAGCCTAAGTCTAAGGTCTTTTCTTTCTCTAACGGCTTGCACAAGTAATCTATCCTGACCAAGCACTACTTCATTCAGCTCATCTAATTTAATTAGTAGCTGGTCAGATGATAGGTTTACCTCAGATGAGTCAAGCTCATCGCCGCTGTGATCGCTGTCGGCCATGAAGCAAAGGCCGGTGAAGTCTCTTCCCTTCTTGTCCTTCTTGTCCTTCTTGTCCTCCTTCCTTGGGGACTCCTCCTCCTCAGAGCTCGACTCCTCAGTTGAGGACGTGTCGATGTCGCTGAGAGCAGCAACAAAAGCTCTGGAAGCGGCCTTGGCTACTTTCTTAGCCATCTTGCCGCGCTTGCCCTTTACAAAGGGTTTCCTCTCCTTGTGGTATTTGGGGCGCTCACTTTCATCTCTCTTTTTGAGCTTAGGGCAGTTAGCCTTGATGTGAGAAGTGTCACCGCATTCAAAACAACCACCAAAACCACTTCTCCTCTGATCCCGTCTCTCATGATGAAAACGGGTGAACCTCCGGGCAATGAGAGCAAGCTCATCATCAGCTAGAGTGTCCACCTGCTCCTTTGTGACGGAGACCAGAGAGGACAAAGCAAAACCATCTGCGAAAACACAAGTACCAGATGTGCTTGGTTCTGCAGTGGTGCCACGGCTAGTGCTAGAAACCAATGCCAATGGCTGTGGCAAAGAGCTTCTGTGCACTGCAAGAGATGCCTTGGCAATCTCTGTGGACTTCAGCTTGCTAAAGAGTTCATCACAGGTCAAGGTGTCATAGCCTGTGGACTCCTCAATGCTGGATATCTTTACTTCCCATATGCTACGGTCAAGAGCATAGAGAAGCTTGATAGCCCTATCATGATCACTGTAAGCAAGCGTCTCGTTGGATCGCAAGTTACTCACTATCGCGTCAAAACGTGAAAACATGGCATCTATAGATTCACCAGGTGCCTGCACAAACAGCTGATACTGTTGATTGTAGGTGCTTTGGCGCCTGGCCTTAATCTGAGTAGAGCCCTCATGAAGACAGTGAGCGTTGTCCAAATCTCCCTAGCAGTCCTAAGGTGCTGCACCCTATCGAACTCACTTCTACTCAAACTGATGAACAATATGTTTCTTGCCTTGGAATTGGCATTATACTGATCCTTCTCAGTCTGAGAGGTGCGAGTCTCAGGGATGGAGTATTGTGAGTCCACAATCTCCCAATTGCATTTCCTTGGCTTAACAAGTAAGCCTCCATGCGCACCTTCCAGTATGCAAAATCTGTCCCATCGAACAGAGGAATTTTACTGCCTCTATCCATGTCGCCAATAGATCACAAAACCGGTTAAGGTCAACTGGTGATCTTAACCTGCTCTGATACCAATTGTTGGACCGGAAACGGCGACCAGAGGGGGGGTGAATGAGAGCTTTTAAAATTTCTGGCTAAAAATAGCCTTCGGTTTTAATCCTGTCTTCTGCGGAACAGGCTTCGAACACTACCTTCGAAGTCTGGTTCGGAGGTACTTCGACAGCTCCGAACACAGGCTTCGCAGGAGCAAAAGTTCGAAGCCAAGAAGACTTCGCTCCACTGACAACCCTCGAAAACTACTCTGCTAAGTCAGTGCAGGCTCCGCACACAGGGTGCTTCGAGCAGGCTTCGCACTTCACCCTTCGCAAGAGTGGACAGCTCTCTGAGGACTTCGACCAAGTACTTGGCAGCAGCAACTGGTGCTGGGCTTCGTACACGAAGGTCTAAACGCACACAAATAGACTTCGCTAGGAGCTTCGACACAAGAAGCAAAACGGGCCTCGAACAGGGCTTCGCTAGTAAGCTGTGAGGACTTGCCTCAAGTTACACAGAGCGACAGCACGCTGAAAAACACACTTCGCACAAAGTCAACCTTCACCTAGACAGGCTTCGGTGCACTACAACTAGCGAGGTATGTAACGCGAGCTCAAGCAAAAAGCACAAAGAAGCAGGGCTTCACCGCTTGAACAAGGAACACAAAAATATTTGAACTCTGGATGAATACAACGAGGTATGTGGCTACAGGAGCTCAACAGTAAATGCTCAAAGTGTTAAATGTTACCTACCGAGCCCCCATATTTATAGCCCACAGTTCACCCAAAGGAAATGACTACTTTACCCCTAGGGTTTACATTGATTTTGACTCTACAGAACTAAGGGGTACAAAAGGTAGTCCACCTTTATTCTGGAGGCTTCTCTGTCAGCTTTGCAGAGGGGACAGTGTCAGCCTTTTACAGAACAGACAGTGTCAGCCTTTGCAGTCTTTGACCTTCTGGAATCCTCCCTTCGCACGCGAGGGTGCGGTAGCTTCGGCGAGAAGCCTTGAGCCTGGTGGCCTTCGCTTCGCCGAAGATGACCTTCGATACAGTGACGGGTTTGAGCCGAAGCCGTCAAAGCTCCTTGGGCCTTCGCACCAACACCTCCGGAGTGGACCACCACGGCTTCGCAGCTTCACCCAGCTCGAACTCCGTCAGTCCGTGTACCGAAGCCATGCAGGCCGAAGCACCTCAAGTCAACCTTCCTCCGGAGCTAGCCTTGCTCCGAAGCCTTCCTCACTCCGAAGCCCTACCTTCGGAGTACCACCCTTCGAAGTCCCTCCTTCGTCCAAGGCCTCCGCATGAAGCATTCCATGAGCCCTTCGTCGTAGTGTCTCTCCCCGAGCACACTCCTCGACGAGCCTCACCCGGACCATGCCTTCGATGCGCCTTGACTTCTGAGACCTTCGTCGGGTACCTTCGAATGTCTCCCTCCGGAGCACACTTCGAACCCTTGCCTCCGCAGAGGACTTCTTCCAACCAACTCCGAAGTCACTCCATTCGGAGTACCTTCGAAGTGCCTCACCTCCGAGGACTTTGTCTCGGAGTACCTTCACCAGGAGCCACGCTCCGCACTCTCTGCCTTCACCTGGCACGCCTCGACCCGAGGACCGACCCGGACCACCTTCACAGCCACCGTGATGGAGCTCCCCGCTCCCCTGGCATCAAGCCTCCCGCTCGACCCAGGTTCACCTGCTGTGAACCTTGTTCGTCGCCTCCAAAGTCCCTGCGTACCACAGACAAGCAAACAAGTGTTTCCAGTACTCCGAAGACCTCTCCGGGTTAGCAACCTCCGGCACACACTCCGGTGTACCGCCCAAGTACCGAACCCTTCGGTATGAACCCAATCATCGTGTACTGTCGGACCCCTCCGATAGGCACACTCCGCTGCACAGCTGCAGCAAGCAAACACCGAACAGCCTCCGGTAAAACCACCTCCGATCACCTTCGGAGGTACCCTTCGAACAGAGGGTAAAAGCCTGTCAATCACTCATCACAAGCACCGAAACCAACCCTTGGTTTCTCACCCTTAATCATGCAGCTGGTTAATCAGTTAATCACGCCCTTTTGGTGAAATCATGATGGGTCATAACAGACATTAGTAATGGGCATCGTACCTGTCACCCTTATCTATCATTAGTGATGGGTGTATACCCATCACTAAAGGAGACATTTAGTGATGGGTATATATCTTTACCTATCACTAATGGTTACCTTTAGTGATGGGTATAGATGTTCACGCGTCAGCTTTAGTGACACACATACATCTATACCCGTCATAAAAGGTGGATCATTAGTGAAGGACATAGATGTTCACGCGTCACTAAAGGTAGATTTTTTTTCATTTCAGATATGTTCTATACAGTTTTATTTAGCTTCTTTCAGTTCAAATGAGTTAATGATTAGATCCTAGATGGTCACGAAGGGGTTCTTTTCATCAATTTTGTCATTGTTCCGATCTGATTTCCATGTACTCATCATCGGTGAGGCCTCTACCTCGATCCACAATAGAAGAGGAGAGGCAATGATGATGATGAAGAAGAAGAAGAAGAATAGATCTGAGGTGTTCATGGATAAACACTCTTTCTATTATTTATGTCGTTGTCTCGATATGTTTTGCATGTGGTCATCATCGGTGAGGTCTCTACCTTAAGACAAAATAGAGGATGAAAGATGATGATAAAGAAGGAGATAAAGATGTTATAATAATGGAGGAGAGAAAACAATAGGATTTGGAGAAGCAATGATAATAACTTTGTACCCTTTGTTGAAGCAGTTCAATACCGATGAGCTCATGGTCAGGTGGAGCATGAAGTAATATTGATCGTTGTCGAGTAGATCTTGTAGTGACGTCAGTCACCATGGATAGAGCATGATCGAGATGAGAATGGTAAAGATCAAGTAGAGAGAGCAAGGGAGTTAATTTATAGAATGGTTGAGTGTAAAGGCTGAAGAGCGGAGACAAGGCTTTATAATAGTGTTCTTCTGTCCGTCCAAATTTTCAGGCTAGTGTTCTTCTGCCCATCTAAATTTTCAAAAAAATTCGTGTGCATCGGTCTTAGTGACGGGTCTAGATATTCACGTGTCACTAAAGGTAGGTCTTTAATGACAGGTTTAGCTATTCGCGCACCACTAAAGGTAGGTCTTTAATAATGAGTCTTACACACGTCACTAAAGGTAGGTCTTTAGTGACGAGTCTCAATGTTATCCGTCACTAAAGATCAGTTTAGAATTTGGCAACCTATTAGTGATGAATATTATTGAGACCCGTCACTAAATATAGGTCTTTAGTGACGGTTGTAAACATACCTGTCACTAAATGTATGTTACTGACGTGTGTCTTTTATCTATCACTAAACCTACGTCAGTAAAGATCATGTGTGCGGTAGTGATCGTGGATCTAGATTAGGATGAACTTACTTCTAAACTTTTTTGATGCTTTCATCAGTAATATGTGGGGATGTTTGTGGTCATAGTCGCCTTTCAAAAATAGTTAGGAGTAAACACGAAGTTAAATTTTGTGAGAGTTTACATTTCTATCTCGTCGTCACAAAGAATGTCAATTCATTTAAAGTTAAATTGAGTAAATATCAGATTGTGGATTTCTATTCGAATTATCCACTTTACATTCGTATTTGAAAATTTTGGATTCACATTCATATTCTAAGTAAATTATGGTAAATAGTGCTATTTATATTCATTTTCATCCGTCCCTAATGCGTCCCTTAAGTCGTGAACAGAGACAGAATACTGGACGGTTTGGAGAACGGCTTAGGGGGTGTTTGGATCTAGGAGCTAAATTTTAGCTTGTGTTACATCAGATGTTTCGATATTAATTTAAAATACTAAACGTGAACTAATTATAAAAATAATTGTAGAATCGGAGACTAAATTGTGAGACGAATTTTGTAAGCCTAATTAATTCATAATTAGCAAATATTTACTGTAGCATTACATTGTCAAATCATGGTGTAATTAGACTTATTAGATTTGTCTCGTGAATAATCCTCTGATTATGAATGAGTTTTATAAATAGTTACATTTAATACTCCAAAATAGTATTTAACATTGATATGACAGGGGCTAAAAAATTTTAGCCCCATCCAAACACCCCCTTAATCATGCAGCTCGTTAACCAGTTAATCACGCCCTTTTGGTCAAATCGTGTGGCAGTGACTAATGCAACATGTACTCCCTGATTCGTGCCTTTTGCTGGACATGTGAGAATCTTCAAGTGGGGGACTGCGCGCAGTGCCTGATCTATCTCCTTTCGTCAATAATGACGTCCCTAATCCAAGGAGACGGTTTTATTCCCAGCGTCCAACACACAACATAATTTATCAGTCTGATATATACTAATATTCTAAGTATTAAGTAATATTGTAATTAATACTCACTCCATTATATATTTTTATTATTTTTTCATAAGTTAAATTATCTCTTATTTTAATTATTTTTAAAAAAAATAGTGACAAATAAATATCAATTTTGTTTTATTAAATTTATCATTGGGTATGTTTTAGTAATGTCTTCATTTGATGTTCTATATATTAATAACCTTTTATTTAAATCTAATAAAAATGATAAATTTAACTTAAAAATCAAAATGACTTACTACATGTACTATAAGATAGAAACAGTGTAGTTAAGATGGGTATAAATATATGTAGCTTAATGCAGGAACGACCATATGTGCTAGAGCTACCTTGGACTACCCTCGTAATCATTTTTACGCTTCCATGCCTCCTCGGTGCATTTGACTAGCACAAGTTGCGCCACGCTCGTTGAGAAACAAACATAGCAGGTAGGAGAAATTTGGGCAGACGTTTCGACGAAGGAATTGGAAAAAAAAAACTCTACCGAAGACTACTCAGATTTGGACAACGCGCAACTTCTGGCATTGGTCTTTGATCAAATCAAAAAGTTATAGGCCTCACGTTTGGATGTTACGTCGTATTTTGAGAGAGTCTTGTACACGCATCTAAAATCCGTTTTTTTTCAAATATTCAATTTTTTGTTTTAGATTGCAAAATATGAGAAACCAAATTGAGATATGCCTTAGTTTTGTCTAAGTGATAAGTGATTGACAAGTTTGCTAAATTCAAGATTTGGACTTGTGATTGTGTGATGAGTTCACCGAAGGATTCAGTGTGTGTGGAAGAAACATATCTACTTGTCTAATGGTGTGCAAAATTTGGATACCACTCAACTGTCAATGGCGGGTGATTAGGGTCAACAGGACAGCTTGGTGTCAGGCGATCAACGAGACCGGGTAAAGCTGAGGATGATCTCAATCGTTGTTGGAGAAATAGTTCTCCCTTAACAAGAGGTCAAATGATGCCAGTCTCCTAAGGTATAGAGACCCGAAGTCTATCAAGTTGGCGAGGCCTGTAGCCAGACCTCCGCGCCCCTCCGATCCAAATCACTCTGGACGCTACTTCAAGAGGCCACAACACAAGTCTCCGGTCCCCCACAGACCCCTCCGTGGACACCCCCGGGGATCCCTCCGAAGACCCCTTTGAGGCCCTCTTCGGAGCACTATTCGGAGTTCTCTGCGGAGCCCTCTCCGCCGGCCTCCGGTGAACACCCTCCGGCAGGTGCTCCAGCCGAGAAGACAAGACATCTCAATACCACTACAGTACAAGCGGTCGTACCGAGGGTCCATAACCCTGAAATAATGTATATCTACCACATCTGTAAAGCTTTATAGCTGCATGTACCATAGCCTAGCCTTTTTCTCCCCCTTTTACCCCTACAAGGCCTATGATATGTAGAGGGTAATAGGGTCTTTTCCTTTGGCATGTGAGCCTATAAAAGCAGGGCATCACCCTTGTAACGGGATAGAAGATAGAGGCAATGCTATGCCAAAATCACTATGAACTGGACGTAGGGTTATTATCCCCCTTGAGAGGCCCGAACTAGTATAAAAATCACCTCTCTCTCTATGAAAGAACCCTTCGAGGTTCATACTGAGGAACATAGTGAGGTGTGTCACTACTGTTCAAAGGAATGATGAGTGATTGATAGGCTGAGTTCATGAGTTGAGTCTAGATGTACTGGAGTTAGTTTGTGTGTATGTGTTTGTCTCGTGTGTGCGGGCTTGAGTTACTCGTCAACTGTCGATGGCACGGGATCAGGGTTAGACGGGGAGTCTAATGCCATATGGTCGAGGGTGTCAGTCGAAGTCGAGAGTGGACTCGGATGTATGCATGGAGGTCAAACGGGACGTCGAGTTGAAGGTTGATCGAGACGAAGCGTCGTTTGAGTCAGCAAAAGGGAAGCCAGTGCAAGTGACAAGGCGGCTCGAGGGATTGAGAGCGGGAGAGACTTGCTGGCGGTCGAGTTTGCGGACAGACGACGGGCGTCGACGATCGGGAGAGGCTTTGTCGGTTTTTGCTGAAAACCGTCGAAATTTTAAACGTTTTTACTATTTCAATAAAATAATGTCAAGTTTTAGTTTAAATTTTTTTAGTGTCATAGTGTTTACTTTTTAGAGTATTTTTGGAATGTATATATTCTGAAAATATCCTAAAGAGGGGTCTATTGTAATAGGGTATTTTCAGTTTTAATTTCTCAGAAATGTAAATTGAGTATTTCTAGGGAGCTATGTGTAAATGTAGCCTTCTAGAATTTTGGGCAGGTGTGATATTTTATCCCCCTGTTGTCAAACCGAACAAGGTATTCCAATCAAACGAGACACAATTTTTCCATAGAAAACGCTAGCTACAAACTAGAAAAACCTCTTTCGGATGAACTTGATACCGTGAACAATACTCTGCTTCGGTTGCCGGATGAGCTACATGCGTTTCGGGAATCTTGTTCACCATCCAGAAGCCTGATTTTCTCAGCGATTGTTCAGATTCTAGTAAGGTTGTTGAGTTGTGAATCATGGTATGTTGTGTTGATACGAAATTGAGAATGAAATTTGCAATCTGAAACTAAAAATGACATATGCACGTTATTGAAGTTACCATTACTATTCATCGTACGAAAAAAATACAGAAGTGATTGAATCTCATTTGTGATTGAATTGGAACAATCTGAGTTACTTTTTAAACTTAACTTTGATCTCTAGAGTGAGTGTTTTTGATAGTTGTTGTTTAAGAATCTTGAATCAAAGCTGATTTGTGATTTTTCATCTTGAGGAGCTCAATTTTTGTATTGATTGGTTTGAATCTTGAATTTGAGTTCTTAGAGGTGCGTTGGCTGATTTGATTAGGCCATCACATTTGAAAGAAAGTGTCGAGGCGCCTATTCACCCCCCTCTAGTCACCATTCCGATCCCACAATTGGTATCAGAGCCGGTTTGATCATGAGTTGACCTTTACCGGTTGTGATCCTTGTGGCGACATGGATAAGAACACCAAGATCCCTATGTTTGATGGTCGAGACTATGCCTATTGGAAGGTGCGCATGGAGGCTTACTTGCTTAGCCAAGAAAGTGTGATATGGGACATTGTTGCATCCCAGTATACGATTCCTGAAACTCGTACCTCAGAGACTGAGAATGCTCAATATGAATGTAATAGCAAGGCTAGAAACATTCTTTTTATCAGTCTGAGTGACAACGAGTTCGACAGGGTCCAGCACCTTCGTACTGCTCGAGAGATTTGGTCGACTTTGAGTACTTTTCATGAGGGCACATCACAAATTAAGGCTAGGAGGCAGGGCACGTATAATCAAGAATACCAAATGTTCGTGCAAGGCCCTAGCGAATCTGTTGATGCTTTGTTTCCTCACTTTGATGGCAATGTTAGTAACTTGCGCTCCACTGGGACGCTAGGTTACTCAGATCATGACTGAGAGATCAAACTTCTCTATGCTCTGGATCGTAGCATATGGGAAGTTAAGATCTCAAGCATTGAAGAATCTGCGAGCTTTGATACTTTGACATGTGATGAACTTCTCAGTAACCTTAAGTCCACCGAGATCGCCAAGGCATCTCGTTCTAGGATTGGGAGCTCTTTGCCACAATCCATGGTACTAGTATCTGGTTCTGGTAGTGGCACCTCATCTGGAGGTAGCATGTCTGGTGTGTGTGCTTTATCTGGGGGATTTGCTTTGTCTTCTTTGGTCTCTATCACAAAGGAGCAAGTGGACACATTAGACGATGAAGAGCTTGCTGTCATAGTCAAAAAGTTCACTCGATTCTACAATCATAGAAGATATTAGAGGAGAGGAGGATCTCAAGGGTGTTTCGAGTGCGGTGACCTAAATCATATTAAAGCCAACTGCCCAAAACTAAAAGCCAAAAATGAACGTGAACAAAAGTATTAGAAAAAAGATAAAAACCGTTCTACAAAGGCAAAAGAGGAAAGGTGGCGAAAAGAATGGCTCAAGCTTTCATGGTAGCACTCAGCGACATCGACAACACCTCGAGTGAAGATCCCAGTTCTGATGAAGATGAACTAGACAAGAATGACGAGAAGAAAGAAAAGATGAAGGACTTCAACGACCTCTGCTTCATGGCCAACGGCAAGCAAAGCAGTGATGAACCTGACTTATCTGAGGTTAGTCTATCTCTTGATCAATTACTTGTGCAAAACAATGAATTACATCATGCAATGATTTCACAAGATAGACTGCTCAAACTTGCTGCTAAAGAAAGAAAAGAACAAAAGCTTAAAATTGAATCGCTGTCTATTGAACTTGCTTTATTGAAATCTAAATCTGAAACTATTGATTGTGAGTCATGTCTTATTTTGATGGATGAACTTGCTCGGTTGCGTCTGATTCATGCTAAAAACATTGAAAAACTTGAAAATAATCAGAAGCAACTAATGGTGGTGGAGTCTAGTCCTGATGCCATCGATGAATGTTTAAACTGCACCCTTCTGATTGAGAGTGTTAGTCTGAGAGATAAACATATCGATAAGCTTAAGGCTAGATTGGAGAGTGCTGATTGTTCTAAGGATGTGCAGTCGGCTTGTCCCACCTGCATCACCCTGAAGGACCAACTCAGCTTTGCTAGAGAGCAAGTAGAGAAGCTGAAGTGTGAGAATGATTATCTGCTTTCCATGGTATATAAATGCACAGAGGGGAAAGGGAAAATGTATCTGCTTTTGGATAAAACTAAAATGTGCGCTGACAGGGCAGGGTTAGCTCTTGGGTTAGGTTATGAGAGGACTTCATCCAGTACCCCGAGCCAAACGGTGTTCACGCTACCTACTACCCTTGAGAAAGAGAGAGCCCACTTAGACACACCACAAAAAGCCAAAGATCCTACCCAACCCAAAAAGATAATCATTTCTCCACTCAAGACAGACTCAAAGCAAAAACTTAGGAAAATTGTGAGGTTCGCACCAGAAACCTATAAACCTGCACCAAAGAAAGTTTTCCATTGCACTTATTGTCATCGTGTAGGACACTTGATTGGTTTTTGCTATAGACGCATGAAAGATGAACGTCGTGCTTATGCTTTACATTCACATTCTTCATTTGTTATGCATGACTATGATTATAATGATTATACTAATTATGAGGCTTCTTACAGTTATATGAGTGGCTATGCCCATCGTGGTGTATATCGTACATCGTATGATGATAGACCATGTAGGTATTTGGTTCTAATTATTTTAGGAGACCTCAGTAAGTTGTAAGAAGACCACATGTTCAGTATGGTTCTCATCACACACAGTTTCCTGCTTTATCTACTTCTCGGGTTGTTCAACGCTGGATACCTAAGCATCTTATCTCTAAACCCAACGCTGAATACTCGATATTTTACTTCTCTACTTAGGGGAGTCATGGGAGGCTGGAGGACAAGTGGATCATTGATTCCGGGTGTTCACGACACATGACCGAGAACTCTTCATGGTTCTCTAGTTTCACCTCAGCGAGGCAGCGCGAAAGCATCACTTTTGGAAAATCGCAAAAGCAGACTGAAGGGCAAAGGTATGATCAAAATTATTGAAAATTTCACTCTCTCTAATGTTGCTTTGGTTGAGGATTTAGGTTACAATCTGCTTTCTGTTTCACAGTTGCTTGATGAGGGTTTTGAGGTTCATTTCAGTCGTGATGCTTCTTATGTGCGTGATTCCTCTAGAGCTTTTATTTGCAAAATCTTAATAGTAGGGATAATTTTTAGGGATAATTTCACTGAGTCTTTTGGTTCTTCTCATTGTCTTTTAGCTGAACCGTCATCTGAGCTTTGGATGTGGCATAGGAGACTAGGGCACATGAGTTTTGATTTGCTTGTGAGATTGAGTGCCCTAGGACTCATCCAAAGATTGCTCGAGCTAAAAATTTAGAAGAATCTCATTTGTGCTCCTTGTCGTCTTGACAAAATGGTTGTTGCCTCGCATTATCCCATAAATATGGTGATGACTGAGCGACTCGGTGAGCTTTTACATATGGATACGGTTGGTCCATCCCGGGTTAGCTCTTTAGGCGGCAAATGTTATGTGCTTATTGTGGTTGATGACTATTCTCGTTACTCTTGGGTTTTCTTTCTCGTAAGCAAGGATGAAGTGTTCATACACTTTCAGAGCTTAGCGTTGAGGCTATTCAATGAACTCCCTAGTGCAATGAAGGCTCTTCGAAGCGGTAATGGCACCGAGTTCAAAAATAGCTATTTTGCAGATTTTTGTCTTGAACATGGAATTGAACATCATTTTTTTGCACCGAGAGTCCCTCAAAAAAATGGTGTGGTTGAGAGGAAGAATCATACTCTTGTGGATATGGCTAGGACGATGTTGAATGAGCACAGGACTCCTAAAAAGTTTTGGGCTGAAGCCATGAGTACAACATGTTACATCTCTAACAAGATCGTTTTGCGCTCTTTGCTGAATGTGACTTATTATGAACTTCAATTTCGGAGGAAGCCCAAGGTCACTCACTTTAAAGTGTTTGGATGCCGTTGCTTCATCCTAAAGCGAGTTAATTTCGATAAATTTGAATCGCGCGCATCTGATGGGATCTTTTTGGGCTATTCTTTACATGGTCACTTTTATCGTGTTTTCAATCTTGAAACTAACACATTGGAGTATTTTTGGAATGTGTATATTCTGAAAATATTCTAAAGAGGGGTCTATTGTAATAGGGTATTTTCAGTTTTAATTTTTCAGAAATATAAATTGAGTCTTTCTAGGGGGCTATGTGTAAATGTAGCCTTCTAGAATCTTGGGTAGGTGGGATATTTTATCCCCCTGCTGTCAAACCAAACAAGGAATTTAGATCAAATGAGACACAATTTTTCCATAGAAAACGCTAGCTACAAACCAGAAAAACCTCTTTCAGATGAACTTGATACCGTGAACAATACCCTGCTTCAGTTGTCGGATGAGCTACATGCGTTTCGGGAATCCTGTTCACCGTCCAGAAGCCTGATTTTCGCAGTGATTGTTCAGATTCTAGCAAGGTTTATGATTTGTGAATCATTGTATGCTATGTTGATACGAAATTGAGAATGAAATTTGCAATCTAAAACTAAAAATGGCATATGCACGTTATTGAAGTTACCATTACTATTCATCGTACGAAAAAAATTTCAGAAGTGATCCAATCTCATTTGTGATTGAATTGGAACAATCTGAGTTACTTTTTAAACTTAAATTTGATCTCTAGAGTGAGTGTTTTTGATTGTTGTTGTTTAAGAATCTTGAATCAAAGCTGATTTATGATTTTTCATCTTGAGGAGCTCAATTTTTGTATTGATTGGTTTGAAACTTGAATTTGAGTTCTTAGAGGTGCGTTGGGTGATTTGATTAGGCCATCACATTCGAAAGAAAGTGTCGAGGCACCTATTCACCCCCCTCTAGTCCCATTCCGATCTCACACATACTCTACATTCCACACATTTTCATAGAAACTTGTTTGTAGCTAACACAATTGCTACAACAGTTGACGTCGTCCATGGGGAACCTAGTTATAAAAGCTAGTGTATCTGCCACCACTCGTGCCTTGGAGTGCACCAGTGAAGAAAGCGGCGGGCCCCAATAGCCCTCTGCACACCGTTCGGCAAGGGGCTCTGTACACACGTCGAAGGCCTCCCGGCCTTCCTTTTCCAAGCCTCAAGAGCCCTAGGGGCTACAAGGAAAGTTTTCTATGCCCGCGCGAAGCACTCGGTCTCCGGACCCTGTCAAGCCTCGCTTCACCTTTTCAATAGTTGAAATCATCTCATTATCCGAAGCCTTGCTCCGCCATCTCATTATTCGAAGCCTTGCTTCGCCATCTCAATATTCAAAGCATTGCTTCACTATCTTAGTTCGAAGCCTTGCTTCATCATATCACAATCTGAAGCCTTGCTTCGCTATCTCAGTCCGAAGCCTCACTTCGTCATATCAGGGTCTAAAGCCTTTCTTCGCCCCTTTCAAGTTCCGAAGCCTTGCTTCATGAGCTACACAGTGCCCCAGGGCCCGTAGCAATAAATCAAAGGACTCCGAGCAAACACTTGAAGCATCGAACACTCTGATGTGATCCGCTCCACCATTATCACTACACAATGCCTCTGAGCTCATAGCGATATAAAAAAACATGATTTCGAGCTTGTGACTTGGGACTCCGAGCTTGTGACTTGAAGCATCCTAGCGACTCCGAGCTTGTAACTCGATGTGTCCAAGGACTCTGAGCCCCGACCCAAAGCATCTGAAAAATAGTCGAAGGCAGCTTAGAGTCGAAGGTGGCTCCAATAATCCAGTGCGATCCGCGCCATCCTATCTGAAAAACGATCTCCGAAGCCCCCGCGATTTCCGAAGGATCCTCGTAGCGCCTGGGTGACGGACTCCTCGGCTTGCCATCGTCAACCCTCTTCCGCTTCAAGCCTTCGCTCCAAGGCACCGGGTCTGTGAACCGCGGGAGTTCCTAGACCCCTACGGCACCCATCTAGGTCCATACCCAGTTGTACCACTCCCAGGACCCAACTAGAGTGACCCTCCGGTCATGCTCGTCTGTTGTCGGAGATCCCTGTAACGCCGAAATATAATAAATTCGGTACTTTATTGAATTTCCAAGGAAAAACAATAAAAACAAGACATTCATCACACGACCGCATATATTACGCCAATCAAAGGTGGTTCGTAGACCACATTATTACAAAAGTGATAAATAAAAGAAAAACTAGGAAAATAAATCCTCTAGATGAACGCCTTCTTCCAGCCTCGCGCCTTGACTGGGTCGCTACTCCAGACCATCCTCCTCCTCGTAGTATGCCACCTCTGATGTGGTTAGTCAATGGGAGTGAGTACAATCGTACTCAGCAAGCCACCGAAATGCAATTATAATGCAAGATAATAGCAAAGGAAAGTAAAGGCTCATGTTTGCGGAAAAGTACGTTTGTAAAGCAGTTAATGTGATCAGGTTATTAGTATGGAAATTAAATTATGTGTAAAATGCATTATCTTCTACCTCAAGGGGTACAGTCAGCCCACCCTCACTCAACAGTCCTTACATGCCATTCCATCATGCAATCATTTATGTGAAAGTAAACTAATTGCAGTGAACATTGCCCAACCCGCCCTTGACCGTGGGCATGACTTTTCGAAAAGATGATACTCTGATCAGAGGTGTACTACTGTATCCACAAGGCACTCATTCCCACACACCAAAATGTGTCATGATGACACCACGTCACCCTGAAGGAACTCATGCCAAAAACTTTAGCATGGAACGCACCAACTCAATAACACCCTCTTATAGGTTTCATACGGCGCCCCAACACGTTGGGCCAACGACGTACCCCCTTGAGCCTCATCAGTACAAGCCACCCGTAGGTGTTGCTTGCCCCCTCCACTATGGTGCTTTAAGTTGGAACGCTCCATACCTCCAGTTAGGACTTACCCACTAGACTTGTGGTTAGTACAAAATGTTTTGCAATAGATCCCGCAGACCAGTCCTTATAGTGCCCCGGGTGCTACCGACCAATGCCCTAGCTTGCACCCGGAACCCACCATACTTACAAACTTAACCAAAACACCATAACCAACAGAATTCTAGGGATGGGAGAAATATCGGGGAAATCATATAATAGAATCCAACTGACTATGACTCATTTTTAACCTATAGCAGTTGTGTCGGTATATTGGAGTTTGCACAACATGGTCAGGGATCTAATAAATATAGTGTAAGGTTCTTGACTGTACTAATGCAATTATAACCTATGTGTTATAGCAATAATTATTAAAAATGAGCTCAATTATGATCAAAGTGGGGGTTGTGACTTGCCTTGATCAGCGAAGGGTGATGGTGGGACCTCTGGAAAATACAACGGATCCTTGACAGAGGCGTAATCTTCTCGGGACCCAATTTAAAGATAATAAATAATTAATAAAATAAAAATAACAGTACAAAGCATATGAATTAAATGGGCTAAAGTTGTATATAATTTAATTTAGAATTTTCTGAAATTTGAATGGTGAAATTTGGAGTTAAATTGAGTGAGATATGAATTTTTGAAGTTAAAATTGAATTTCTAGATTTTATTTAAATTGAAAACAACCTTTGGTCCACAGTGGACCGAGCCCACCGTGCACTAGGCCAGTATTCGCGTGGACCCGATCGGTCTGAGCCGTTTGATCTAGATCCGAGGGCTGGCGTCGAGGCGGGAGGCATTAATGAAAATGGGCGGCCGAGATTATAACGGGCAAAAGGGTGCCACGTGGCCGCACAAGATTTAACCGAGGTTTTAAATAGCAGCGAGCGGCCAGGATTAAAAGATGAAGCGATATGTGGGATCCAACGGCCACCGGCGCATCTGGCACGTGCGCGGCACATGGGAAGCCGAAGACTTCGTCCCCGGCGCCGGCCGAACGGCGACGAGTGATGTATGGCGGCGGCGACCGACGGAACCCAAAATAAAATGCTAAAATGGAAAGGGCTCGGGATGGGGAGCGAGATGATACCGGAAGCGACAATGGTGGGGGATTGATGGCAGCCGGCGACGAGGAGAGGCGGCGGGGCCCCTCGGGTTGGCGGTGGTGATGGTGGTCCCGTGGCGGGGAACTCGAATCAAGGCGAGGCCGAGGACGCCTGCGCGACGGCGGACCTGATGCTGTGGTCGGCGACGGCGGAGGAGGTCACCGGTGGTGGCTAGCGGCGATCGGAGGTGGAGTAGGGCAGTGAAGCTAGAATCGGAGCGGCGACTCGGCAGGGCATGGGCTAAGGCCAAAATGCGTGCCCTGAGCTACGGTGAAGGCCGGGGTTTAAATAGGGGCCATCGGCGGTAAACTTGGAAGGCTAAACGAGGGAAAACCGAAGAATTTTCCAATTCTCACTGGCGAGCCTTCCATGCGTGCTGTTCCTTGCCATCTAGATGAAACCGTGACGGGTTTGTGGGGGAAAGTGGTCACTGGTGTATGGCAGGCCAGGGCACGGGATTAAATTGGTGATTGGCGACCGGCGGCGGTGAAATTGGAAAGGGGCTCACTGAATATAGAAAGGGGATCCCTTTCCATCGGAGAAGACAATACTGACAGGTGGCCCCCACCTGTCAGTGGGTACGGGCGAAGGTGAGTGCACCGACAAGTAGGCCCTGATGGTTAAAGGTTGCAGTCGGTGCGCGGAAGGGAGAGAGAGGGGGAGTTGGCGCCGACATGTGGGTCCCGCATGTCGGTGTCTCAGGCGTTAGACTGGGCTGGGCCGAGGCAGAAACGAGGGAGGCAGCCCAATAGCATTTAAAATTCATTTTCTGATTAAAATAATTACAAAAACTGATGTATAAATTTAGAGCTAAAAGCAAAGGCCCTAAAATGTTGTAAAAATTCCCAAAAATATATCTTGGCTCCTAGAACCTACCATAAATTTGTCAGCCCTGAATTTGAAGGATTTAACTATGTTTTGATTTATTTGGGTATTCTTGTCTTTACTCTTAATTAAGAATAATCCTTTTATTCAAAATTTCATTTTCATTATTTTATTTTACCTTTGGAAATTTTGGGGGTGTTACAATCCTATCCCCCATACAGAGAATCTCATCCTCGAGATTCAGGTTAATTCTCGAATAACTCGGGGTGTTGAGCTTTTAATTCATCTTCTTTCTCTCATGTGGCTTCTTCAACCAGATTATTGCTCCACTGAACCTTGCAAAAGCGGATGACCCGGCTCCTGGTTATCCTTTCTTTGACTTCCAAGATTCGGATCGGTTTCTCGACGTAGGTCAGATCTTCTTAGATGTTGAGCTGCTAGAGGTCTACTCGCTCAGCTGGTACCCATAGACACTTCTTTAGCTGTGAGACATGGAACACATCATGTACTCTTGCCAGTGAAGGTGGTAGCTCTAACTGATATGCAACCTCTCCTTGGCATCGGATGATCCTGAAGGGTCCAACATAGCGGGGTGCTAACTTCCCTCTCATGTTGAACCTCTGAGTATCTCGGAGAGGGGTGACTCTGAGGTAGAAATGATCTTTGTCCTCAAAAGCTAAGTCCCGACGACAATTATCGGCGTAGATCTTCTGTTGGGACTGGGCTGTCTTTAATCTGTCTCGAATGATTCTTACCTTCTCTTCAGCTTCCCGAGAAGGTCCATACCAAATACATGGGATTCGTCGATCTGATCCCATCACAAGGGTGTCCTGCAGTTACGTCCGTATAAGGCTTCTAAAGGCGACATCTGCAGGCTGGCTTGATAACTGTTATTGTAGGATAATTCGGCATATGGTAGACTTTTGTCCCAAGTTCCTCCAAAATCTAGGGCACATGCCCTAAGCATATCATCCAAGATCCGGTTCACCCTCTCGGTTTGTCCGTTTGTTTGGGGGTGATACGCTGTACTGAAGTTCAGTCTTGTTCCCATCTCCTCTGGGAGGTTCTTCCAAAATCAGGGACATGAACTGACTACCTCTGTCTGAAACTATCTTATTTGGTACTCCATGAAGGCACACTATATGGGCCATGTACAACTCAGCTAATTTAGGGCCACTGAAGGTCATCTTGATGACGATGAAGTAGGCTACTTACGTAAGTCTGTCAATGACTACCCATATGGAGTCATACCCGGTTTGGGATTTTGGAAGTCCGGTGATGAAGTCCATTACTATCTCCTCCCATTTCCACTCAGGAACCTTGAGGGGTTGTAACAATCCTGCTAGCCTCTGATGTTCGGCCTTTACGCATCGGCAGGTGTCGCACTCAGCCACAAACTGGGCGATCTCTCGCTTCATGCTGACCCACCAATATTTCTCCTAAGTCCTGCTACATCTTTGTACTTCCGGGATGGATGGAGTATAGGGTATCATGTGCCTCTCTCAAAATTAAGGTCCTCAACTCTGGCTTGTTTGGCACACACAGTCAGATTCCAAACCACACGGTGCCGACCTCATCTTCTGAGAACCCTAGGGCCTTGCCCTGCCTCATGTTTTTCCTGATCACGGCTATGTCGGGATCTTCAAGCTGAGCTTCATGGATCTGTTCGATTAGAATGGGTCTAGCCTCTAGGGTGGCAAGGTATACTCTGGTAGTTATCCTGAGGTTTAATCTTTCCATTTCCTTGTATAACAAAGGAGCCTGATCCTGTACCATGATGGCATTACAATATCCCTTCCGACTCAAGGCATCTGCTACCACATTCGCCTTGCCGGGATGGTAGTGAATGCCTAAGTCATAATCCTTGATTAGTTCCGACCATTGTCTTTGCCTGAGGTTTAGGTCTGGCTGAGTGAAGATGTACTTCAGACTCTTATAGTCCGTGAAGACTTTGCAACGGTTACCAACAAGGTAATGCCTCCAAATTTTAATGGTGTGCACTACGACAGCTAATTCCAGGTCATGGGTAGGGTAGTTTAACTTGTGTGGTCTCAACTGTGGAGAGGCGTACGAGACTACTTTCCCATATTGCATCAGGATGCACCCTAGACCTTGTTAGGATGCATCACAATAAACATAGAAATCCTTCCGAATGTCCGGCAAGGTTAATATTGGGGCTGACACTTACCTCGTCTTGAGGGTCCGAAAGCTTTCCTCACATTCCGGGGTCCACTCGAACTTCTCGCCTTTCTAAAGTAACTTGGTCATGGGCTTCACTATTTTAGAAAAATTCTCCATGAACCTACGATAATATCCTGCTAATCCCAGAAAACTTCGTATCTCCGATACGTTGGTGGGTGGCAGCCAATCTGTTACTACTTCCACAGTGGTGGGGTCTACCGCGATGCCTTCCGCTGAGATGATATGCCCCAAGAACTTTACTTCTGAAGTCCAGAACTTGCACTTGCTGTACTTGGCGTACAACGGGTGTTCGCTGAGTTTTCCTAGGGTCAAACGAATGTGGGTTTCATGCTATTCTCGGATCTTGGAATAAATTAAGATATCGTCAATGAACACTACTATAACTTGTCCAAGTATTCCATGAACACCTTGTTCATCATGTTCATGAAGAATGCGGGGGCATTGGTGAGTCCAAACGACATGACTGTACATTCGTACAACCCATATCTAGATGTGAAAGTCGTCTTGGGTATTGTTGGCGTAAAAGATTACGCTAACAGGTTTCTGTAGATTAGAAACTAACAAACGGAGTGTTTGCGAAGTGAACTGTTCTAAGCCTCCGAAAAGATAATAACTTAGAATAGTTCGAATGTGTGTATTGAATAACTTGTATTTGGTCCTTCTTAGAGGACGAAATGGGGGGTATTTATAGGCCCAAATATTAAGGAAAAGACCTATTTACCCCTCTGTTACAACCGACATAGTGGAAACTATTCGGTACCCTTGATAGGGCTAAAATGGTAAAAGACTAATCTAATAATATAAAAGATAAATCTTCCATCTTAGCTGGCAATAAAGATCTTGAAAAGCCTTAGTTCGAAGATGTACTTCGAACCAATGTCTATCTTCGTACTTCGAGCTTGACTCAGGGTATCTTCGAAGATGGACATCTGGAAACCTTCGAATCCACTATCTGCTTTTATGCGATTGCGGCAATAACCCCGAGGATGGGATATTTTCCCCCAACAGTAGCCCCTCGAATACTCTTCTCCGTTTAACCTGTAATGTTAGGAGAGCAGTATACGGAAGGAAAAAATAACCAAGCATAGGGGTTATTAGATTTTAATTCATCTCCGAAATGTACGAAGACATAAACTCTGAATCAATTTTAAGATAATTACTTTCGAACTATCTTAGAACCGACTCAGGAAGTTCGAAAGTCTTTTAGACTTAGAAGAAATAGCTGTTAGCTTCCTTCTCCTAACGGAAACCGTAGAATGCATTAATTTCGGAGAAAAGTAACGGCAGGAATGCGAAACGGCATGGACTAACGGTAAAAATATGAAGTCTAGGCTATAAATAGAGGGCCTAGAACAATCCTATTTACCTTTTCACCGCTCTCTCGCAAACAAACACCTTCTGAGCCCTTTGAGTTCTTTGAGCCCTAGCCTCCATTTTCCCCAAAGTAACCCAGCGACTGCAATGGTGAAGACCAAGAGTTCTGGTGCCCCGTCGACCTTGGCTCGGCAGCAGGCAGCTGCAGCAGCAGTGGCTGCGACATTGGCGACGGCGTCTCTGGCATCTGCAACGACATCCAGGGCGACAGGAGGGAGAAATCCTCAAAATGCTAAAGATCAAGGTCTCTGCCCACCATCAACGAAGTACTTGGACCAATCCTTTCAACTGGGATCCTCTACCTGCAAGAGGGAATCACTGGCAATCGCAGTAGAAGGGAAGATTAGCACCGGAGTTATGATCCGCAAGCTCGGAAAAGAACTCATCCCATCACCAAGGCCCGAAGAAGTGGTCGTCTTCGAAGCCTTCTCGAAGCCGGCTTGGGCCTTCCCGCAGTGGACTTCTTGGCGGAGGTACTTGACTTATTTCACGTCACCCTTCCTCAACTATCTCCGAACGCAGTAGCTCGTCTGGCTATCTTCAAATGGGTGTTGAGAGCCGAAGGTTGTGAGGGGAGGGCAGAGATTTTCGCTGCGCTACATAGAGCTTCATGCCAGCCAAAAACCTTCGTAGGTCCCGGAGGTGAAAAAGTAGTAGTAGCCTTCGGAAGCATCAATTTTAGGCTTTGGGACGAATATGCCCTTCAATTTCCTGCTAAGGCCATCAATGCTAGATGGTATACTGACTGGGTCATGAGGTGGTTTTATGCCGAAGTTGGAGCGAGCAATCCTCTGGCCGGACCTTTGAAAGAGATCCAATTCCGGAAGGAAGCCCTAGTGCAACCGGACCAAGGTCAGCTCGAAGCTCGCCTCAGTCTACTCCAGAAGATTAGCTGGAGGTTAAGCATGCGAGACTTAGCTGAAGAATTCCTTGGGTTACAAATTTCTCCGCTTATGGCCAACTGGCCTATCATCTTCGAAGAGGATTCAGAAGGCGGTCTTCGAAAGATCACTTCAACTTCGAGCCCTGCAGGTAACTTCGAAGACAACATGTATTATGCATATTCATTCGAAGAAAAACTAACTTGATTTATTTTTTTAGCTTCTTCAGCCCCTGTTACATTCGGAACAAATTGTAAGGGCTTCGGAGAAGATTTTGGGCGCTCCAACTCCGACCGAAAAAGAATGGAGAATCAAGTTGGTCGGGAGTTGGGAGAGATTTAATAGAGTATGGGGAATGCTGGAAATCACTCCGCCCCCTCTGATGGATTGGGTGCCTTCGGAGAAAGGACCTAAAAAGAGGAAAGCCGAAGCTGGGACTTCGAGCTCTGCAAAGACTCCGGTGAAGAAGGTGGCTCGAAAGCCAAAAAATCTTGCACCTTCGAATCCTGCGCCTTCGAGCTCAAGGGCTTCAGTCTCTGACTCCCAAGAGGATGAAGGGAGATTGCTTGTGCGTCTAATAGAAGAAGATGAAACTCAAAGGACTGCACAAGTCGAAGTACCTGCGAACGTGCCGGAGTGTCGAGATAATCTTGAGCAACCAAGGACTTCAGCAGTTCAGGAAGATATATCTCAGGACGAAGTTCCTGTGAATGAGAGTGGGGTCGAAGTTACTATGGCTTCGATTCCCGAAGAGGCAACAAGGACTGCTCAGGACGATGCTCCTGCAGTCGAAGAGTTAACGGCTAATTCGGATGAAGATCTAGCCTTCGATCCGCCGAACAGTCCGATGATGACTCCTCTACAAAATGTCGAAGGTAGACTTCGAATAACTCTTTCATGTTTATTTTGTGTATTTATACAATGTATAATACTTTATATATTTTTTTACAGAGTCCACTCCTATGGAAGAGGTCCGCCAGGAAGAAACAATTCCTGGACCTTCGACGACTTCGGAGCCAACCCAGAGAGCTACTCAAATGGGACCTGGAAGAGGCAAAAGACATATAGAACCCCTCCCTGCTGCGAGTTCCGGATCAACTCCGTCTGATTCAACAGACGAGAGCCAATCTTCTGGGGAGGGCCAGTCTCCAGAGGCTCCGAAGACCACAGGCCAACGCTCCAGTCCTTCGCTGGACGAAGATGACCAATAGGCAATAAGTATGCTCCCCCTGCTAGCTCCTTTCTTAGGGCAAACAACTGGTCTTCGGACTTTGCTCGAACCTTTGGATCGAGCTAGCCGTGACATAGGGGAGACCAACTTAGTGGCCATTATGAGCAAGGCGGACAGGATGGAGCTTAATGCCGCTATAGAACGTGCAGCCTACCATGGTACGAAGCACTTGCGAAATAACATAGAATTCATCTACGAATAAATATTTACCTTAATTTTTATTTTTGGCAGCAAACTGTCTTGGCCCGAGCTGCGAATATATGTAATGATGAAGAGATCGCTCATCTTCGGGAGGAAAATAATGTCCGTCAAAGGAATCTTAGCATCTCCGAAAGCCGAGTGGCTCAAATGGACAATATAGTGTCAACAGAGCGAAGGGCCAGACAAAGTTTGGAGACTGCGAATAAAGAGCTCGAAGCAGAGAGAATTGTGCTTCGAGCAAAAGTTGAAAAATTGCGGGCTGGAGCACGCTACTGCGGGGACCGAGCTTGTCAGACTCCAAGAGGAAGCTAGCCAGTTGTTAAACCAAAAGAATATTTTGACCACTGAAAATGCTAGACTTTCCGGGGTTCTGGGAGAAGTCACTTCGACGAAAGACGCGCTGAACGAAGATAAGCTGAAGTCCGAGAAGGTGGCTGTGGAAGTTATGAATCAGTTGCTAGGTGTCCTAGAGTACTTCGGTACTACTGGAATACTTCCTTCTGATGATAACATCACTCTTCTGCGCCGGTTGAAAAGGATCCAAGGAGTGGCGAAGCAGATGAAGACAGCGGGCATTAGATACGGAGAACTCTCCGGACAAGTGGCTGCTGTCGGCCTACTTCGCTACTACGAAGATCTGGGCCGATCGATAACTCCGGATGCAGGAGGGGGCCCAATTACCTTCGACGACGAGCGACTTCTGACTCCTTCCGAAGGTGTGGCTGCTGCCTGGCGAGCCGTCCAAACTTCATGGAGAGCCGAAGGTCGTTCCGTGATCAAGGCTTGGATCGACGAAGGCCAACGCCAGAAGCAAGTTCGGACCCAAGCTTCAAGCAGTCAGCCTCCTCCGAACCCGCAGGTTTAGAAATACCTTAGGATTTTTGGCCATGTAAAGCTTAATGCTTATGAACATTTATCAATGAAAATTTGTTTGTCATATTTTTAGGCTTTGCCTCATACGGAAGATATCGAAGTGTTAGATCTTAACGACGAAGTTCGCTCATTATGGACCACCTTCGATCTTCTAAAAGCTTATAAACGTCCTCGATTTCTAATTCCTCGAGATAGCTCGGGTGTAATTGCGCCCGAAGTAATCAAAGATATACTGTCTTATATTAAAGAGGAAAAAAAGAGGTTAACTTAAACACTTCGTCTTCTGAAGACGTTATATGGTTTGAAGACGAAGATGAAGTCCGAAGTAAAAAACCTGAAGAACTTGGAAGCTGGGAAAGGAGCCCCGAACGGCTTCGAACTTGGGTCGAGCTTCAACAAGAACAGAAGGATTTTAGAGCTTCGAAGGGGGGCAAGGGAGTTAAACGCAAAGTTGTTTGAACTCCTGGCGCTGGAACTAGTCATTCCAACCCTAGCTCTAGAGATCGAAGAGGTCTTCGATTCCTTCTTGGTATAGATACCAATTTTTCATAATGTAATCTATAAACACATTCGTTTGAATAATGAATACTGATTTAAAATTGTCTCCATATTTACTAGCCCCTCTTTGGGTATAAGCAACTTCGAACTGTATTCAAAGATGGTTATGCGCAAAGAATGAACTTCGGAGTACAATTTTTTTTGGGGGTTCGGAGCCCCTTTGCAATTTAAAGATTTTTTTTAAAATCTTTTAAAATGTCTTCGACTATTTGTAGTCTGAATAATGGCAACTTAGTACCCTTGTTTTTTGAAATAAATCACTTGAGATAACTTTCAAGATACCTTAGTATCTTAGATAATTTGTCACTTTGGACTATGCTAACAGACATTCGAAGCTCATGGCTCAAACTCTGTTTTGCTTTAGCCACCTTCGGCTCATTTTTGCGATCTCTGTCGAACCAATGGTTCGGAGTTTGCAATGGTCTCTTTGGACTCTTTTTACGGATGTCTACCAGCCAATGGCTTGGACTCCGTATATTTTGGCCACCTTCGGCTCTTTTTGCGGAAGTCTACCAGCCAATGGCTTGGACTTCGCAGGTTTTGGCCACCTTCGGCTCTTTTTGCGGAAGTCTACCAGCCAATGGCTTGGACTTCGCGGGTTTTGGCCACCTTCGGCTCTTTTTACGGAAGTCTACCAACCAATGGCTTGGACTCCGTATGATGTGGTTTTGGGCTCTTTTACGGATGCCTACAAGCCGGTGGCTTGGACTCCGGATTATGTCAGCCCCCACGTCGGAAGCTTCGAACCAATGGTTCGAAGTCCGAAAATACGATTCAGCTTCATGACACTTCCCTCTCGGTCGACCCCGCAGTTCCTAGTGCGTCCACTCAGAAGCTGGAAGTCTATGAGGGGAAGTCATTATCTGGACCATATGCTTTATTAATTCAGAAGATGATTACAAGTGAATTACAAGGAGCCCTTATGCGAAGTATCGCTTTAGGTGCTCCGCATGCCAAGTATGTGCTAACTCTTCACCTTCTAAATTAGCTAACTTAAAAGAGCCAGGGCGTCCTGAACGAACGATTAGGTATGGACCTTCCCATTTATTTCCTAACTTCCCTAGGCGCTATAATGCTTCGTAGAACAAGATGACCCGGTCTTAGTTCATTGAGTTTAACCTTCGGGTCAAACCAAGCCTTCGTCTGCTGATGATACTTTGATAAGTTTGCCACAGCTCGAAGTCTTGTTTCTTCTGATAAATCTAGCGAAGCTTGTCTTTCTTCTTCAATCTCCGGTTCGGTGTTGCGAAATGATCCTCCTTTGAGCTCCGTTGGAGTCATAGCTTCATCTCCGAATAGTAGTCTGAATGGAGTAAAACCTGTGGACCTTGTTTGCGTAGTCCGAATGGACCACAAAATCTTCGGAAGCTCTTTGGTCCACAAGTCCCTTTGCTAATCCTACTATCCTTCGATTTAGCCCTGACAAAATATTTCCATTGGCTCGTTCTACGGCTCCATTAGACTGAGGATGCCTCACTGCAGCAAAACATAACTAAATGCCTAGATCTTTCGCAAAACTTTCTGAAAGGTTCTGCATCGAACTGTGTTCCATTATCAACTGTAAGTTGTCTAGGCACTCCGAACCGGCAAATGATATTCTTCCAGAAGAATTTCTGTACATTGTTCGAAGTGATAGCTGTCAAGGGCTCTGCTTCCACCCACTTAGAAAAATACTCAATAGCTACCACTGCGAACTTCAGATTTCCCTTGGCTACTGGAAAGGGACCTATTAAATCCATACCCCATCTGGCCATAGGCCATACCGGAGCAATGACTTGAAGAGCTGTTGGTGGGCGATGACTTCGTCGACCCATCCACTGGCATCCTTGACAAGTGCGGACTAAGCTCTCCGCATCAGCTGTAATTGTAGGCCAGTAAAGCCCCTAGCGAAGTGTTTTTCCTGCCAAAGCTCGCGGGGCTAATTGGCTACCACAAAGGCCTTCATGAATTTCTCGAAGAATTTCTTGACCTTCGGCTTGAGATATACATCGGAGTAGAGGGGAACATACTCCGGCCTTGTATAAAATACCGTTGATTATTTGATAATTTCTAGCTCTAAGCTTTAATCTTGACAGCTGTGGCTCTTCGGGCAAATTTGTTCCTCCCTGTAAAAGTTCCATGATTGAATTTTTCCAATCTGCACTAGGAATGCAAAGAATCTCTGCAGAGGGAATTTGTGGCACCGAAGGTATACTGAGCTCCTCATAGAAAGCTTCTTCTGGTACATCTACAGCTCCGGCTGCAGCTTTTGCTAAGATGTCCGCTTGCACATTTTCTGCTCTTGGTATACTCCGAATGGAAATACCCTTGAAGTGTGCTTCGATTTTACGGATTTCTTCTAAATACTTTGCAATCTGTGGATGCCGAACCTGGAAGCTTTTATCTACGTGCCCTGCTACTATTTGAGAATCTGTCTTTATAATAATTCTCGTAGCCCCTAGAGCACGTGCTTTTCGGAGTCCCAATAAAATCCCTTCATACTCCGCTATATTATTGGTAGACTTAAAGTTGAGTCTTGCGGAGTACATTGCTCTTTGCCCTGAAGGCGAAATTAATACTGCTCCAATGCCTGCTCCGGATGCTTGGAAAGCCCCATCAGAATAAACAGTCCAAACTTCGTCACTCGACTTCTCCGGAACTAAATTTGCAGGCGGAGTCCATTCTGCTACAAAATCTGCTAAGACTTGCGATTTGATTGCTGTCCTTGCTAGGAAAGATATGCCGAAGGGTGCTAGCTCAACTGCCCACTTCCCAATCCTTCCAGTGGAATCCTTACTTCGAAGCATATCTCCTAAAAGATACGAAGTTGGTACAATTACATTGTGAGCCAAAAATAATGTCTTAATTTCCTCGAAGCCATTATCAGAGCATAAACGAACTTCTCGAGTTCGGAGTATCTTGTCTTCGCTCTCGATAATGCTTCGGATACAAAATAAACAGGATTTTGGACCAACTTCCCATTGAAATCCACTTCTCTGACAAGGACTGCACTGACAGCAGAACCTGCAGCTGCAAGGTAAAGGAGTAGGGTTTCGTCCGCAGTAGGCACCGTGAGTGTAGCAAGATTGCTGAGATACTCTTTAATATCTTCGAAGCTTTTCTGACACTCCGGTGTCCATGCAAAATCTTCGGACCCTT
Source organism: Zizania palustris (assembly GCA_019279435.1). Classification (NCBI taxonomy): domain Eukaryota; kingdom Viridiplantae; phylum Streptophyta; class Magnoliopsida; order Poales; family Poaceae; genus Zizania; species Zizania palustris. Next base: position 66,208,251 of record JAAALK010000284.1, on the reverse strand, counting down.
TCAATGATTTAAATATAGGCAAGCTTCTCTCCGCAGACCTTGATAAAAACCTGCTAAGTGCTGCCAGACGACCAGTCAGCTTTTGCACTTGCTTTAAATTTTCCGGAGGAGCCATCTTTTATAGCGCAGTTATTTGAGTAGGGCTAGCTTCAATTCCCCTGCTTGAAACTAAATACCCTAACAACTTTCCAGCCTTAGCTCCGAAGATACATTTTTCGGGGTTAAGACGGATCCCACATGCCCGAAGGCTATTGAATGTTTCTGCTAAGTCTAGGCTATATTGGTGCTTTAAAGCACTCTTTATTACAATATCATCCATATAGGCCTCCACATTGCGACCTAGTTGATGACCTAGAGCCTTAGCAACTAACCTTGAAAAAGTAGCCTCGGCATTTCTTAAGCCAAAGGGCATTCTTACATAACAAAAGACTCCCGAAGGAGTTACAAAGCTTGTCTTGATCTCATCTTCGCTGCTTTAACCATATTTGATGATAACCAGAATACGCGTCAAGGAAGCTTAATAACTCCGAACCTGCGGTGGAGTCGACCAATTGATCAATTCGGGGCATGGGGTAGGGGTCACGAGGGCATGCTTTATTCAAGGATGTGAAATCAATGCACATGCGCCACTTTCCGGAAGACTTCTTTCTGACGAAGATTGGGTTGGCTAACCATTCTGTGTGAGCCACTTCTCTGATAATCCCAGCCTTCAACAATTTCTCAACTTCGTCTTTCGCTAGAGCAGCTCTTTCTGTAGACATTTTCCAGAGTCCTTGCCGAACAGGGCGGGCCTTCGGGTTTACAAGTAAACTATGTTCAATAATATCCCGATCGACTCCGGTGATATCTTCGTCAGACCAAGCGAAGACATCCAAATTCTCTTCCACCACCTTTTCCAAGGAGGTTGCAACTTCTGGAGGTAAATCTTTACCAAAGTGAAATGTATACTCTTTACCATCTTTAACAATGACTTTCGCTGCAATCTCTCCTTCAGGACTTGGTATCGGAAAGGATTTCTTTGAAGCTTCGGAAGGGGCTGAAAAAATTTCTTCATTGTCTTGTACATTGTTTACTTGTCTTGGATCAAGAGGGGGACCATGACCATATTCCGCTCGCCGAGCGATAGCTTGATCTCCGAAAACAGTAAGGACTCCTGCTTGTGTGGGCATCTTCATGCACAAATAATTGTGATGCGCCACAGCTCCGAACTGGTTTAGCATACCTCTTCCGAAGATGACGTTGTAAGCATACGGGGCATCTATAACATCGAAGATTACTTCCTCAGTTCGGGCCAACAACCCTTCCCCGAAGGTAACTTCCAGGCCTATTTGGCCAAGTGCATCAAGCGGAGGTCCCGCGAAGCCTTGCAAAGGACGAGCCGCTGGAAGGAGATGCTTTCTGGAAATGCACAATTGATCGAAGGCTTGAACAAAAATGATGTCTGCCGAACTACCTCAGTCAATCAACACCCTTCGAACTTCAGTGCCCGCAATATCAGCAGTGATAACAAGTGGGTATGCATGCGGAAACTTAATGCCAGCTGCATCCTCCGCAGAAAAGGATATCGGTACATGAGACCACTCCGGCATTGCAGCTGCAGACGACGAAGTCCCAATATGGCCTACTTCCCTGACGTAGTCTCTTCGCTGTCTCTTTGACATACTTCCGAGGGTACCTCCTCTAGAGATGGGGAGGACTACTCTTTTCCCTCGGTCTTGCCCTTCCTCTTGCTTCGGGGGTGGCATAACATTGGCCACTAGAGGGTGTCTTGCGGCATCAAAGTTTTCTATCCGCTGCCACAGCCTGAACCGGCTCTGGGCGCGCTGCAGCTGGAACTCGGTCGGTAGTACCTCGACCCGAAGTTCTTTCTAGATACTCTCCTCTTAGAGTAAGTATAGCCTTGCAAGTATCAGTTGCATGGCTTCGATTTTCACCATGGATGCAGCAGAAAAGGGTCTGGCCTTTGCCAGCCGTTTTCCCTAGCGGCCTCCAGCCGCTAGCCTTGTTCCCCGAAGACTGTGGAGCTCTCTGTATAAAATTCTGCGGGGGTGCAATATTCAAGACTTCAGAACGAGGGTGATTTTGCCCCCTTCTCCGATCATGTTGAACTTCGAAGACTGGTTCTTGCGGCTGTGCCGAAGTTTTTACTTCTACTTTAACTTCTTGCAATATGGATGAAGTAGCTGCAGTTCTTCGAAGCCAACCCTCTTCCGACCTCGCATACTCCTCGAAGTATGACATCAGCTGAGAGACCGAGGAGATGCTTTTCCGATGAAGCTTATCCAGGAGGCCTTGATGAGTGACACCTTCTCGAGCTGCATCAACTACCGAAGATGCAGACAACCCACGGATCTACGACTTCGTATGAGCGAAGCGCTTGAAATATTGCCTCAATGTCTCTCCGGGGAGCTGCTTCACCTGGAAAAGGCTTCCTGTTGACATGGGAGGCACGAAGGTGCCTTGAAAATTGCTTACAAACTTCTTATTCAGCTGCCCCCATGAATTAATTGATCCTGGCTTCAAGGACCAGAACCACCTTAATGCCACTCCTTGAAGAGCTAAGGGGAAGCACTTTGCCATGGTGTCTCGAACTCCTCCGCTAGCTTCAATTGCTAGGGCATAAGAACGAACAAACTCTCCGGGATCTTCATCTCCAGCATACTTACAGAGCTTCGAAGTCTTAAACTTTGGATCAAAGCGAACTTTCTGCAGCTCAGGATGCAGCGGAGATTCATTATCGAAGGAGGCGTTCTCCGGGGCTTCGGATAATCGGGTTCGTCGTCTTCGGGCACTTCTGGGATAGCTGGGATGGCTTGAGAGCGAAGCCTGTTCGCAGCTTCTTGTCGCCACCTTGCTACTTCAGCTTGAAGGTTGGCCATTTGAGTGGCCATATCTCCAATATTGTCTTCATCTCCTCCGGAAGGATCTACCGGGTCTTGAGAACTAGTAGGATCAGTTCGAAGTGGGATGGAAGGTGGAAGAGGAATTCCAGGTGGTCGAAGTATGGAAGGATTTGGCGGAGAAGCTCCGTATGTTCGAGGGATGGAAACTCCTTCCGGAGTTTGAGGTGGAGGGAATATCGAAGGCCCTCCGACTTCAATCGTGTCGGATGGTGTCTCTCCGGAGATCCGAGAGGACCTCCGAACAGGGTTACGGGGTGCACTCCGCTTAGGAGGCATGATGTAAGAAGTTGGTAGAGAACGAAGTTTTTTGGACTAGGTTCTGTAGATTAGAAACTAACAAACGGAGTGTTTGCGAAGTGAACTGTTCTAAGCCTCCGAAAAGATAATAACTTAGAATAGTTCGAATATGTGTATTGAATAACTTGTATTCGGTCCTTCTTACAGGATGAAATGGGGGGTATTTATAGGCCCAAATATTAAGGAAAAGACCTATTTACCCCTCTGTTACAACCGACATAGTGGAAACTATTCGGTACCCTTGATAGGGCTAAAATGGTAAAAGACTAATCTAATAATATAAAAGATAAATCTTCCATCTTAGCTGGCAATAAAGATCTTGAAAAGCCTTAGTTCGAAGATGTACTTCGAACCAATGTCTATCTTCATACTTCGAGCTTGACTCAGGGTATCTTCGAAGATGGACGTCTGGAAACCTTCGAATCCACTATCTGCTTTTATGCGATTGTGGCAATAACCCCGAGGATGGGATATTTTCCCCCAACAGGTATGTCTTCTCCTCTTATTCTCAATTTGTGATAGCCTAACCAGAGATCAATCTTGGAAAATACCGTGGCCCCCTTTAATTTGTTGAACAGATCATCAATCCTGGGTAGTGGGTACTTGTTCTTAATAGTTACCTCATTTAGGGCCCTATAATCCACACACATTCTTTTGACCTTATCATCCTTCTTCTCGACGAAGATGATGAAGGCTCCCCACGGGGAAGTGCTGGGTCTAATGTACCCCTTCCGCTCAAGGTCTTCCAGCTGTTGCTTCATTTCTTCCAACTTGTTAGCGGCCATTCGGTAGGGTCGCTTAGAGATGGGGTGGTCTCGGGCACTAGATCAATTCTGAACTCGATCTCTCTCTTGGGTGGCATCCCTGGCAAATCCTCGGGAAAAACGTCTGGCTATTCTCGGGATACTGGTACTTCTTCTAGTGCTATCTAATTGAGATGGGGTATCCTGGGTTTTTGGGTTGGCATATGAAAAGTGACGACGGATCCCTCTTCACTGGTTAAGGTTATCGTTCTGCTTGCACAATTTATCACCCCTTTATGCTTGTTTAACCAATCCATCCCTAGGATGAGGTCCAAGCACTTGCAGTCGATAAGGATGGGGTCCACCCAGAAGACTATGCTTTGGATATTTACCCATGCCCTTGGGCTGTAAAAATGGGCTAGGGCCTACTTACCGGGGCGGCTATTAATATAGGCCTTACTAGTTCAAGCTCATTCAAACTATGAGTTTTCACGAAATTTTCTTATATGAAAGAGTAGGTTGCTCCTGTATCGAATAAAAGGACTACAGGTATCGAGTTAGCAGTGAACATACCCATAATAATCTCTGGAGTGTCCTAGGCTTCTTCGGCGGAGATGTGGTTGACGTGGGCACGGACTACTGGATTCACCGCGATACCTTAAGGGCGCTTGGGGTGAGGGCACTGGTGAGAATAGTGGCACTCCTTGCAGCAGTTGAAACATACCATGGGCTTGCCATGCTTGTCGCGCAGAACCTCGGTACTCTTAGCAGGAGCTGGTGGAGCAGAGGGAGCGGATGGAGCAGGGCGAGGATTTCTGACACCTGGGTTGCTGACAGACGGAGAGGGTCTATAGGTGGGGCGCGCGTGAAAACTGGGCGCCTGGGGAGGAGGTGCAAAGTGGGGTCTCTACGCCATCCCTTGATGCTGCCTAAAGGCAATCATCCTCTTCTTCTTCTTCAAATCTACCTTGTTTTGCTCTCTTTCCTGAACTGATCGCTTTGTTTACCAACTTTTGAAAGTTGGCGTAGTCTCCGGCGACCAACTAAAGAGACAGTTCATCCTTTAGGCCCCGAAGGAATTTGTCCTGATGACCGACATCAGTGCGTACTTCCTCGGGCGCATACTGGGCTAGCCGATTGAACTCATGTAGGTACTTAGTAACGGTCCTGCTTCCTTACTACAAATCCCAAAATTCCTGTTGCTTCTGAGCAATGATGCCCTCAGGAACATGGGCGGCTCGAAAGGAGAAGGAGAACTTGGCCCAAGAAACTCCGTGGCCTTCTGGCTGAGACTCGCGAAAGTTATCCCACCACTCCACGGTGGGTCCTTGAAGCTGATGAGCGGCAAAAGCCACTCGCTCCTTGTCGGTGTAGGGCAAAAGGTCCAACTTCTTTCCTATCATCCTCAGCAAATCACATGCCTTCATCAGGTTGGTGGTGCTCAAGAACGTAGGAGGTCACACGCGCAAGAACTCCGAGAGCTGGGATGCGGGGGCGAGTGCAGGGGCAGCCTGCCGAAGAGGTGGCTCCAGGTGCTGCTGTTGAAGACAAATCCGCTGAGCCTGCTGCTCATGCATCTGTGCCTGCTGTTGCTGCATCTGAGTTAGCAAGGTTGCGATCAGCTGGTCTGATTCACCATCATCTCAGCCAGTGTGGGATGATTGGCGATGGGTGCTTGTCGCTGACCGGTTGCTCCCCAGTGTGGCAGGTTGTCGGCGTCGTTCCCATTGCAGTGGGCACCTGAACCTTGATCGTTGGCCGTTCTGAAGGTAGGAAATGCTAGAGGAAACAACTTAGGGGAAATTTTTCCTAAACTTTATTTCTCAAATTGTTTATTCATAGTGGTCTTGAATATTACATCATTGTTCACTTCTTATTTTAACCTACCCATGCCTCATACCGATATGGGCGGCACCACATCATGCAAAGCAAAAACAATCAAGCGTAAACTAGCATCTAGAGTGGTCTAATCCTCCTCCTCGGTGTTCTCGGGCCTAGTCATGGCTCGGGAAAGGATGGGCTCGAGGGAGGGATCGATCATCAGCTCCGCGGTGTTGTCCAGTGGAGGAGCACGTGCGCTGGAGGGTCCCGTAGATGATGCAGATCGTGCTATCTTCTTTGGCCTGGCCGTGGGAGTCCTGATGGCCTTCCTCTTGCATGGGGGAAGTGGGGAGATCTCTTCAAGGTCCATCTTCAGCTCCTCGACCTGACGCCGGAGTTGAGTGTTCTCAACGGCGCTCTACTGGAGATCAAAAACCTAGCACCGAAGCTCAACGGTCTCAGCAACGAGGTGGCGCCCCTCCTGGACTTGGTGACGCAGATCCCCATTCTCCCGGGCCAAACTCTCTACCATGTGGCAGTAGTAGTCGATCGTGTCGTGCTGATTGTCGACCTCGAGCATGGCCTCGGTGTGGAGATAGTCCAGGCCCTAAAGAAGGCGAGTGCTGCGGGCGATGATGGAGTTGCGGTTGGAGTAGGTGCTGACATAGATGTTGCGGTGGCTCCCAGGAGTGCGCATGGGCACGAAGCAGAATGTGGTGTCTTGGATGAGGAGCCATGCTGAATAGCGTGGGCCTCATGGCTTCAGAAGTGATGAGTCATTGTCAATGATAGTCAAAGAGGACAAAAGAAGAAGAGATCTGTTGTTTCATGGGCCGCGTGTGACTCAGGTACACGGGCAGCGAGAGACGGTCGGGCTGAGAGAGCTGCGAAGTCGGGCTGGCCCAATCCGGGTACATGGGCAAGAAGCAGCAGAAGACCCACTGGGCTGTTGACCAGGATTGACTCAGGTACACGGGCGGTGAGTGATTGCCGGGCTGAGAGAGCTGCGAAATCGGGCCGGCCCAATCCGGGTACCTGGTGCAAAGTCGGTGGAGTCTTTGTTAGTTTCGGCGCAAAACTGACAATCGTTGATCTTGTATCAGACTGTCCAGAAGAGAAGCCGTAGTCGCTACGAAACTTAGCTTCCAGATAAGTCATCTATATGTCTAGGCCCACAGTCAGTCAGTCGTGTCTGTAAAAATTCCTAAGGGCAGTAGAGTCATTTCCTTTATTTTAGCGTCTGTAAAAAACCCTAAGGGGCTGGTGGAATATTCTAGGCCATTGGGCAGCCTATAAATAGGGCCCCAATCCCTAGGGTTGGACTACCCTTCTAGAAATCACTTTTTGAATCATTCATTGGGTCATCTCTTGTTCCTGCGTGCTTGTCTCTCTCCCTCTCTCTCGTGTTGTGCGCCTCCAGGCACTTGTTCATTGCATTTTGCCTTGCATTTACTCTTTCTCAGTAAGATTAAATCTTTTGTTCTTGTTGGGGTGCATGCATAGATTTCTCTGGTTTAGAAGCTTCGATTCGTTTGTGCGGTGTTGAATTTATTCCTGAGAATGTGCCTCGGTTGCATTTGTTCTTCACGCAAGTAGTACTAGTTATTGCTGTTGCAAGTAGTACTACTACACTGTAGCAACAGTACACTAGTACCAGCTTTTGCTTTTACTGCACAACTTTTTGATCGAGTTGACAGGACTAGAGTCCCTTTTCTGGCTGTTCTCTGGTGAAGCCCCTTCTCTGTTCGAAGCCCCTAAGCTCCGTGAGGCAGGATTCGATCTGAAATCTTCGAAGGCTTCGCTTGAACTTCGGCTTCAAGTTTGTGCTGTGTTTCTAGCTTCGCAGTACGCTTTGCACCCTGTTAGCTTCACATACTTCGATAGTCATTGCGAAGGTGTTCTCAGTCTCGAGCTGTTCGAGGTCAATACTTTGTCAGGCTTCGGAGTTAGCTTCGAAGCTACTCTCACTGAAAGACTTCGCAACTGTCTGTTTCAAAGGCCTTGATGTGTTTTTTTCGAAGGTAGAGTGTAGGCTTCGTTTTGGTTTCTCTGTCGCGTGTCAGCCTTCGCTTCTCCTTTCGGAGGTTGTTTGTCTGTGCGTTGCGTTCGAAGTATTCTATTCGAAGGGTAGGTTTCGAAGCACTCGGTTCGAAGCTAGCTTCGATACTTCCGTACTTAGCTTCGAGGCATCTTCGGTCTTTTGCCTCCTCGAACTAGGTTAGACCAAACCTCCTCGGCAGACTTTGTCATCCGAAGCAGACCTCGACCTCCGAAGCAGGCTTCGACCCTGCAAAGCAGGCTTCGACTAGCGAAGCAGGCTTCGCCAAGTTTCGAACAGGAGACAGATTTCGAACGGTAACTTCTCATTTCACTCCTTGAGCATTTATACTGAGAAGTTTATCTTGCCTTGTCTTTTTGTATACTGTTTATCTGTCTATTAGCATTGTATTGATATTTCTCTGATTTAAACATCAGTTGCTTCTAGATTGATACCTTTAGACTTAGGCAATCTGTTCATACTCTGCTGCTTAGTCTTTTGAGGTGCGGTGGGTATTGGGAGCAGGCCATTGATTCGAAAGAATTTTTTTAAGGCGCCCATTCACCCCCCCCCTCTGGTCGCTACTTTCGGTCCTACAAGTAGTATCAGAGCGAGGTTAGGGTTTTTCCATACCTTAACCGGTTCTAAACCCCAGTAGTGATCATGACTTCTCCTGGCAAGGTCTCGTCCTTGGAAGCCTATGGCTATAACTATTGGAAGACTCGCATGCGAGCCTATCTCATGAGCCAGGGTTCAGACATTTGGGATATTTGCGTTCACACCATGTTTGTCATATTGCCAGTCGCTAAGCATGGTACTGCTGGTATCATTGCTCAGCATCTGAGCAACAGTAAGGCTGTGAACATTCTTTTCTCTGGTTTAGGTCCCACTGAGTTTGAGCGTGTGAGCCATCTCTCCACTGCGAGAGAGATCTGGGCTACCCTCAAGGCACACCATGAGGGAACAGCACAGGTCAAGGCTCGGCTCTATCAGACCTACCGGCGTGAATATGAGAATTTCACACAGAAGCCGGGTGAATCTGTTGAGGCTTTGTTTGGTCATTTTCAGTCGATCATAAACAATCTTCGGGACAACAAGGCTGAGGGTGCTCAATTAGTCTCAGATCATGAGCAGGCGCTCAAGGTTCTCCATACTTTGGACCCAAAGATCTGGGAGATCAAGGTATCTTCTATCATTGAGAGTACTTCTTATGATACCTTGACCATTTCTGAGTTGTTTAGCAAGCTGAAGGCTACTGAGGTTGATCTCCAGCTGAGATCAAATCTCACTGGTTCTGGATCAAAATCTCTGGCCCTTGCTACACCTTCTGTTGATCCCTCTTCTGTCAGTTGTGCTGGGTTCTCTTTGATGTCTATCACTGAGGACTAGCTAGAGTTGTTGGGTGATGATGATTTGTGTCTTTTTAACAACCGGGTGCGTCGTGTTTATGACAAGAGAATGTTCAAAAGACACGGCACAAAATCCGGGTGCTTTGAGTGTGGTGATCCAGGACACTTCATCACCGACTGCCCCAAGCGAAATGGACACAAGAAGGGCACCGATGGTGGCTTCCACTGACTCCGGCAAGCACGACAGCTCTTCCTTCAACAAGGGCAAGCCGAAGACTAGATTCTTCAAGAAGGCCCTGAAGGACTACCGGCGAGAGAACAAGAAGCGCGACAAGGCCTTCTTCGCCGAGATGGAGAAGAGCTACTCCAAGCAGTCCATGTCTTCTTCCTCTTCATCAAGCTCAAGCGATGAGGAGATCGTCATCAGGAAGGGGAAGGACAAGGACGATCCAGCGGGCCTCTGCTTCATGGCTTTCGGGGACAGACCGAAGAGCCACTCACACCAGCGCCGAAGATCCCGCAAGAGCTTCTGCTCAATGGCTCTTGGGGATAAGGAAGAAAAGAGCTCTTCCGATGACTCCGACGACGACAACGAAAAGGTATCATCTTATGAGCGTGAAATTGTTGATTTACTTGAGAGCAATCGTCAGGAGTTAAAGTATCGGGAAAAACTGCTTAGGGGGGCCAAGAAGAGGATAGATGAGTTAGAGAGTGAGCTTGTCGTAGCCAACGGCAGAATTGAGAGTCTATCTTCTTCCCCTTGCTTGGGTGATAGAAGTGAGTGCCCGAAGTGTGAGGTGCTTCTGTGTGACCTGTCGACTCTGAAGTCCAGGTACACAGAAAGGGTTGATGAGAGAGATGCTTTGGCCACTGAGCTTGAAAGCGCTCAGCTGGAGCTGAAAGATGCTCAAGCCGCTGTCGTCACACCCTGTGTTGATTGCCCATCTCATCTAGCTGCCTTAGCTGAGCTGAAATCCAAGGGCGATGAACATTTGGGTGATTTGGAGAGGTTGAGAGCTGAGCTTGCGCAGACTAGGCTAGAGCTTGAGACATTATCAGTTCCACCCACTGTCTGTGAGAACTGCCTGTCTCTTAGACTTGAGTTGATCAAGCTAAAAGCCGAGAAGTCTGTCCGGGTTGATAGCGAGTGTGAGACCTGCTTATCTTAGGTGGAGGTTCTAGCTTCCTTGAGAGAGGAGCTAGCTGATTCTCAGAATGAGAACTTTTACCTCCGTTCTATCCTGAGTTGTTTCAGTGCCAGAGAGCCACAGCTTGGCATGATGATCCAGCAGTTCAAGAGGCAGAATGGGTTTGGGGTAGGTTACACCTACACCAAGGCTGATTTTGAGAGTGCCATTAGCCGGGCAGTGGAGTGGAGTAAAATGACTCCTGAGCAGAGATACCCCAAGACTCACTCCACTGAGTCTTCCCAGGCTTGTCAGCCCAAGGATGGAGTAATTCATGAACCACCCAAAGCTCCACCCAAGAAGCCTATCAGGGTTCCAAAGCCCAAACACCTCCACTCTTCTCTAGACTCTCTTCCTGGACCTTCTCAACCAAAGAAGACTACACCCAACACCACCAAGCCCAAACATCCCAAGCCTCAACCCCATCCCAAGAAGCCCACCTATCATTGTGAGTACTGTCAGAGAGACGGGCATCTTGCGGAGTTTTGCTTCAGGAGGAAGCGGGTTGAGAGAGCAGAGAGAGCTTGTGGTGATCGGGAGCAGTTCTACCAGCAGGGTGGTAGGCTGCGTGTTCCTCGACGCGGGGAGGGGCTGGAGGCCAGGCCGCGTCGTGTAGGTTGTGGTAGAGGAGACAGCTTTCTTGCTCATGCTCCAGTTGGTGGTGTTCGTTCCGGCAGAGCTCTAGGTCATTTTGGCTACGGTCCTGGACCTCGTGGCCGCAGGTTTGGGCAGAACCGAGGACCGCGCTTTCAGCCACGTTTTGGTACAAACTCTCATGATGATTTCTGCTTTCCGTCTTTTGAGTAGATGGCTCGACACTGGTTTAGCTCTTTTGCTAAACCTGGTGCCGGACCATTTGCTCCCACTTACAGCCACTGATTGTGCAGGATCGGGGACTGGAGGATGTTTGGATCATGGACTCAGGATGCTCTCGCCACATTATGGGACATCGCAGATTGTTCTCTAGTCTCTCTCCCCCGAGCTCCAAAGAATACATCAGATTCAGGAACAGTGGTCAAGGTAAGGTAAGTGGCATAGGCTCTATTCGCATTTCAGATCATTTCTCTTTGAAGAATGTTGCTTTGGTTAGAAACTTGAACTTCAATTTGATTTCTGTTTCGCAACTTCTTGAGGATGGTTTGGAGGTGCGTTTTAAGAAGGGCAACTCTTCTATGGTTGATTCTAGAGGGTCTTTGATTTGCCAGATTTTACCATTCGGTAAAGTTTTTTGAATTGACTTCTCTAGTTCTTTTGGCCTCTTCTCGCTGTTTGATTGCTGGATCCTCCTCTGAGCTCTGGAAGTGGCATAGGAGGTTAGGTCATTTGAGTTTTGATCTGCTAGTCAGGTTGAGCTCTATGGACCTCATCCGAGGATTGCCCAAGCTTAAAATTGAGAAAGATCTAGTTTGTCATCCCTGTCGTCATGGGAAAATGGTTGCCACTTCTCACTCACCTGTGACTCAGGTGATGACTTCGTATCCGGGTGAATTGTTACATTTGGACACTGTTGGTCCAGCTCGGGTACGTTCAGTCGGTGGGAAGTGGTACGCGCTTGTTATTGTTGACGACTTCTCTCGATTCTCGTGGGTTTTCTTTTTGGAGTCTAAGGATGAAACTTTTCAGTTTGTTCATGACCTGATTTTGAAGCTGAAGAATGAGAACAACGGTCTGATGCAAGCAATTCGCTCTGACAATGGCTCTGAATTCAAAAACTCTCAGTTCGTCAGCTTCTGTAGTGATCAAGGTCTTGACCATCAGTTTTCTTCTCCTTACACTCCCCCACAGAATGGCGTTGTGGAACGAAAGAACCGCACGCTAGTCGAGATGGCCAGGACGATGCTCGATGAGCACGGGACTCCTAGGCGTTTTTGGGCTGAAGCCATGAACACGGCTTGCTATCTGGCTAACCGCATATTTCTTAGAGCTTACCTTGGTAAGACATCATATGAATTGCGATTTGGCAGACAGCCCAAGGTGAGCCACTTGCGAGCGTTTGGCTGCAAGTGCTTTGTGCTCAAGAAGGGAGGGCATTTGGACAAGTTTGAGTCTCGTTGTTGGGATGGTATTTTTCTTGGTTATGCATTGCATTCTCGAGGTTTCCGTGTTTAGAAACTCGAAACCCATCAGCTTGTCGAGACTTGCGAAGTTTCATGTGATGAGTCCTTGCCTTCTTTGACTCCTTCTTTTGAGCCTTCTGGTGATGATGAGCTCAGAGAATCCATCTTCGAGGAAGATGAGGATACTCCAGCTGCTGATGAGGGTGGGCTTCTGCACCTCCTGCAGAGCCCACACCTTCTGAGACTTCGACTGAGGATGAGGGTACACCTCTGATCACTTCTTCCACTACGATCGAGCCCCCTCAGTCGAGTCCAGAGGTGCCAGCTGCTGACTCCAGTGAGGTGACTTCAGATCACCAAGGAACCCGAGCATTTCAGCGTGACCATCCCTCAGAGCTCATCATAGGTGATTTGACTGAGAGAACTTTGCGTTCATCTAATGCCTCTCTTGCTGTGTTTGCTGAATCTGCTTTTGTTGCATCTTTTGAGCCCAGAGACGTTTCTCATGCTCTTTCTGATTCTAATTGGATTAACGCTATGCAAGAAGAGCTTGAGAATTTTGTCCGTAATCGGGTTTGGACACTAGTTGAGCCGCCACCAGGATGCAACCCCATAGGCACCAAGTGGGTGTTCAAGTACAAACAAGGTGAAGATGGGGTTGTGGTGCGCAACAAAGCTCGACTAGTTGCCCAGGGTTTTTGCCAAAAAGAGGGTATTGATTTTGAAGAAACTTTCACCCCTGTTGCCCGTCTTGAGTCTATTCGCATTCTCTTAGATTTTGCCGCTTCGAAGGGTTTTAAGCTTTTTCAAATGGACGTTAAGAGTGCTTTTCTGAATGGGTTCATAGAGGAGGAAGTTTATGTTAGGCAGCCCCCCGGTTTTGAGAACCCTAAGTTTCCTCGACATGTTTTTAAGCTGCAAAAGGCTTTATACGGGTTGAAGCAAGCCCCCTGGGCTTGGTATGACCGGTTGAAGTAGTTTTTGTTGGGGAAGGGTTTTGTGATGGGTTCAGTGGATAAAACTCTCTTCTTGCTCAGAGTTGCTTCAGATTTTTTAGTCGCTCAGATTTACGTGGACGATATTATTTTTGGCGGTACTACTAATGATCTTGTGTCCAAGTTTTCTGAGCAGATGCACAGTGAGTTTGAGATGAGCCTCATGGGTGAGCTCAAGTACTTCCTAGGGCTCCAGATCAAGCAGACCAAGGACGACACCTTCATCCACCAAGGTAAGTATACTCGTGACATGTTGAAAAATTTTGACTTTGGTTGTGAGTTGAAGCCGCAGATGACCCCGATGGGCACATCTGGGGGTCTGGACAAGGATGAGAGCGGCGTCAAGGTCAATGAAAGGGAGTTTCGAGGGATGATCGGCTCGCTGCTGTACTTGATGGCGACCAGACCGGACATTCAGTTCGTCCGTATGACTGTGCGCGCGCTTACAGTCTTCACCTCGCGCGTCTCATCGGCAGGCTGTCAAGCGCATATTTAGGTATCTTACTTATGCACCCGATCTTGGTCTTTACTATTCAGCTTCATCATCTCTCGATTTATCTGGCTTTTCGGATGCCGATTTTGGTGGGTGCCGGTTGGATCGCAAGTCGACTTCCGGTACTTGCCAGTTTCTTGGTTCTTCTCTTGTCTCTTGGTCTTCTCAAAAGCAATCTGGAGTTGCTCTTTCGACCACAGAGGCTGAGTACGTAGCTGCTGCTAGCTGCTGCTCATAGATGGTTTAGGATGATTTCCACTCTACGAGATTTTGGGTTATTCTTTCCTACCAGGGTTCCATTGTTTTGCGATAGCACCAGTGCTATTAGTGTAGGGAAAAACCCGTGTCTCCATTCAAAAACCAAACACATTGATGTGCGCTTTCACTTTCTGCGGGATCAATATGAGAAAGGTGTCATTGACCTTGTTCATGTTGATACCCATCATCAGTTGGCTGACATTTTCACCAAACCCCTAGATCAGTCGACCTTTGAGCGTTTACGAGGGGATTTGGGTGTTGTGTATCCTTTCTAGGATATTTTGCGTCAGTTGTTCTTTCTTCTTTACTCTTTTCTTGATTTATTTTTCTGTGTGTTCATATCATACATATTCACATATCACACTTTTGAGCTTGCTTCTGTTATATGATTGAACTGCTTTACTTATTCTAGTTGGTACATGCTTTTGATTACATGTCAATGATCATGTCTTGTCTCAATTCGCTTGATAAGTCTGATATCTGTCATATGCATGGCTTTTCTGCTTTACAATTGAAAAATGATCACCATTGCTTCTGGTAATTAGCATGCGTAGGCTGAATGTTCTTGCTATCTGTTACATGCCTTGTAGCTAGTTCCTGACTTAGATGCAAATATGCAACTTGGACATTTGTATGCTTTAAACATGGAAATGTGCTATAAAAATGATGAAAAATCGAGAAAAATGAAAATTCCATGCCTTCTTATGCATAACTTGAAAAGATCCAGGTGGGTTTGCTTTGTCGCATTACATTTGTTCTGGACTGCATACCATAGCACTTTGGTATGAACTAGGACAGTGTAGTGTATGCCAAGACCAATGTCTTAAGCTTCTGATGGTCCAGATCTGGCCTAGGCTTGACTTGGTCGGTCAGCATAAGGTTTGACACGCAAATAACCCCTGGCATAAATGAAAAAGAGAAAAGAAAAAGCTTGAAAATTGAAATGATAACAAGTTTGCTGAAGCACTTTGATTCGGACTATGCCTATCTTGGTAGATATCAGATATCTTTTGCATCTCATGCTTTACCTTGCTTATTTACTGGAAAATGTGGTGATGCTTTTGTTTGCAAAAACTGAAAAATGTGTGCTAATGACTTTCTTTAGATATCATCTGTTGCACTGATCATGCCATGTGTCTTAGACAGTATGTCTTTTGCTCTACTTGTTAGATGTTGTAATTGCAGTCAATCATATCTGAGAAGCATGCTTTCTACATTCCTCATGCACCCCAGTTGCATTCATTGCATATTTTGAGGGGGAGTTGCATTTCAGGGGGAGTCTGTGTCTCTTTTGAGTGCTTGATGAGTTCACTTGTCAACAAAGGGGAGAAAATTTGGGATCAGAGTTTAAGGGGGAGTTTTTGCCTCGCTTGCTCTTACTCTGTTGATATCCTGTTGATGTTTCTGAGATCGCACTCATTCTGAGCTTTTACCTTTGGTTAACCATAATGACCGCCTCTTGCTTTTGTTCGGCTTTTGGTCATTAGGGTTAAACTTTTACCTTTTTCTTCTTCTTTGTTTTTCTTGTGTTTTGTTTTCATGTCTCCACATTTATTCGCAGGTGCTGAAGAAGAGGAGTGTTGACAATGCACTCATCAAGGGGGAGATTGAGGAGCCATGTTGAATAGCGTGGGCCTCATGGCTCCAGAAGTGATGAGTCATTGTCAATGATAGTCAAAGAGGACAAAAGAAGAAGAGATCTGCTGTTTCATGGGCCGCGTGTGACTCAAGTACATGGGCAGCGAGCGACGGTCGGGCTAAGAGAGCTGCGAAGTCGGGCTGGCCCAATCCGGGTACATGGGCCAGAACCAGCAGAAGACCCACTGGGCTTGTTGACCAGGATTGACTCAGGTACACGAGCGATGAGTGATTGCCGGGCTGAGAGAGCTGCGGAATCGGGCCGGCCCAATCCGGGTACCTGGTGCAAAGTCAGTGGAGGCTTTGTCAGTTTCGGCGCAAAACTGACAACCGTTGATCTTGTATCGGACTGTCCAGAAGAGAAGTCGTAGTCGCTACGAAAGCTTAGCTTCCGGATAAGTCATCTGTATGTCTAGGCCCACAGTCAGTCAGTCGTGTCTGTAAAAATTCCTAAGGGCAGTAGAGTCATTTCCTTTATTTTAGCATCTGTAAAAACCCTAAGGGGCTGGTGGAATATTCTAGGCCATTGGGCAGCCTATAAATAGGGCCCCAATCCCTAGGGTTGGACTAACCCTTCTAGAAATCACTTTTTGAATCATTCATTGGGTCATCTCTTGTTCCTGCGTGCTTGTCTCTCTCTCTCTCTCTCGTGTTGTGCGCCTCCAGGCACTTGTTCATTGCATTTTGCCTTGCATTTACTCTTTCTCAGTAAGATTAAATCTTTTGTTCTTGTTGGGGTGCATGCATAGATTTCTCTGGTTTAGAAGCTTCGATTCATTTGTGCGGTGTTGAATTTATTCCTGAGAATGTGCCTCGGTTGCATTTGTTCTTCACGCAAGTAGTACTAGTTCTTGCTGTTGCAAGTAGTACTACTACACTGTAGCAACAGTACACTAGTACCAGCTTTTGCTTTTACTGCACAACTTTTTGATCGAGTTGACAGGACTAGAGTCCCTTTTCTGGCTGTTCTCTGGCGAAGCCCCTTCTCTGATCGAAGCCCCTCAGCTCCGTGAGGCAGGCTTCGATCTGAAATCTTCGAAGGCTTCGCTTGAACTTCGGCTTCAAGTTTGTGCTATGTTTCTAGCTTCGCAGTACGCTTTGCACCCTATCAGCTTCATATACTTCGATAGTCTTTGCGAAGGTGTTCTCAGTCTCGAGCTGTTCGAGGTCAATACTTCGTCAGGCTTCGGAGTTAGCTTCGAAGCTACTCTCACTGATAGACTTCGCAGTTGTTTGTTTCGAAGGCCTTGATGTGTTTTGTTCAAAGGTAGAGTGTAGGCTTCGTTTTGGTTTCTCTGTCGCGTGTCAGCCTTCGCTTCTCCTTTCGGAGGTTGTTTGTCTGTGCGTTGCATTCGAAGTATTCTGTTCGAAGGGTAGGTTTCGAAGCACTCGGTTCGAAGCTAGCTTCAATACTTCCGTACTTAGCTTCGAAGCATCTTCGGTCTTTTGCCTCCTCGAACTAGGTTAGACCAAACCTCCTCGGCAAACTTTGTCATCCGAAGCAGACCTCGACCTCCGAAGCAGGCTTTGACCCAGTGAAGCAGGCTTCGACCCTGCGAAGCAGGCTTCGACCAGCGAAGCAGGCTTCGCCAAGTTTCGAACAGGAGACAGATTTCGAACGGTAACTTCTCATTTCACTCCTTGAGCATTTATACTGAGAAGTTTATCTTGCCTTGTCTTTTTGTATACTGTTTATCTGTCTATTAGCACTGTATTGATATTTCTCTGATTTAAACATCAGTTGCTTCTAGATTGATACCTTTAGACTTAGGCAATCTGTTCGTTCTTTGCTGCTTATAGTCTTTTAGGTGCGTTGGGTATTGGGAGCAGGCCATTGATTCGAAAGAATTTTTTTAAGGCGCCCATTCACCCCCCCTCTAGTCGCTACTTTCGGTCCTACATTGGAGCAGCCTGTCGTAGACCATCCGGAGCTCGGTGAGGTCTGGAATGCAGCGCGCTGACTGGCCACCTCGAAAGTCGGGCCTCCTACGCCTGTGTGAAGAAGGGTGGGTGCACGCTGGAGGAGCGAATGGTGATCGTGACCTCGCAGGCTCCGTCGTTCACATCGGGAAAGGTCCCGTGGAACTCAGGCTCGTGAATGAACCCTAAGTAATCCACGAGCATGCGAATCTCGTGGATGAAACCGTCGTGATCACGGAGGTATCCACCCATAGTGTGAGTAGGCATCTAAAAAAACAAAGTTCGTAAAAATTTTGGAAGAGAAGATATTAGGTAGTTTTTTTAGAAATAGTTGTAATATAAGGCCTAGGGTTTGGTCTGTTTGGCTTCCTACAGTCAAGTCGGCTCTGATATCATCTTGTAACGCCCGGAATATAATAAATTCGGACTTTATTCAATTTACAAGGAAAAACAATAAATACAAGACATTCATCACACGACCGCATACATTACGCCAATCAAAGGTGGTTCGTAGACCACATTATTACACAAGTGATAAATAAAAGAGAAACTAGGAAAATAAATCCTCTAGATGAGCGCCTTCTTCCAGTCTCGTGCCTTGACTGGGTCGCTACTCTAGACCATCCTCCTCCTCGTAGTACGCTACCTCTGATGTGGTGAGTCAACGGGGGTGAGTACAATCATACTCAGCAAGCCACCAAAATGCAATTATAATGCAAGGTAATAGCAAAGGAAAGTAAAGGCTTATGTTTGTGGAAAAGTATGTTTGTAAAGCAGTTAATGTGATCAGGTTATTAGTACGGAACTTAAATCATGTGTAAAATGCATTATCTTCTACCTCGAGAGGTACAGTCAGCCCACCCTCGCTCAACAGTCCTTTCATGCCATTCCATCATGCAATCATTCATGTGAAAGTAAACTAACTGCGGTGAACATTTCCCAACCCACCCTTGACAATGGGCACGGCTTTTCGAAAAGATTATACTCCGATTAGAGGTGTACTATTGTATCCACAAGGCACTCATTCCCACACACCAAAGTGTGTCGTGATGACACCGCGTCACCCCGAAGGAACTCATGCCAAAACCTTTAGCATGGAATGCACCAACTCAATAACACCCTCTTATAGGTTTAATATGGCTCCCCAACGTGTTGGGCCAAGGACGTACCCCCCTTGAGCCTCGTCGGTACAAGCCACCTGCAGGTGTCGCTTGCCCCCTCCACTATGGTGCTTTAAGTTGGAACGCTCCATACCTCCAGTTAGGACTTAACCACTAGACTTGTGGTTAGTACGAAATATTTTGCAACAGATCCCACGGACTGGTCCTTATAGTGCCCCGGAGATGGAAAGGGGATCCCTTTCCATCAGAGAAGACAATACTGATAGGTGGGTGCGGGCGAAGGTGAGTGCGCCGATAGGCGGGCCCTGGTGGTTAGAGGTTGCAGTGGGCGCGTGGAAGGGACAGAGAGGGGGAGTTGGCGCCAACATGTGGGTCCCACATGTTGGTGTCTCAGGCGTTGGACTGGGCTGAGCCGAGGCAAAAATGAGGGAGGCGGCCCAATAGCATTTAAAATTCATTTTCTGATTAAAATAATTATAGAAATTTATGTATAAATTTAGAGCTAAAAGCAAAGGTCCTAAAATGTTGTCAAAATTCCCAAAAATATATCTTGGCTCCTAGAACCTACCATAAATTTTTCAGCCCTGAATTTGAAGGATTTAACTATGTTTTGATTTATTTGGATATTCTTGTCTTTACTCTTAATTAAGAATAATCCTTTTTATTCAAAATTTCAATTTCATTATTTTATTTTACCTTTGGAAATTTTTGGTTTGTTACAGTCCCATAACACGCTCGGCCGCTATGATGTCCTCCTCTGGCGTGCAGCACCTCATGCGAAGCTACAGCAGCAAAAACTCTCGGTTAGTCCCAGTCATCAATAAGAAACAAAGACATCTCGAAGCCTTACCAAGAAACTATGAAGACACCCCTCGTAGGCCGTCTGAGTCAGGAGCTCCAAACAAGTTGTCCGGCCAAGAAAGCGCAAGGGGACTGAATCGAAGGGTGATGAACTCCTTTGCCATGTCCCTCATGCTCATCCTTCGGGCCAGCCTTCAGAGCAACTCGATCTGAGGCTGGATTGTCCCGGAGTCAGATGATATCTTGACATGGCGACGGTACGAGATGAGGGCATTAGTACTCTGAAGGGGGGAGTCCACACCGACCGAAGCATAAAACCATTGTTGATCCCACCTCGAGCGCCTGTGGTTGTTCACAGCCCTCGCTGGGAAGACATCCGCGTACTCCTTTCGAAGCTAGAAATTGGCGCTGCCGAAGGCCAGGGCCCTATCCACTCCATCTGGTGCCTTCTTTTTCTTCGGTTGGCAACTGACTCCGTGCAGGACTACAAAGACGTCGGCTCGCCCCTCGCACCCTTCAGCCCTCATTGCCCACTCGAAGATGGCAAGGCGATCTATGGTGTTAGGAGAAAAGTGGGCGAGCTTGAAGTTAAACATTCCTAGCACTTCGGCTAGCATGCCTTTAGTCGGGAGCCTGAGCCCGACCACGAAGAATGCCTCGAAGACCGTGGCCTCAGGATAGTCTCCGACTCTGGTGGCCTCCGAAGACAAACTTTAGTGGAAACCTTTCTAGCACAAATCCAATGAATGGTCTCCTCCGTAGAGGCCGAAGCTTGTAACTCCGGTGTTTACTCGAACTTGTTCGAGGGTGAGCAAAGGTCGAACGCCCCAAGGCGCCTAGCCGGAGGCTTCGCTGCCGCTGCCACCGCAGCCACTTGGACTTGAACAGAGCTTGACCCCCCACCACAGGCGAGAGCCTTCTTCGATGAAGTCTTCTTCAGCATCGCGAAGGGGCTTCGGGTGTGAAGGGGCTATGGTCTTTGGGCACGAAGGGGCTAGGGGCTTCGAGAGCGAAGGAGTTGAGGGCTCCGAGCATGGAGGTGTGAAGGGATCTGGAGAGGATTAAGGTCATGAAGGGTGGCTAGAGCTCAAGAAAGAATGAAATGCACAAGCACGTGCGGGATCACAGGGTGCCGGCAGCCTTTTATAGGTGATAAAAGCCACTGCGCGCTCTCGCGGTAAAGATTTTTGCTACCCATGAGTCACCCCCCACGGTCCATGACTGGTGGGGCCAAGGTTAACCAAAGCAGCGCACCCCGTTTGAGAATGGCCCAGCCAACGAGGGCATTTGACAGGCCCGCGACCATTCAACCGATTGCCTTTTCGGCTCCCGGAGGCGTTCTTTTGATCTGACCGTTGGCCTCTAGCACCATTTGGGCTCCTCGAAGGTGTCCCTTCACTCCAGTCACTGGCCTTCGACACCATTTAGGCTCCTGAGGCCGTCCCCTCCATTCAGTGCGGCCATTTAATAAATGGTGCAGATCGAGACCAGTTTCCGAGGCTAGGCTCTGAAGGGCACCTCTTGCAAAGCATCATTTTCCCTAAGGGCACGCGCACCTC
Source organism: Zizania palustris (assembly GCA_019279435.1). Lineage (NCBI taxonomy): Eukaryota > Viridiplantae > Streptophyta > Magnoliopsida > Poales > Poaceae > Zizania > Zizania palustris. The sequence continues at coordinate 66,187,071 of JAAALK010000284.1, read as the reverse complement.
TTCGTGTGAAGGGATGCATGCGAGGGGCTATTGTTGGGGGAAATAGTTCTTCCTTAACAAGAGGTCAAATGATGCTGGTCTCCTAAGGTACAGAGCCCTGAAGCCTACCAAGTTGGTGAGGCCTATAGCCAGACCTCCGCGCCCCTCCGATCAAAATCACTCTAGAACGCTACTTCAAGAAGCCGCACCACAAGTCCCCGGTCCCCCAAAGGACCCCTCTGGGGACGCCCCCGAGGATCCCTCCATAGACCCCTTCATAGACCCCTTTGAGGCCCTCTTCGAAGCTCTCTTCGAAGTTCTCTGTGGAGCCCTCTCCGCCGGCCTCTAGCGAACACCCTCCGGCAGGTGCTCTAGCCTAGAAGACAAGACATCTCAGTACCACTGTAGTACAAGCGGCCGTACCGAGGGTCCATACCCCTGAAATGATGTTCATCTACCACATTTGTAAAGCTGTAAAGCTGCATGTACCATAGCCTAGCCTTTTTCTCCCCCTTTACCCCTACAAGTCCTATGGTATGTAGAGGGTAATAGGGTCTTTTCCTTTGGCTTGTGAGCCTATAAAAGTAGGGCATCGCCCTTGTAACGGGATAGAAGATAGACGCAATGCAATGCCAAAATCACTATGAACTAGACGTAGGGTTATTATCCCCCTAGGGAGGCCTAAACCAGTATAAAAATCTCCTCTCACTCTCTCTCTCTGAAAGAACCCTTCGATGTTCATACTCTACATTCCACACCATTTCATAGAAACCTGTTTGTAGCTAACGCAATTTCTACAACAGTCATACACGTGGAGTTGAAGCAAGACATGGGTTGAAGATTGATCAAGATAGCGTGTTGACCAAGTCAAGCGAAGGGGATGTTAGAATAAGTGACAAGGCGGCTCGATATATTGAGAGAGGGAGAGACATGCTGGTAGTCAAGATCGTGAGATGGTGAAACGTGTCAAGATCTATAGAGGCTTTATCAATTTCGGCTAAAAACTATCAGATCAAGATCTAAAGTACGTGATGAGAATTGGTAGTTGTTACGAAAGCTTCACATGAGGACAAGCTATCTAAAAATAGGATTATACTATTTTGTCCAATGGGCCCAAGTCTATAAAATCGAGTATGTAGTAAAAATGACATCAGGAGTATTTTAGTCTTTTTATTTTAGGGTCTAGCCTATAAAAGGACTTGATTTTGAACTCACCCATTCAAAAGTCCACTTCTCATTTTCACAATGGCTTAGGTCACTTTTTCTTTGTTTTTACTCCTCATTTCCTCCTGCTAACACTGTTGTGTTCTTTCTTTTTTTTTCCGAGCGCCACCAGGATTTCCTCCCAGCAGGGTGTTTGCTCTGACCGATTTGTTTTACTGCTACCTTATTCTTTCTGGTTACCCTCAGTTCTTGTGTCAGTTGAGTTCCTGTTGTAGGATATTTTTTGTGCATTTTCTTGCAGACAAGATTTATTTTTGTTACCTCGGCTCGCCTGACTTTCTCAAACAATGTCATCAATTTACTTAACTCCAGTGTAGGACCTCGCCTATTTTTGTTACCAAAGCCGCTTGTTGGTGTCGTTTTTGATCACACACATGGACTGGGAGGTTGGCTTAACTCCAGTGCAGGCCCTACAATCTTAGACAAAAAAGGTTGTGACCTGTGCCAATCAGTTCGACCTTGTAACTGATAAGAGAAAAGAAAAATGACGTTAGTAGCAAAGCACATCGGCTATCAAGCCAATGACCATGGTGGTCTAAACAGAAACACAAGTAATGGCATCAATCGGCTATCGAGTCGATGACCACGGTAATATTGTCGGGATCGATAATACCATCAGCCAATGAGGATACGTTCTCTGCACGCAAAGGCTGATGAACACCTTTTGATAGAGACAATATGAAATGTGGAATTAAGGATAACATATCGGCTTGTACTCTGATAGAAACTAAACTTAGTGCAACAAAAAATGCATCCATACTATCAAGGGAATATTACTCATATGCCATTATAATTTTCAGAAATTGCCTATATGCCACTGTCAGTGACTCTGGCGGCCCCCATTTGTTGGTGACATACCGATGGTATATTGGCAAACCGTGAAAATTGTAATGGCACGGAAAAAATTAACCCTACTATCAAACTACCATAACAACAAGATTGGACTTAACCAAGGCAGTCACTAAATCACGATCGATCAACAGTACTTTAACATATCAGGCATGCTTCATTTAGATCAATAGTGTACATCATACATTAGATACAATAGACCAAGATGTCGAACTCAACCGATGAAACCTCAAACCATGATACCTAACTTATATCAATCTAAGAGATCATAACGATGTGTCCTTAGACCTAGCAAACACACCAATTGGTTGATGCCTCAAGAGATCAAAAATGATGCAAACTCACCTCTTCGCCCGAGATCGAAACGATGCGGCCTAGCTCCGAGTGCCAACTCCCACTAGGGTTAACCATGGAAGCCAAGGGTGGTGATGCACCTAAAATAAATTATGGTTGTCTTTATTGTAGATGTTGACAATGTCTAACCTAGCTAATAGTTACATATTTATAGCTTGGAGACTTGCTGTCCATTACGAGAACCATAACTGATTCCGGATTTGTTTTTATCTTTCTCTGTCCTTATTGACTCCTTCGTATTCGGCCACATATAACCACCTAATAGTGATCCGATAATAGTGATCCGCAACCGGCCATTCCTACTGAGCCTGCTGACATAAGTATTCATGTATTTATTGTGGCATTATGACCCCTCTTTTTGCTTGACTTATTTTCCCTTCAGTGCTTTGTACAAAAGTTCACCTTCGACGTTGGTCCCTATATTGAGGGCGATGAGGAGGTTATGAGTGTTCCCACATCGATCGTGATTCAGCTCTCTTCGAGGGCGAAGGAGGTTCTATCAGACATAGTGCATCAACATGATGATCCTGTGGATGTCCTGGTCGATGACTCGGGACCGATAAGGGGGCGTCTCAATGATATCATGACCCTGATTCCCCCGGAGTTAGTGGACGTCCTCACACCAGCCGCGTACTTAGAATTCCATCAGCCAGATGTACAACGTGCGCTGAGGCAGATGGATGATTGCACCAGCTACGTGATGCAGTGGGAGGAGATCGAAGCTCACGTCACAACAATGGTGGCTCAAAGCACCCTTTTGGATTGGGTTCAAGGCGAGTCGTCGGCCACATTGCAGGAATTAGATTGGCTTCGGGCGGAAGAAACCGATATGGCTTCGAAACTGGATGTCGTGTGGACGGAGATCACCGCGAAGGAAGCTTCCCTGGCTTCCCTTCTAGAGCAGATTGAAGCTCAAAGAAGCCGACTCTCTAGTGTCATCCACCTTGTGCAATGTCAATGTCGCGCCCTTCGAGACGTTCCTGGCTCGGACGGTGAGAACCGCGCTATCCTCCGGAGAATGGTGCTCTTCCTTGACCTTTGTTTGGGATCTTGACTTGTAACGGAATGTTATGTCCTTGTAATATATTTATCCTTGATCTTCGGAATCAGTCTTGAGTTTTTATAACTACGGGTGATGCCTCTGCATTGGCCGTTGGAAGGCGACACCATTGGTATCTATTGTATCACGTGTAGATACTTTTTTAGATACTTGCCATTTAAATCTTTTTCGAACACTTCTCCATCTAATCCTTCAAGCAAGTAGGGATTGCCAGGCACCACCCGATGTATCCGAAATGGCCCCTCCCAGTTAGGTGACCACTTACCGAATCGATTATCTTTAGATCCAATTGGCAAGATAAGTTTCCATATGAGTTCTCCTTCTTCGAATAATTTGGGCACCACTTTCTTGTTGTAGAACTTGGCGACCCTTGCTTTATTTTCCTCAATCTTCTTGAGGGCTCTCAATTGGGCCTGTGCTAGATCATCTAGACAATCCGTCATTAGATTATAATAATCATCGGCTATGAGTTGATTTTGTAGTGTAATCCCCCTTGAGCCGATATTATTTCCCATGGTAACACCGCTTCATGGGCATAGACTAGTTGATATGGTGGTACTTGGGTGGATCCATGACATGCCATCCAATAAGCCCACAATACTTCTGATAAGGACTGATGTCAATGCCTTGGCTGCTCATTGATTTTATGCTTTATTAACATGATCAAACTCTTATTGGATGCTTCTGCTTGACCCTTAGACAGTGCATAATATGGTGATGAATTTAAGAGCTTGACCACCATTCCGGCTATGAATTACTAGAACTCCGACATGAAAATTGTGCCCTGATCTATGGTGATGGTTTGTGGGATTCTGAACCGATATATTATATGTTCTTTGATGAATTCAATAGCATTGGCAGATGTTCGTGAAATAATCGGTGGATACTATTATGAACTTGTGACCATTGATTAACGTTGGGTAAATTTGGCTGATCATATAGATGCCCCACCCTCTAAAGGGCTAGGGTTTAATTATCAGGTTCATTGCTGATGCAGGTGCGCTCTGAATAGCTCCAAACTTCTGACAGTCCTAACATCCCTTGTAATACCTTATGCAGTCTTCTACCATAGTCGGCCAAAAGTAACTTGCTCTCCGAAGGAACCACTTCATTTTCTGAGATGACTAGTGTGTTCCGCATATTCCATCGTGTACTTCACACATCACTATTGATAGAAAAAATGGCATTAGTGGTTAAGATTATCAAAATACAATTTTGGTGATTTGGGCCGAAAATACACATGTCCTAGGTTGAGCTGAAGCACTACAAAGCCGAAGGCCCACAAAGCTATGGGCTTCAGAAGCTTCCAGCAAGCCTGCAGCCTTCGGCCTGAAGGCCTTCGGAGGCTCACTCCGCCGAAGCTTCGGCCCGAGGAGCAGGCTTCGGCAGGCCTGGCCGTAGGCCCACTTCGGGCAAAGATAGAGTTGAGTCCGATTTTTGATTAAGTCTTAGCTCCACGCGTGATCAAATCGAATCCTAACAGATTAGGCTTAGAGATTAGAAGTCTAGCCCTTATAAATATAGGGGTGAGGTCGGTTCAGAGCCCCCCAAACTCAAATCAACACAAAGCCCTAGCTTTGAACCGTACCTTTATTTTACCTTTACTTTCTGCAATCTTTGTGGGTTTGCCTCGAAGCCCTCCCAACGGCCACTTCGGAATAGTGGTAATCCTTGTTACTTCGCTTGTGAAGTATCCGTTAATCTACGTAATAGATTGCTATCGCCTTGTTACTTTGCCTGTGAAGTATCCGCTAATCTGCGTAACAGATTGCTACCTTCACCCCTAGTGCAACACTTAGCAAAATTCGGTCCTCAGGCCAAATTGGTACTTCAAATCTATTATGTTGCAAGTTTCCACATTTGGAGCTACTTCGCCGGAGGTGTCCGAAGCTAAGAGATTGGTTTTGGAGGCCGCCAAAATACCCCTCGGCAAGAGTACTACTTCGACTGCCCGTGCCGGGCCGTCACGCTATTGTCGGTTTGACCAAGTCCCGCACGCCAACACGCTTCGCAACAGGCTTCATCATGATAGGCTTCGCCGCGCTTGTACCCCGCATTAGATGAAGTTACACCCAAGTGTTGCGTCTAAGTCATTATTCTGTATCTTACTGTATCGGAGACTTCGCGCCGAACCCCACTATTTGGAGGTGATTGTTGTGTCCAGCTCGGTTCGGAGTTCATCTTCGGCCAGATCAGCCCGAAATCCGAAGGTACCCTTCAGCGGGATACTTCACATCAGACGCCGAAGGTATCCTTCGGTGACACCCTTCGCACTATATTTCGAATCAGTGAGGCTCCACTCATTTTACTGATTTGTTATGTTTAATACATTTCATTCAGCTAATTGGATTATTTTGTGTGATCTGATTACCTAGCGACTCCACCCCCTTACCACGGTTAAGGGTAGTCGGAACGCGACGTCGGTGTTGTGTTACGCTTAGGCTTGTTCCTAAGTATCTGCACATTTTTGGATCGTCGAACTGACCCATGTGCGGGGGCACATTTCTGTGTCACCACACTTTTGGGCGACTCCGCTGGGGAAGACTACGCCAACATGACAGGTACATATACATCGGTCGCCAGTACATCTACAATGACTACTACGTCTACATCGCCGATGGATCCCATGGGAGGCGCGTATATCGACAACTGCGACATCATGATGCCTACCCTTGAAGATATTCCCACAGAAGACCGAGCAGAGATCGAGGCAAAAGTGAGGGCACTCTAGGACCTGATGCTTGGGAGCTACGTCAAGGCACAGCGCGGGCTTCATCAAGCGCGACATCAACGTCCCCGACCTTGCTCGGATCCAGGTAACACCAGTATCGCCTCATTTATCTTCTTTAGAGCAGAAAATAGCCGCATCAGTAGACCAGGCTGTTAGCGCTTTGCTAGCCAACCATTTAGATTCAGCAGTTAGCTCTCAAGTAGAGCTGACGCTTAGGAGGTTCGGCTTTACTGAGGCCATGCCACCAGCCCCTATTGCTAGCATACCTCCGGTAAATCACATTTACAGCAGAACTGACGGTAGTACTGGCAAATCTATTACGTCTCCAGCCTCGGTATCCATGGACGAGACCAATCTTTGTGCTTACGGCCAAGCTACCACCGCCTCCACCTGCGTCGGCACCAGTTTTACCCACGCTGCCCGCACTGCATGCACAAACGCATAGGCTCGAGCACGATGTACAACTAGCGCATGAGGAGGGAACCCATGGCCGACACACAGACATCCCACCATGTGTCGCACCCCCACATGAGAGGCGTGCACAGGCAGAGGGTCAAGATGACATTGAGGAGCGAATCTGCGCACTATTTAGGGAGTGTACCGGCTTCGTGCCTAGGGGTCAAGCTAGGGTTTACCGGAAGCCATACCCTGATCATTTTGATGCAGTATCTTACCCTCACAGCTATAGAGTTCCTGAATTCACCAAATTTGACGGTGAGGGTAACAAAACCACACTAGAGCATGTTAGTCATTTTTAGCACAGTGTGGAGAAGCTAGTGGGTCGGACGCTTTAAAACTTAGACTATTTTCTCTCTCGCTATCCGGCACCGCTTTCACTTGGTTTTCGGCACTCCCGCCGAACTCTATCCAAACGTAGGCTGAATTAGAAAAAAATTCCATGATTACTTTTACACGGGTGAAATAGAACTTAGTCTTTCACACTTGACATCGGTTAGACAAAAATATAGCGAGAGCGTCTCTGAGTATATCAAGCGTTTTCGAGATACCAGGAATCGATGTTTTAGTCTTAATATTTCAAAAAGGGATTTGGTGGATCTAGCCTTTAGCGGATTGCGTTCTGAGATTAAGGAAAGATTAGACAACCAGCACTTTTTAGAAGTTAGCCAAGTCTTGCAGCAGGCTCTGGTCCAAGAAGGCCGAGCTAAAGATAAAAAGTTTGTCAAGAGGTTTAACAAGCCTAGAGCTGAAATCCACGTCATGGAACACTCCCATGAGGAGGAATCGGAAGAAGAAGAGGATTCGGCTGACATGTACGCGGCCGAATGGGTTTGGAACACTAAGAGTAAACCCGTTACTTGCTCCGAGTTATGGCCGTCTCCCACCAAGAATCGGCCTAGTGAGGTCAAGTACTCATTTGATATAACTAAGTGTGATAAAATATTTGATTTCCTCTTGAAAAACCAGCTTCTTAGGTTGCCTAAAGGCCAAGTCATTCCATCTTCCGATGAGTTAAAGAAACTTCCATACTGTAAGTGGCATGATTCGCATTCGCATAATACTAATGACTGCAATGTTTTTTGACAACAGGTTCAATCGGTCATAGAAGAAGGACGATTGAAGATAGACCACAATCCAAAGATGAAGCTAGACAAAGACCCCTTTCCCGTCAACACCGTCGATCTCGACGAGAAGAGAGTGTTGATTCGGCCAGAACAGGCCGAGTCAACTAAGGGGAAGGCAGTGATTGTTGGAGAACCGCGCACACGCACACTCATACCTAAAAATCCCGAAGTGGGAGTATGGAAGCAGAATGTTAGTACATCACCTTCGGCTAGGCCTCCCAAGAAACTGAAGGTAACTTATCACATGTTGTTAAACAAACAACAAAGAAAAGAAAAGGAAACAGGCCCCGACGCCAAAAGGCTAAGTCAGCCGAAGGGGCCCATACGTTCGGAGGGTGGCTTTGGACCACAGTGGCCGAGCCCTGCGCATGGCGGCTTCGGACCATAGTGGTCGAGCCCTCTGCATAGTGACTTCGGGCCGCAGTGGCCTAACACTCCCTATGGTGGCTTCGGACCTCAATGGCTGAACCCCACGTACAATGGCTTTGGACCACAATGGCCAAGCCCCATGCAGAGCGAGTTCGGCCCCCAATGGCCGAACCCTGCACCGCTTTGGACGAACCCTTCAACAGGAGGCTTCAGTCCGTACTGGATGAACGTACCCCTAGTCTGGTAGGACCCTTCGTTGATATGGTCTGAGACACCGTTGACTTTGCCGAGCCCTCCTTCGGGTAATAGGTTTGGCTCACAATGGGCGAAGCCACTGGAGCCGCCAATGGCTTCACCATACAACTGGGCGGGGACTCCGTGGGCTCCGTATGTGTCACAACCGGAGTACCCTCTGCAACATAACACTATTCCTTGTTTTCCTTCGGAGTATTATGACTGGCAGGGACAAGTAGGCACAGCGGAGGGAGGCATCATCCATAGGCTGTCTGTGGTACCTCCGAATCAACTCGTGCAGAACGGAGTCCAAGAAGAAGGGCGCGTAGAGGCGAAGGACAGGGAGTTCGAAGCCATCACAGTTAGAGTAGGGTCTCGGGAAGTCCCAATCCCGAAGGCCCCTTCACTAAAGTCTGGTAGAGGTATGTCTCCTACTCTAGCCGAAGCCTGCGTCGGAACCTGGTCCGATCAGCCAAACGAGGTTGGTCCGATTATCGAGGTCCACAGCGAAGGCCCCTCCGAATATAGAACGTGTGAGGCCAAGCTGGATAGCACCACTTCGTCCAAAATTAACAGGAACTAGTCAGTGGAACCGGGGACCAAGCCATGGCCGTCTTGGGCACCTCCAGGTATGTCCAAATCACAGAAGAGGCGTCTACAATGCCTACGGGCACAGAAGATGCGCGAGAAGAAGGCCGAGGATGAGCGAGACGCTATCTTAGAAGAAATCCGGCCTCAACCAACCACGAGACAGGTATGGAAGGTTAAGCCGATTGAGATGACCAATACGGCTCCTAGTCTGAGCGACGATGAAGACAACATGCTCGACGATGACTACTCGCTCATCTCTGAGGGACCCGCACCCCAGGCGATGGACATCAACGTCTTCATGCTGCCCGCTGAGTTCGCCCTACCATAGGACGAGGCCGAGGTTACTTAGTTGAACCTCGGCCCGCGCAATGCTATCTTTGAGAAAGTCGAGGACTCAGCTCACCATCTGAAGCCTCTCTACGTTAGGGGTCACATCGACAAAAATCTGATCTCCCGGATGCTTGTAGACGGTGGCGCCACTATTAACCTAATGCCTTATTCGCTTTTGAAGAAACTTGGCAGGGACGAGGATGACCTGAAGAAATGCAACTTGATGCTCAACGGCTTCAATGGCGAGAGTTCCGAGGCCAAAGGCGTATTCTCCATGGAGTTGACAGTAGGCAACAAGACATTGCCGATAGCGTTCTTCATCGTCGATGTGCAAGGTAATTACAGTGTGGTGCTTGGGCGTGACTGGATTCACGCAAACTACCGCATTCCTTCTACTTTGCACCAGTGCCTAATTCAGTGGGACGGCGATGAAGTAGAAGTCATACACGCTGACACTTCGGCCCAAGTGGCATTGGCCGATGTGTCCATTGACGCCGTTCACAAGTAGAGTGTCTATCAGGTAGAGATCTTTCGGATTATGACTTTGTTAGCGTATCCGGGGGCGTTTTGTACTAGTGTCTGTGAAGCCGGCTAGTGTAGCACGGTTGTTTCTAAATTAGTAGTCATGTCTAGCAAGAGCAATCTGGATTGGCTAAAGTCTCGTGTAGAGTAGTATCGATCTGCTAAAGACAGTATCGCCGAAGCCATCGAAGACTTTAGCAAAGTATAGAAATTAGGGCAAGGTTTTGCGTCGGTCGATCCTTTAGAAGAAGTTGACATAGGCGATGGTAGCATCCCAAGGACGACTTTTGTAAACCAATAGTTATAGCCTGATGAGAAGGCCGAAGTAATAAAGTTGCTTCGGTCGTATGTCGATTGTTTTGCGTTGGAGTATAGAGAAATGCCAGGATTAAGCCGCGAGCTCATGGAGCATCAGCTACCTATCAAATCTGGATTTAGGCCTTATAAATAGCCTCCTCAATGCTTTAATTCGGCCGTCTATGACCGAGTTAAGGAAGAAGTGGAGCGACTGCTCAAAGCTGAATTTATTCGGCCATGCAAGTACGCTGAATGGATCGCTAACATTGTACCTATAGAAAAGAAGGGGAGCGGCAAAATACGAGTTTGTATTGATTTTAGGTATTTGAACAAGGCCACTCCGAAAGACGAGTATCCAATGCCGATAGCCGACATGCTAATCAACGATGCTTCAGGACACAAGGCACTAAGTTTTCTTGATGGCAATGCTGGTTATAATCAAATCTTTATGGCCGAAGAAGACGTCTACAAGATAACCTTTCGATGCCCTGGTTTTGTCGATTTATTCGAGTGGGTCGTTATGACTTTCGGTTTAAAGAATGCTGGCGCTACATATCAGCGTGCTATGAACTTAATCTTTCATGACTTGCTAGGAGTTATGTTAAAGGTTTACATAGATGATGTTGTAGTCAAATCGGACGCTATGGGAAACCATCTAGCTGATTTGAAAGTTGCTTTTGATAGGATGCAGCAGTATGGCTTAAAAATGAACCCGCTCAAATGCGCTTTTGGCGTGTCAGCAGGCAAGTTCTTAGGCTTCATGATTCATGAAAGGGGCAAAGAGATCGATCCTAAGAGGCTTGAGAAAATTAGAAACTCTGCAGCGCCGACATGCAAGAAAGATGTGCAGAAGTTGCTAGGCAAGATGAATTATTTGCATTGCTTTATATCTAACTTGTCTGGCAAGATTGATGCCTTTGTCCCCATACTCTGGCTAAAGAATGAAGCCGAGATAAGTTGGGGGGGCAAGTCAGCAATGCGCCTTTAAAAAGATCAAGGAATGTTTGTCATCGCCACCCGTGGTGAGAGCACCCAAAGCCGGGATTCCGTTTCGGTTGTACATCGCTGCCGAAGAAAGCGTGATCGGGGTCGTGCTAACCCAGGAGGTGGAGGGAAAGGAGTACAACATCACGTTTTTAGCCGCCGCCTACTGGAAGCCGAAACGAGGTACGCGTTTGTGGAACGTTTATGTTTATCGCTTTACTACGCATGCACCAAATTGTGCCACTATATTCTCCATACTACATGCATTGTCATTTTCCAAACCGATGTTATAAAATACATGTTGCAGAAGCCGATTCTAAGTGGAAGAATCGGGAAGTGGGCATACGCTTTGATTGAGTATGATTTGGCATATGAAACCCTAAGAGCAATGAAGGGCCAAATTGTCGCTAACTTTATAGTTGATCACCACATAGATGTTAGTTGGAGTGACAATGTTGCTCTAATTGAGGTAGTACCATGAAAACTTTATTTTGATAGTTCAGCTCGCAAAAGTGGCCAAGGTATTGGAGTAGTTCTCATATCACCTAGTGGAATGCATTTTGAAACCTCGGCTCGTTTGGAATTTCCTTCTACTAATAACCAAGCTGAATATGAGGCTTTATTACTAGGACTTGAATTGTTGGAATCCATGGGTGTTAAATATGTTCATGCGCATGGTGACTCTCTGTTAGTAGTGCAACAAGTAGCTAAGAGTGCTCAATGTTTTAATGGCTTGCTAAACAGCTACTTGGATAAATGCCTAGACATAGTTGCTACTTTTGATGACTTCAAAATTTCTCACGTGTCAAGAGATGCCAATTCCACTGCAAATGATTTGGCTCAGCAAGCATCTGGCTACCAAGTCAAGAGAGAGAAATTTTCTGTACGGGGAAAGCCGATGCTTGGTCTTAATGACAAAGCTAGTAGCTTCAGAAAGGCGCGAGGGCTGCCGAACCCTTCGGGTTGGACCCCTCCGGCCACCGAGGACTACCACGCGTCGGACCCCCAAGGCCGGAGTACTCCGCCCGCCGAAGGGCCTGTCATGCCGGAGCCCATGCGCCGAAGTCCCCTAGGCAGTGAGGGCTTTCGAGAACTCGAGCCCTCTGGCAGGAGGCTTCGGCCTGACCAATTTCGCATGACCAATGCAAGCAGGCTTCAGTAGAAACAGAAAGGGTTTAGGGGGCACTTCGAAACCAGTAGCCTGAATGTTACTCCAGTAAATGAGCTAGCAAACCCTTCAGATGCCCATAAAGGCAATTGGAGAACTCCAATCGTCTAGTATTTGAGAGATCCTAGTCAAAGGGTTGATCGGAAAGTCCGACGACAAGCGTTTAAATTTGTGTTGCTAAACGATATGCTGTATCACCGAACTATTGATGGAGTGCTGTTAAAGTGTTTAGACAGTCAACGGTCCCAGGTGGCTATAGGAGAAGACCATGAAGGACTTTGTGGCACTCATCAGTCGGCCCAGAAAATGAGTTAGACGCTCAAAAGAGCGGATTTCTACTGGCCGACTATGACTAAGGGTTGTTTTAAGTATTATAAGAGGGTGTGAAGCGTGTCAAAAGTTTGGCAATATTCAGTTAGCTCCTGCTTCATTACTTAACCCTATTGTCAAGCCATGGCTGTTCCGAGGTTGGGGTTTAGACTTCATCGGCCAAATTCACCCTCCTTCGAAAGGGCATCGGTTCGTGTTGATGGCGACAGACTACTTCACCAAATGGACTGAAGCCGTGCCTCTCAAGAACATGACTCACAACAAGGTACTTGATTTTATCTTGAAGAATATTATACATAGATTCGGTATTCCTCAAACTCTCACTACAGATCAAGGCAACTCGTTTGTTTCTAAAGAAGTGAGGGACTTTGCCGAATTTTATGGTATTAAGTTAATAAACTCTTCACCATACTATGCTCAGGCCAATGGTCAGGCTGAGTCTAGTGATAAGACTGTGGTTAAGCTCATTAAGAAGAAAATTTAAGAGTTCCCTAAGAGGTGGCATGAAGTACTTTCCGAGGCATTATGGGCTTGTAGAATTTCAAAGCACGGTGCTACCAAAATTAGTCCATATGAGTTGGTATATGGAGAAGAGGCCATTCTACCTGTAGAAGTAGATCTTGGCTCTTTAAGAGTTCTAAAGCAAGATGGCTTATCGGTCGACGAGTATGAAACTATTTTGAAAGACAATATAGAAGAAGTGGTCGATAAGAGATTGAGGGCCTTAGAAGCTATAGAAATAGACAAAAAGAGAGTAGCTAAAGCCTACAATAAGAAGGTTAAACCAAAATCGTTTCAGGTAGGTGACTTAGTTTGGAAGACGATTTTGCCGTTAGGCACTAAGAGCCCTAAATTTGGTAAATGGTCACCCAGTTGGGAGGGTCCTTTCAAAATAGTCGAAAACGCTCTAGGCAATGCATATGTGTTAGAGTCTCTGCGAGGAGAGCGGTTTCGAAGAGATTTGAATGGTAGATACTTGAAAAGGTACTTTCCAAGTGTGTGGCAAACATCTTGAAGGTGTTGAAATGCCGATATGAGTGGTATCGTCTTTAGCCCATTATGCTTTTAGTTCACTTAGTTCACTAAAAGGCAGGGGGCATGTGTTGATAGCAAAAAATGGCATTAGTGGTTAAGATTATTAAAATACCAATTTTGGTGATTTGGACCGAAAATACACATGTCCTGGGTTGGGCCGAAGCTCTACAGGGCCAAAGGCCCACAAAGTTATGGGCTTCGGAAGCTTCCAGCGAGCCTGCAACCTTCGGCCTGAAGGCCTTCGGAGGCACACTCTACCGAAGCTTTGGCTAGAGGAGCAGGCTTTGGCGGGCCTGGCCGAAGGCCCACTTCGGGCAAAGATAGAGTTGAGTTCGATTTTTGATTAAGTCTTAGCTCCACATGTGATCATACCGAATCCTACCAGATTAGGCTTAGATATTAGAAGTCTAGCCCCTATAAATATAGGGTTGATGCCGGTTCAGAGCCCCCCCAACTCAAATCAACACAAAGCCCTAGCTTTGAACCGTACCTTTATTTTACCTTTAGTTTCTGCAATCTTTGTGGGTTTGCCTGTAAGCCCTCCGACGGCCACTTCGGAACAGTGGTAATCCTTGTTACTTCTCTTGTGAAGTATCCGTTAATCTACGTAATAGATTGTTATCGCCTTGTTACTTCGCCTGTGAAGTATCTGCTAATCTGCGTAACAGATTGCTACCTTCGCCCCTAGTGCAACACTTAGCAGAATTTGGTCCTCATGCCGAATTGGTACTTCGAATCTATTTTGTTGCAGGTTCCCACGTTCGGAGCTACTTCGCTGGAGGTTTCCGAAGCTGAGAGATTGGTTTCAGAGGCTGCCAGAACGCCCCTCGGCGAGAGTACTACTTCGACCGCCCGTGCCAAACCGTTACGCTATTTTCAGTTTGACCAAGTCCCACACGCCAACACGCTTCGCAACAGGCTTCGTCATGATAGGCTTTGCTGTTCTTGCACCCCGCATTAGATGAAGTTACGCCCGAGTGTTGCGTCTAAGTCATTATTCTGTATCTTACTGTATAGGAGACTTCGCGTTGACCCCGCTGTTCGGAGGTGATTATCGCGTCCAGCTCATTTCGAAGTTCATCTTTGGCCAGATCAGCCCGAACACCGAAGGTACCCTTCGGAGGGATACTTCGCATCAGACACTGAAGGTATCCTTCGGTGACACCCTTCGCACTATACTTCGAATCAGTCAGGCTCCACTCAGTTTACTGATTTGTTCTGTTTAATACATTTCATTCGGCTAATTGGATTATTTTGTGTGATGTGATTACCTAGCGACTCCACCCCCCTTACCACGGTTAAGGGTAGTCAAAACGCGATGTCGGTGTTGTGTTACGCTTAGGATTCTTCCTAAGTATCCGCACACTTTTTTATCGTCAAACTGACCCAAGTGTGGGGGCACATTTCTGTGTCAACAGTCGCCACTTTAGCTTCATAGATGCTTATGCACTTGAGGAGAACCCCATCGGTTGTCTGATGGTATAAGTCTTCGCCAAGCAGGACGTATTTGGTTGCTTGATAATTGAGTTTTCTGGGTGTCGATGTTGAAGGATTCTTCAAATAGTTAATAATGTTGTACCTCCAATTGCTGGCTTCTATCTCGGTGATCTCTACCTTGATTGGTCTGGCCATAGGCTTATATCCATATGTCGTTTGGGCCAAATCATTCTCTTCTGAGTTCTGCTCTCTCGGAATATGAGTGAGAATTATGCCTCGGAAACTTGTCATTATAGCCTAGCACTGATCGTGGTATTCTCTTAGTATGTCATCCTTCCATTCATACTCATCTAATAGTTTCTTCATAACTAACAAGGAGTCCCAAGGATTTCAACCGTCTCTGTGCCCACTTCTTCCAGTAGTTGTAACCCTTTCAGCACTGCTTCATACTCAGTTTGATTGTTTTGGAGAATGACTTAATGGTGTAAGAAAACTCAAATGATGTCCCCTGAGGGGATATGATTACAAGGCCAATACCACATCCGTGTCGACACACCGATCCATCAAAGAATAGCATCCATGGTGCCGGCTCAATAGGGGTCACCGCCTCATCCCTGTTTTGAACTATGAAATCGGCTATCGCTTGCCCTTTTACTACCTTAGCTGATTCATATCTGAGATCAAACTCGGTTAGAGCGAGGACCCATTTCTCGATACATCCTTTTAATACTAGGGCCGATAGCATGTACTTACTGACATCGGCCTTGCACACTATGGCACACTCTGTCGAGAGTAGGTAATGCCTCAACTTGGTGCATGCGAAAGTACAAACATAAATAGAGCTTCACCACTGTAGGTTGTCGGGTCAAAACGTATAGTAGCCTCCTACTGATATAGAATATTACCCTCTCATTCTTATCGACCTCATGAATCAGAACTGCCCTGATGGCTTCGTTGTCAGCCGATAAGTATAACCTAAATGGAGTTCCTTTCTATGGTGGCATTAATATTGGTGGTGAACTTAAGTACTCTTTGATTTCATCAAATGTCTTTTGCTGCTGAGGAGCCATGCTGAATAGCGTGGGCCTCATGGCTCCAGATGTGATGAGTCATTGTCAATGATAGTCAAAGAGGACAGATGAAGAGTGAAGATCTGCTGTTTCATGGGCCGCGTGTGACTTAGGTACACGGGCAGCAAGCGACTGTCGGGCAGAGGAGGCTGCGAAGTCGGGCTGGCCCAATCTGGGTACATGGGCCAGAAGCAGCAGAAGACCCACTAGGGCTGTTGACCAGGATTGACTCAGGTACACGGGCGGTGAGTGATTGCCGGGCTGAGAGAGCTGCGGAATCGGGCCGGCCCAATCTGGGTACCTGGTGCAAAGTCGGTTGAGGCTTTGTCAGTTTCGGTGCAAAACTGACAACCGTTGATCTTGTATCCGACTGTCCAGAAGAGAAGCCGTAGTCGCTATGAAAACTTAGCTTCCGGATAAGTCATCTGTATCTCTAGGCCCACAGTCAGTCAGTCGTGTCTGTAAAAATTCCTAAGGTCAGTTGAGTCTTTTCCTTTATTTTAGCGTCTATAAAAACCCTAAGGGGCTGGTGGAATATTCTAGGTCATTGGGCAGCCTATAAATAGGGCCCCAATCCCTAGGGTTGGACTACCCCTTCTAGAATTCACTTTTCAATGAGCCTTGTTTCTTCCTGAGATTCATTTGTTTCTTCACTATTCTGAAAGAGTTTGTTTCGGGTGTTTTTGTGCGAAGCATTTATGTGCGCAGCACTTCATTTAATGTCTTTGCTGTTGAGTGCATGCGGTTAATTTATTCTCTGAGAATAAGCTTCTCTGTTGCTGTGATTTGTTCTTCACGAGGAGTACTAGTTCTTGCTGTTTGCAAGTAGTACTACTCCACTGTAGCAACAGTACACTAGTACTCTAGCCTTGCATTTTCCTGCACAGCTGTTTGATCGAGTTGACAGGGCTAAAGTCTCTTTTCTGGCTGTTTCTGGCCAAGCCCCTTCTCTATGTTCGAAGTCCCTCAGCTTCGTGAGGCAGGTTTCGATCTGACATCCTCGAGGGCTTCGCTTGAACTTCGAACTTCATTTTGTGTGCTGCGTTGCTAGCTTCGAAGTACTTTTTTGAACTGTCAGCGTATCATACTTCGAACGTCTGTGCGAAGGTACTCCGACTTGAGCTCTTCGAAGTCCATACTTCGACAGGTTTCGAAGTTGGCTTCGAAGCTTGTCTTTCTGTTAGACTTCGCTCAACGTGAGTTCCTTCTTGCTGTCATTTTTGAAGGTCACTATGTGTGTGTTCGGAGCTTGTCTTTCGAAGTTAATCCTCTGAACGAAGGTCTCAACTTCGGTTGTCATACCTCGACCAAGCTAGGTTCGAAGTTTGAGTGTAGGCTTCGATTTGATCTTTCTGTCGTGTG
The DNA here is from genome assembly GCA_019279435.1 of Zizania palustris. NCBI lineage: Eukaryota > Viridiplantae > Streptophyta > Magnoliopsida > Poales > Poaceae > Zizania > Zizania palustris. The sequence goes on along the minus strand of JAAALK010000284.1, from coordinate 66,169,562 downwards.
TTGGGCTTCGCTACTCTTTCGAAGGTTGCCTTTCTGTGAGCCTGTTCGAAGCTCTGTTCGAAGTTTAGCCTTCGAAGTATATTGTTCGAACCTAGCTTCGACTCTGCCATACTTCGCTCCGAAGCATACTTCGCACTCTCACAACAGCCTTCGGCAGTCTTCGCAACTAACCTCTGAAGCAGGCTTCGTCACCAACCTCCGAAGTAGGCTTCAACACAGCAAAGCAGGCTTCGACACAAGTGCAGCAGGCTTCGCCAAGTTTCGAACAGGAGACAAATCTGAATAGTAACCTCTCATCTCACTTCATATATACTTAGATCATCTTTTGAGAAGTTTGTCTTGCCATGTCTAGTATATTTTGTTTATCTGTCTAGTAGCACTGCTTTGGTAGTTCTCTGTTTCACATCAGTTGTTTCTAGGCTAGATACCTGTAGACTTAGGCAATCTGTTCATACTCTGCTGCTTAGTCTTTTGAGGTGCGTTGGGTATTGGGAACAGGCCATATATATTCGGAAGAATTTTTAAGGCGCCCATTCACCCCCCCCTCTGGTCGCTACTTTCGGTCCTACAAGTGGTATCAGAGCCTGGTTAGGGTTTTTCCATACCTTAACCGGTTCTAAACCCCAGTAGTGATCATGACTTCTCCTGGCAAGGTCCCGTCCTTGGAAGCCTATGGCTATAACTATTGGAAGACTCACATGCGAGCCTATCTCATGAGCCAGGGCTCGGATATCTGGGACATTTGCGTTCACGACACGTTTGTCATTTTGCCAGTTGCTGAGCATGGTACTCCTGGTATCATTGCCCAGCATCTGAGCAATAGTAAAGTCGTGAACATTCTCTTTTCTGGTTTAGGTCCCACTGAGTTTGAGCGTGTGAGCCATCTCTCCACTACAAGAGAGATCTGGGCTACCCTCAAGGCACACCATGAGGGAACAGCCCAGGTCAAGGCTCGCTCTATCAGACCTACCGGCGTGAGTACGAGAACTTCACACAAAAGTCGGGTGAATCTGTTGAAGCTTTGTTTGGTCGTTTTCAGTCGATCATTAACAAGCTTCGGGACAACAAGGCTGAGGGTGCTCAGTTAGTCTCAGATCACGAGAAGGCGCTCAAGGTTCTCCATACCTTGGACCCCAAAGATCTTGGAGATCAAGGTATCCTCTATCGTTGAGAGCACTTCTTACGATACATTGACCATTTCTGAGTTGTTTAGCAAGCTAAAGGCCACTGAGGTAGATATCCAGTTGAGATCAAATCTCACTAGTTCTGGATCAAAGTCCCTGGCCCTTGCTACACCTTCTGTTGATCCTTCTTCTGTGAGCTGTGCTGGGTTCTCTTTGATGTCTATCAATGAGGACCAGCTTGAGTCTTTGGGAGATGATGATTTATGTCTATTTAACAACCGGGTGCGTCGTGTTTATGACAAAATGATGTTCAAAAGACACGGCAAAAAATCCAGGATGCTTTGAGTGTGGTGATCCAGGACACTTCATCGCCGACTGCCCCAAGCGCAATGGACACAAGAAGGGCACCAGTGGTGGCTTCCATGACTCCGGCAAGCACGACAGCTCTTCCTTCAACAAGGGCAAGCCGAAGACAAGATTCTTCAAGAAGGCCCTAAAGGACTACCGGTGAGAGAACAAGAAGCGCGACAAGGCCTTCTTCGCCGAGATGGAGAAGAGCTACTCCAAGCAGTCCATGTCTTCTTCCTCTTCATCAACCTCAAGCGATGAGGAGATCGTCATCAAGAAGGGGAAGGACAAGGATGATCCGGCGAGCCTCTGCTTCATGGCTTTCGGGGACAGACCGAAGAGCCACTCACACCAGCGCCGAAGATCCCGCAAGAGCTTCTGCTCAATGGCTCTTGGGGATAACGAAGAAAAGAGCTCCTCCGACGACTCCGACGATGACAACGAAAAGGTATCATCCTATGAACGCGAAATCATTGATTTACTTGAAAGCAATCGTCAGGAGTTGAAATATCGGGAAAAACTGCTTAGGGGGGCCAAGAAGAGGATAGATGAGTTAGAGAGTGAGCTTGCCATAGCCAATGGCAGAATTGAGAGTCTATCTTCTTCCCCTTTCTTGGGTGATAGCAGTGAGTGCTCGAAGTGTGAGGTGCTTCTGTGTGACTTGTCGACTTTGAAGTCTAAGTACACAAAAAGGGTTGATGAGAGGGACGCTTTGGCCACTGAGTTTGAAAGCGCTCAACTGGAGCTGAAAGATGCTCAAGCCACTGTCGTTGCACCCTGTGTTGATTGCCCATCTCATCTAGCTACCTTAGCTGAGCTGAAATCCAAGGGCGATGAGCATTTGGGTGATTTGGAGAGGCTGAGAGCTGAGCTTGCGCAGACTAAGCTAGAGCTTGAGACACTATCAGTTCCACCCACTGTCTGTGAGAAATGTTTGTCTCTTAGAATGGAATTGATCAAGCTGAAAGCCGAAAAGTCTGTCCAAGTAGAGAGTGAGTGTGAGACCTGTTTGTCTCAGGTGGAGGTTCTAGCTTCCTTGAGAGAGGAGCTAGCTGATTCTCAGAATGAGAACTTTTACCTCTGTTCTATCCTGAGTTAGATCAGTGCCAGAGAGCCACAGCTCGGCATGATGATCCAGCAGTTCAAGAGGCAGGATGGGTTTGGGGTAGGTTACACCTACACCAAGGCTGACTTTGAGAGTGCCATTAGCCGGGCAGTGGAGTGGAGTAAAATGACTCCTGAGCAGAGATACCCAAAGACTCACTCCACTGAGTCTTCCCAGGCTTGTCAGCCCAAGGATGGAGTAATTCATGAACCACCCAAAGCTCCACCCAAGAAACCTATCTGGGTTCCAAAGCCCAAACACTTGCACACTCCTCTAGACTCTCTTCCTGGATCCTCTCAGCCCAAGAAGACAACATCCCAATAACCACTAAGCCCAAGAACCCTAAGCCTCAACCACATCCCAAGAAGCCCACCTATCATTGTGAGTACTGTTAGAGAGACGGGCATCTTGCGGAGTTTTGCTTCAGGAGGAAGCAGGTTGAGAGAGCAGAGAGAGCTTGTGGTGGTCAGGAGCAGTTCTACCAGCAGGGTGGTAGACTGCGTGTTCCTCGACGTGGGGAGAGGCTGGAGGCCAGGCCGCGTCGTGTAGGTGGTGGTAGAGGAGACGGCTTTCTTTCTCGTGCTCCAGTTGGTGGTGTCCGTTCCGGCAGAGCTCTAGGCCGCTTTGGCTACGGTCCTGGACCTAGTAGCCGAGGTTTTAGGCAGAACCAAGGACCACACTTTGAGCTGCGTTTTGGTCCGAACTCTCATGATGATTTCTGCTTTCCGTCTTTTGAGCAGATGGCTCGACACTAGTTTAGCTCTTTTGCTAAACCTGGTGCTGGACCATTTGCTCCCACTTACAGCCACTGATTGTGCAGGATCGGGGACTGGAGGACATTTGGATCATGGACTCAGGATGTTCTCGCCATATGATGGGACATCGCAGATGGTTCACCAGTCTCACTCCCTCGAGCTCCAAAGAGTACATCACATTCGGGAACAGTGGTCCAGGGAAAGTAAGTGGCATTGGCTCAATTCGCATTTCAGATCACTTCTCTTTGAAGAATGTTGCTTTGGTTAAAAATTTGAACTTCAATTTGATTTCTGTTTCGCAACTTCTTGAGGATGGGTTGGAAGTACGTTTTAAGAAGGACAATTCTTCTGTGTTTGATTCTAGAGGATCTTTGATTTGCCAGATTTTACCATTTGGTAAAGTTTTTTGAATTGACTTCTCTAGTTCTTTTGGCCTTTCTCGCTGTTTGATTGCTGGATCTTCTTCTGAGCTCTAGGAAGTGGCATAGGAGGTTAGGTCATTTGAGTTTTGATCTGCTAGTCAGGTTAAGCTCTATGGACCTCATCCGAGGATTTCCCAAGCTTAAGATGGAGAAGGATCTAGTTTGTCATCCCTGTCGTCATGGGAAAATGGTTGCCGCTTCTCACTCACCTGTGACTCAGGTGATGACTTCGTATCCGGGCGAATTGTTACATTTGGACACTGTTGGTCCAGCTCGGGTACGTTCAGTCGGTGGGAAGTGGTACGCGCTTGTCATTGTTGATGACTTTTCTCGATTTTCGTGGGTTTTCTTTTTGGAGTCTAAGGATGAACTTTTCAGTTTGTTCATGACTTGATCTTGAAGCTGAAGAATGAGAACAATGGTCGAATGCGAGAAATTCGCTCCGACAACGGCTCTGAGTTCAAGAACTCTCAGTTCGTCAGCTTCTGTAGTGATCAAGGTCTTGACCATTAGTTTTCTTCTCCTTACACTCCCCCACAGAACGGCGTTGTCGAACGAAAGAACCGCATGCTAGTCGAGATGGCCAGGACGATGCTCGATGAGCACAGGACTCCTAGGTGTTTTTGGGCTGAAGCCATGAACACGGCTTGCTATCTGACCAACCGCATTTTTCTTAGAGCTTACCTTGGTAAGACATCATATGAACTGCGGTTTGGTAGACAGCCCAAGGTTAGCCACTTGCGAGCGTTTGGCTGCAAGTGCTTTGTGCTCAAGAAGGGAGGGCATTTGGACAAGTTTGAGTCTCGTTGCTGGGATGGTGTTTTTCTTGGTTATGCATTGCATTCTCGAGGTTTCCGTGTTTGGAAACTCGAAACCCAGCAGCTTGTCGAGACTTGCGAAGTTTCATTTGATGAGTCCTTGCCTTCTTTAACTCCTTCTTTTGAGCTTTCTGGTGATGATGAGCTCGGAGAGTCCATCTTCGAGGAATATGAGGATACTCCAGCTGCTGATGAGGGTGGGCCTTCTGCACCCCCTGCAGATCCCACACCTTCTGAGACTTCGACTGAGGATGAGGGCGGACCTCTGATCACTTCTTCCACTTCGATCGAGCCCCCTCAGTCGAATCCAGAGGTGCCAGCTGTTGACTCCGGTGAGGTGACTTCAGATCACCAGGGAACCCGAGCAGTTCAGCGTGATCATCCCTCAGAGCTCATCATCGGTGATTTGACTGAAGAGAACTTTGCGTTCATCTACCTCTCTTGTTGTGTTTGCTGAATCTGCTTTTGTTGCATCTTTTGAGCCCAGAGATGTTTCTCATGCTCTTTCTGATTCTAATTGGATTAATGCTATGCAAGAAGAGCTTAAGAATTTTGTCCGTAATCGGGTTTGGACACTAGTTGAGCCGCCACCAGGATGCAACCCCATAGGCACCAAGTGGGTGTTCAAGAACAAACAAGATGAAGATGGGGTTGTGGTGCGCAACAAAGCTCGACTAGTTGCCCAGGGTTTCTGCCAGAAGGAAGGTATTGATTTTGAAGAAACTTTCGCCCCTGTTGCCCGTCTTGAGTCCATTCGCATTCTTTTAGCTTTTGCCGCTTCGAAGGGTTTTAAGCTTTTTCAAATGGACGTTAAGAGTGCTTTTCTGAACGGGTTCATAGAGGAGGAAGTTTATGTTAGGAAGCCCCCCGGTTTTGAGAACCCTAAGTTTCCTTGACATGTTTTTAAGTTGCAAAAAGCTTTATACGGGTTGAAGCAAGCCCCCAGGGCTTGGTATGACCGGTTGAATCAATTCTTGTTGGGGAAGGGCTTTGTGATGGGTTCTGTGGATAAGACTCTCTTCTTGCTCAGAGTTGCTTCAGATTTCTTAGTTGCTTAGATCTATGTGGACGATATTATTTTTGGCGGTACTACTGATTCTCTTGTGTACCAAGTTTTCTGAGCAGATGCACAGCGAGTTTGAGATGAGCCTCATGGGTGAGCTCAAGTATTTTCTAGGGCTCCAGATCAAGCAGACCAAGGACGACACCTTCATCCACCAAGGTAAGTACACTCGCGATATGCTTAAGAAATTTGACTTTGGTGGAGAATTGAAGCCGCAGATGACCCCGATGGGCACATCTGGGGGCTTGGACAAGGACGAGAGTGGCGCCAAGGTGAATGAGAGAGAGTTTCGAGGGATGATTGGTTCGCTGTTGTACTTAACGGCAACAAGACCAGACATATAGTTCGCCGTGGGACTTTGCGCACGTTTCCAGTCTTCACCACGTGCGTCTCATCGGCAGGCTAGTCAAGCGCATATTCAGGTATCTCACTTATGCGCCCGATCTTGGTCTTTTCTATTTAGCTTCATCATCTCTCGATTTATCTGGCTTTTCGGATGCCGATTTTGGTGGGTGCCGGTTGGATCGCAAGTCGACTTCCGGTACTTGCCAGTTTCTCGATTCTTCCCTTGTTTCTTGATCTTCTCGAAAGCAATTCGGAGTTGCTCTTTCGACCATTGAGGCTAAGTATGTAGCTGCTGCTAGCTGCTGCTCATAGTTGGTTTGGATGATTTCCACTCTACGAGATTTTGGGTTGTTCTTTCCTACCAGGGTTCCATTATTTTGCGACAACACCAGTGCTATTAGTGTAGGGAAAAACCCTTGTCTCCATTCAAAAACCAAACACATTGATATGCGCTTTCACTTTCTGAGGGATCAATATGAGAAAGGTGTCATTGACCTTGTTCATGTTGATACCCATCATCAGTTGGCTGACATTTTCACCAAACCCCTAGATCAGTCTACCTTTGAGCGTTTACGAGGGGATTTGGGTGTTGTGTATCCTTTTTAGGATATTTTGCGTCAGTTTTCTTTCTTCTTTACTCTTTTCTTGAGTCTTTTTGTGTGTGTTCATATCTTGCATATTCACATATCACACTTTGAGCCTGCTTCTGTTATATGATTGAACTGCTTTACTTATTCTAGCTGGTACATGCTTTTGATTACTTGTCGATGATCATGCTTTGCTTCAGTTCACTTGATATGTCTGATATCTGTCATATGCATGGCTTTTATGCTTTAAACTTAAAAATGATCACCATTGCTTCTGGTAACTAGCATGCGTAGGCTGACTGTTTTTGCTATCTGTTACATGCCTTGTAGCTAGTTCCTGACTTAGATGCAAACATGCAACTTGGACATCCTTCTGCTTTAAAACATGGAAATGTGCTATAAAAATCAAGAAAAATGAAAATTCCATGCCTCTTTATGCATAACTTGCAAAGATCCAGATGGGTTTGCTTTGACGCATTGCATTGTTCTGGACTACGTACCATAGCACTTTGGTATGAACTAGGACAGTGTAGTGTATGCCAAGACTAATGTCTTAAGCTTCCGATGATCCAGTTCTAGCCTAGGCTTGACTTGGTCGGTCAGCATAAGGTTTGTCATGCAAATAACCCCTGGCATAAATGAAAAAGAGAAAAGAAAAAGCCTGAAAATTGAAATGATAACAAGTTTGCTGAAGCACTATGTTTTGGATAATGCTTATCTTGGTAGATGTCAGTTAGCTTCTACAACTCATGCTTTACCTTGCTTGTTTACTGGAAAATGTGGTGATGCTTTTGTTTGCAAAAACTGAAAAATGTGTGCTGATGACTTTCTTTAGATATCATCTGTTGCACTGATCATGCCATGTGTCTTCGACAGTATGTCTTTTGCTCTACTTGATAGATGTTGTAATTGCAGTCAATCATATCTGAGAAGCATGCTTTCTACACTCCACCTGCACCCCAGTTGCATTCATTGCATATTTTGAGGGGGAGTTGCTTTCAGGGGGAGTCTGTGTCTCTTTTGAGTGCTTGATGAGTTCACTTGTCAACAAGGGGGAGAAAATTTGGGATCAGAGTTTAAGGGGGAGTTCTTACTCTGTTGATATCCTTGTTGTTCTGAAATTGCACTCATTTTGAGCTTTTACGTTTTGGTTAACCATAATGACCACTTCTTGCTTTTTGTTCGGCTTTTGGTCATCAGGGTTAAACTTTTACTTATTTTTCTTCTTCTTGGTTTTCTTGTGCTTTGTTTTTTCGTGTTTCCACATTTGCTCACAGGTGCTGAAGAGCTGAAAAAGAGGAGTGTTGACAATGCACTCATCAAGGGGGAGATTGAGGAGCCATGCTGAATAGCGTGGGCCTCATGGCTCCAGATGTGATGAGTCATTGTCAACGATAGTCAAAGAGGACAGATGAAGAGTGAAGATCTGCTGTTTCATGGGCCGCGTGTGACTCAGGTACACGGGCAGCAAGCGACTGTCGGGCAGAGGAGGCTGTGAAGTCGGGCTGGCCCAATCCGGGTACATGGGCCAGAAGCAGCAGAAGACCCACTGGGCTGTTGACCAGGATTGACTCAGGTACACGGGCGGTGAGTGATTGCCGGGCTGAGAGAGCTGCGGAATCGGGCCGGCCCAATCCGGGTACCTGGTGCAAAGTCGGTGGAGGCTTTGTCAGTTTCGGCGCAAAACTGACAACCGTTGATCTTGTATCCGACTGTCCAGAAGAGAAGCCGTAGTCGCTACGAAAACTTAGCTTCCGGATAAGTCATCTGTATCTCTAGGCCCACAGTCAGTCAGTCGTGTCTGTAAAAATTCCTAAGGGCAGTTGAGTCTTTTCCTTTTTTAGCGTCTGTAAAAACCCTAAGGGGCTGGTGGAATATTCTAGGTCATTGGGCAGCCTATAAATAGGGCCCCAATCCCTAGGGTTGGACTACCCCTTCTAGAATTCACTTTTCAATCCTTTGGGTCATTTTTGCTGCCTGTCTTTTCTCTCTCCCCATGTGCGCCGCCAGACAATGAGCCTTGTTTCTTCCTGAGATTCATTTGTTTCTTCACTGTTCTGAAAGAGTTTGTTTCGGGTGTTTTTGTGCGAAGCATTTATGTGCGCAGCACTTCATTTAATGTCTTTGCTGTTGAGTGCATGCGGTTAATTTATTCTCTGAGAAGAAGCTTCTCTGTTGCTGTGATTTGTTCTTCACGAGGAGTACTAGTTCTTGCTGTTTGCAAGTATTACTACTCCACTGTAGCAACAGTACACTAGTACTCTAGCCTTGCTTTTTCTTGCACAACTTTTTGATCGAGTTGATAGGGCTAAAGTCTCTTTTCTGGCTGTTTCTGGCGAAGCCCCTTCTCTATGTTCGAAGTCCCTCAGCTTCGTGAGGCAAGCTTCGATCTAACATCCTCGAGGGCTTCGCTTGAACTTCAAACTTCATTTTGTGTACTGTGTTGCTAGCTTCGAAGTACTTTTTTAAACTGTCAGCGTATCATACTTCGAACGTCTGTGCGAAGGTACTCCGACTTGAGCTCTTCGAAGTCCATACTTCGACAGGTTTCGAAGTTGGCTTCGAAGCTTGTCTTTCTGTTAGACTTCGCTCAACGTGAGTTCCTTCTTGCTGTCATTTTTGAAGGTCACTATGTGTGTGTTCGGAGCTTGTCTTTCGAAGTTAATCCTCTGAACGAAGGTCTCAACTTCGGTTGTCATACCTCGACCAAGCTAGGTTCGAAGTTGGAGTGTAGGCTTCTATTTGATCTTTCTGCCGTGTGTTGGGCTTCGCTACTCTTTCGAAGGTTGCCTTTCTGTGAGCCTGTTCGAAGCTCTGTTCGAAGTTTAGCCTTCGAAGTACATTGTTCGAACCTAGCTTCGACTCTGCCATACTTCGCTCCGAAGCATACTTCGCACTTTGTTACTCGAACTAGGATAGACAACCAACCTTCGACACTCTCACAACAGCCTTCGGCAGGCTTCGCAACTAACCTCCGAAGCAGGCTTCGTCACCAACCTCCGAAGCAGGCTTCGACACAGCAAAGCAGGCTTCGACACAAGTGCAGCAGGCTTCGCCAAGTTTCAAACAAGAGACAAATCTGAATAGTAACCTCTCATCTCACTTCATATATACTTAGATCATATTTTGAGAAGTTTGTCTTGCCATGTCTAGTATATTTTGTTTATCTGTCTAGTAGCACTGCTTTGGTAGTTCTCTGTTTCACATCAGTTGTTTCTAGGCTAGATACCTGTAGACTTAGGCAATCTGTTCATACTCTGCTACTTAGTCTTTTGAGGTGCGTTGGGTATTGGGAACAGGCCATATATTCGGAAGAATTTTTAAGGCGCCCATTCACCCCCCCTCTGGTCGCTACTTTCGGTCCTACAGCTGCTTGTCTTCCCATGCAAACTCTTGATGAGGCTTCAACTTCAATAGTGGAGCGAACAACTCTATTTTCCTTGAGAGGTCAGCTACGAACATCCTGAGAAAATTTATCTTCCCGATTAATGACTGTAATATGGTTTTATCGGTAGGGGTTTGAGTATTCTTAAATGCCTCGATACTGTGCTGGCTTATCTCAATCCCTCTTTCGTGCACAATTGTGAAACCAAGTGAGGTCGCACTGTAGTTTCTTTCTTTATGATGAGTGATTGACAAGGTTGAGTGATCTGGTGAATGAGTGAGTGATGGTTTGATTGCATCAATGGGATTGATGTGTGGTTATGGAGAGTGGATGCCGAGGGGATCGGTGTGCATCACGTTTCATGTTTTTGCTTGTCTCATGTTTGCAGGGTGGAGATGCTAACCAACTGTCAGCGGTGGGTGATCAAGGGTCGAGCGGGGAGCTCGATGCCAGAGGATCAAGGATGCCTGGTGAAGTTGGATCATCCTCTGTTTTCCAGTGCAGAGACAATCAGGTGTGCCGCCATTTTGATGTGTTTTTTTCTTGCAATTTTTGATCAGGATGCTGTGTTGTGTTGTTTGAGAATTTATCTGGGATCATCTCCCTTAAGAAAATTGCACATCCAACATTAAGCTCTGTCTTGATTTCATCTTTTTGGATTGAAGTTTTGAAAGTTTTTAGTCTGAATTTAGATTTGCATTTCCTGGTAATTACCTCTTACCGTGAATAGTGTCCTAATTCCTGTGTGTTTTGTCGCTGAAGAAGAAAATGTTTGCTGGCGTTGGTCTTCTGGTTTTGGAAGAAAATGGTGTGCCGCCTTTCTTCAGCTTTATCTTCCAAAGAATACTCTAAAATTCCTGATGTTGTTGTCTATCCGGTTTCACTATTCATGGCTACGAGGTTCTTTCTGTGCTAGCTTGCCGGATCAACGACAAGACCATCAAGCTGCTGCTCATCATGAGTTTGGCAGCAAGAATATAGCCAAGGTATCATGTGATTGATTTGAGAATCAATTCTTCTGCTTGGTTTTCTTTGCTTTTGTTCGGTTTTTTCGGTTGGATTTTTGCTACTGTGAGCAACTCCACCGTCCTGGATGGACTACAGGGGAGAGCCATGAGTGTCGCCACCATTTCGGTCGTGATTTACTATTGCTGTTGTGAGTGTTCATCGTCTGATTTGATTTCACTGCTATCGATTCTTGCGATTGTTTGATTCCAAAGCATAGTTCGGTCCAGTACTGCTCCAGTTAAATCCCAGGTTCAGGTTGATTCCAAAGCCCAATTCGCTTTGTGATTCTTCCGGTTGTTGTGTTGTTCATTGTTCATTTTTGTCTGTTTGAGACAGGTTTTCAATGTCTTTGTTTGATGTTCATGGTTCATGTCTTTGTTTGATGTTCATGGTTCAGTGCAGATGTTGTGAATCCAAATCAAATCAATGGATTTGAGTTACCAGAGTTAGATTCGCAATGTACTGTAGTTTTAAACATCTGAATTTCTGAGCACTTTCAATTTTTCTGATCGTTTCATGTGCTATGTCAGAGATTGATTTTCGGTTCAAATTTACCTTGAGATTACATTACCTCTGTTTGTGAGACTTTTGGGGTTGCCAAATTTTAGGTTTCTATGAATTCATGATCAAGTCAGAGCTTCATTGTTCAATTCAAGTAATTCAATATTTCATACACCAACTGAACAAAGAATTCGACAGCTCATTGGTCGACTAAGGAGTTCACCGTTTCAAATACCGACTTGAAAAGAAGTCGGCAATTCATTCTCCAATTAAAACAGAGTTCGGTATTTCGTTGTCCAACCAGAGACAAAATTTGAGTGCAGTCTTTGTGTGTGCAAATTCAGAGCTGGTGATCTCTCAATTTGTCATTTAACATCATATCAGACAGGAGGGTGATAGCATCTTCTTTTATCAGAGCTTTTACTGTGTTGTTATATTTGCTTCTGCTTGTTCATTTAGAGGCGCGTAGGGTAATTTGAAAAGGCCATCATATTCGCGAGAATTTGTCGAGGCGCCTATTCACCCTCCTCTAGTCGTCATTCCGATCCCACAACAATAAAGCCCATAAATTTCTCCACCAATACACCAAAGGCACACTTTTCAAGATTCATTTTAACACGTATTTTTTAGCCCTCTTTAGAACTTGACGTAAATCGGCCATATGGTCTTGAACGCTGCTTCATTTTACCACGACGTCATCAATGTATATTTCCACTAACAGGTCGATCAAGTCATGAAAATATATAGTTCATGGCCCTCTAGTAAGTCGCCCCAGCATTTTTCAAACCGAAGGTCATCACCACACACTCGTATAGTTCGATAGCGCCTGGGCATCAAAGGTTGTCTTGTGGATGTCCTCATCAGCCATGAAGATCTTCATGTGTTTCCATCCATGAAGCTAATAATCTTGTGACTCGATGCGGTGTCCAACAACAAATCTGCGATCGGCATTGGGTACTCATCCTTTGAGGTTGCTTTGTTCAGATCTCTAAAGTCAACGCATATCCTGAGCTTCCCGCTTTTCTTCCATATTGGTACACTATTTGATACCCATTCTGTATATCGGCATGGTCTTATGAACCTTGCATCATATAACATTGTTACCTTGGCTTTGATATCTGGGTATATTTCTGCTTTGAACCATTGAGGTGACTGCTTGAATGACCGATATCCCTGTTTTATTTGTAGCTGATGTTCTACAATCGATTGGCTTAAACCTGACATTTCATGATACTCTCATGCAAAGCAATCCCGATATTTTCATAGTAACGCGATTAGTCCAATTTTTATCTCATCGGGGAGTTGGGAAATTACGAAGGTTGGTCTCGGTCTGTCACTAGGTCCGATATCTACTTCCTAGAGATCATCGGCTGTGGAGAACCCTTGACCAAGTTTAACCTCTACTTCATCGATGTCATCATCACAGGGTGAACTTGGGCTGCTTACTTGTAGGTCGGTCTGACTTCGTCATTTGTAACTTTAATGATGTTGCTATCCCAAGTCTCGCCTGATGGATTGACAGAATGTGGATCCCACCGGGCATGCCAAAAAGCGTGTTGGTGTCTTTTTTGGTCAAACTTTGACACATGCATGGCCTGGAGATCTGCTTAGCTCCAGTGTAGATCCTACAATCTTAAAAAAAAAGGGTTCAAGGCGTGCCAATCAGTTTGACCCTACAACTAATAAGGAAACAGAGAAAATGACCTTAGTAGCATAGTCAATCGGCTACCAAGCCGATGACTATGGTGAGGATAAAACAATCTTGAGCGAATAACACCAATCGTCTAGGGATGAAAGCAGATCGGATAATATCCGATCTGATCCTCTTTGAATCCGGTCGGATTGACGATGTGGTAGTGGTTTTTTAAAATCCGATGAATCTAGATTCGGATCCAGATTTTTCAATGCGGATACGGATACAGATATGGTATTAGTAAAATATGATGGATTCGGATTATCTTATTTTTTATGCGGATTATTCGACTTTGTCAAAATCAAATAATCCGAAGTTGAGTGGGATGACCGGCCCATGTCTGTGTTTGTAAGCCCAAAATTGAAGGGTAAGGACATCGTGACCACAAAATTAAAATATAATTTTATTCTTTTGCTCCTATATTTTTAATCATAAAAAATTTTCCAGTGAGGACTCTATATCCATTGATGGGGTAATGGATACCGTATTATCTTTTGTAATATTATTATTTTCATTATTTTATATTGTTACAAGTATGGTGTATATTTGTTTGTTGAGCTATATAAGCATCCTAATGTAAATTATATATTTTATTTTTATTGTCGTGCACTTATCGTATTATCTGAAAATTTTAATCTATTTCTGACCTGAATCGATTCCGACTCTGCACCGATTCTGACAACCGAAATAATTTGTTCCATATCCGCGTCCGCTTAATATTTGTACCGAATCCGAATCTGCGGTAAAAAATTTTATGGGATATGGTATGACTATTATCCGATCCGATCCGATGACCAAGGCAGAGCGACCAGGACGAATGCGCTATCGGCCGATGAGATTGGTAGTTTACGCATATGGGCTGATGAGCATGCCCCGATAGCGGATAGAATATAATGTTGAATTGAAAATAATCTATTGGCTTGTACTCCGACAGAAATAAATAAAACATGCTAGATAACGTGTCTGTATCATCAAAGTCATCACAATAACAAGATTAGACCTAACCAAGATAGTAGCTAGGCATGATGAACTTAACAATACTTCAAAATATCGGGCATATTTTATTTAGATAAACGGTATACAACATGAAAAAGATATGATAGAAAGAAATGTCATATCTTACCGATGAACCCTCAAACTACCACACCTAAATCACATCAATCTAAGAGATCAAACTGATGCAATCTTAGATCTAGCCAATATACTGAGATAAACCGGCGATCGTATTGTTTCAGTCGACGCCTCAAGAGATAAAATTGATGCAGCTGTGAGGACCCTTACCTAGTCGATATGATCGTCAGGGTGGCAGGACTCACCTCTTCGTCAGAGATCGAAACGATGCAGCCCAGCTCCGAGCGTCGAATCCCACTAGGATTAACCTTGGGAAGTCAAGGGTGGCGATGTGCCGAAGAGTTGTTTGACAGGGTTGTGTGTGTTTTGACCTAACTAAAGGATACATATTTATAGTTCGGAGACTTACCGTCCAAGTAATCTATCTTAACCGATTTTGGATAATCTTTATCTTCTTATCATTTTATCTCTATCGGCTTCTTCATATCCGGTCATGTTACACGTCATGGATGAGCCTCTTTGACCATCTTTAACCAGGCCTCTTTGACTTCTGTTAACCGTGCGACATCTTTTATAAGCCTGAACTTTTACCAAATCTTGGCGTCAACAATTTTTTTTCGCTTGCCCTTGCGGGAGAACCAATTAAGCGGCAAGCTTTTGTTGTCGTTAATTGATGCCAATTTCGCCGATCAAAGCTAGTGTTTTCTTCACGATATATTTTACTGATAGATTATATCAACAATAAATAAAATATATTTTTGATTAGATTTTGCATTTAACATTATTAGTGAATTTGCAATAATACATCACATTCATCATTTCACCTCCATGCCGTCGGGCTTACATCTTCTCTCTAGCATATAAATAGTAAAAGCTATAATTTTATTCCTTCACATATTTTTTTGAAAATTTTACTTTTTATATTTTCTAATACCACTAAGGTAACGGTGGAAATTATTTTTAAGCCATAAATAAAAACAGTAAATAATGCCGATCATTTTTCTAATAGTAGAATGTACTCTCTGCGTCCTACAATATAAAGTCTTTTAGTTATTGTTGGCGTAATTAATAATTACATGACACGTCTAAAGATCCTCAAAGGGCTTGAACTATATGAAGTAGTTTAAGTTTTGGTTCATGTCTTCGAATTAGGTAATAAACTTACGTTCAGAATTGTATATGAATAATTGAATAACAAGTATTTGATACCTTTATCTTAACAAGATTGGCGTATTTATAGGTGCAATTTTAATAGGATAATATGTAATTATCCTATACTTACAATCGAATATAACATTAATGTACAGTGAAATGCATAGGAATAACTTGGTAAAAACTTTGTACATATAATATAAAGTGCACAAATGTCTTATCGGAAGGGACATGACCCCCTCGTTTTGGCCTGTCCTTCGGAGTGGTTCGAGCCCCTTGCTAGTTTGTTTGGTGAAGCGTGGTTCAGAGCCACCATAGCTTGAAGGTTTCTCTGAATTAATCTTTTGGCCAAAGTCAGATCCAAAAGGCTTTGGAGCGGCGTTTGACGTCCCTTGATCAACTCTAGTTTAACTTTTTAATACAACAGGGGTCATTTTCTCCAACAACTATATTAATAAGATATGTAAAAAGACTATAATACTTTTATCACGATCAATGATTGTGGAAATAATTAAAATAATGAGTAGTATGGAACAATATATATTTCAGAGATAAAAATGTTTTTTAATAGTATAAGTTGCTATATTTAGAGCTAACTTTGAACTCTAAAAACGTTTTATAACTAACGGAGTACCTTGAATTTTCTAGCTACCAAATGGCTTCACTCACCTAGCCGTGCGGAGGATGGATGGGTATCACCATTGTGGGCCGAGGTATCATCGTCGGTGCCCTGGAGCACGAGAGGGCTTGCAGCAGGCAGACAAAGCAGTCGAGCCACGAGGAGCGATGGCGGGTGGAGCCACGACCAACGCCCCTTATCGCCTTATCGCCGCCAAGGCTCGGGAGTGCAGGAAAACGAACGACAGATGTAGGGAGTTGTTGGGCCGCGGGGCGTTGCGACGGGTGGATGCTCCAGCGCGGAGGGGGAAGGGTGGCTAAATAGTGGGTCACGGCCGGGCCACCGCACCGCTGGCTGTGAGTAATCACGCGAGTAGCGAGGCGAGCCGAGAGATAGCGCTAGTATGGAAACTGGAGCCGTCTGTGGTCGCACGAGCTGTAGACTGAGCCTCACCATTGGATGTAATCACTAGACACGTGTCAACTATCTAGAAATGGCATGTACAAATTAGTGGGTGGATATTGTTTCCACCAAATTATTTTTCCAGCAAGGGCAGGTTCCGAATCCTCCTAGCCCGCTTTCTAAAGGAAGCTATGCACTTGATTGAGGTGGTTTATGCCGGTACAAGCAGTTGTAAATCTTATGCCTACTCACCGGTGCTTCGCCAGTGCACACGTGGCCAATCGAACGAAAGATAGCAGTACACACACGGCGTGGCGGCGCGCGCTAAGGTGAAGGCCCCGGTGCGGCGGCCGCGCGCGAGGCCACCGGTGCGTAGTACGCATGCCATCCTGCCCGGCAAGACGGCCGTTGCGCCACATATCCCGGGCGGCACCCTGCGTGTATTTTCCGTCGTTTCGTCCGCCAGTAATTTCACCGCGGAAACTAAAATCTAGCCGAGTGACAACAAAGGAAAGGAACACCCGTACTAGCTGGGAAGTAATGGGAGGACGTAGTACACAGGTACTACCCGCTGCATACTAATTCATGGGAAACAAAGGGCGGTGCATGTAGTGCACGACGTACACAACGCATCGCAAGAATGGTACATAGCCACTGCGTATTTCTTGATCCATGACAGTAATATTCTTTTGCCACTTGGAGAATAGATTCGAGCGCGGGCAGTGGCACGACCTTATCCGGTTCAAGCTCGAAAGCATGGTACGTAACAGCCGGGTAGCTAGCTCCCTGATTTACCGGCGCCTGGGTCGTCTAAGTCAAACCACGGTCGGCTTTGATAACTTTAGTTTCTTCTCTCGTCTTAGGGCATCCCAACCCAAAAATGATTTAGTAGTTTGTGTACATGATATGTTAAAAAAAATTACTCATAGAAACTATATTTCACAGTGCATTATTTTTTATCTTTATTTACTTTTCTCTTTTCATTAACTCTTGTGTCACATTAATTTTTTGTTTATATAAAATATTATTTAATACTATAGAAACCATCCTACATAAATACAACTTTTCTATGCTGGTTGACCAGCTTGTTAGTTCTTCCATTCGTTATAGAATATAAGTCATTCTAATTTTTTTAGATTATTTACGAACCGATAAATCTGAACTATTAAAGACATGAATACGATTAAGTGCAGTAGACTCGACCGCATTCATCATATCTGGTCCCTTTTTGCTGGTTAATTTGTTCAGGCGAAGTTGATCCTAGAAAAAGAAAGCCGGTGAGACGGAGGCACGGCCGCACGGGCGACGAAGTACGAACCCTACCCGCAGCTAGTATGTAGCGATTCCGATCGATCTCAAATCACATCAAGAGATGCGCGGATTCGCGCGCATCCATGTCCACGATCCGTGAATCCATCCCTACCCGTGAATTCACCTCCTCTGTCAATTGATCGACGGCAGTTGCATCAGAGAGTTCCCATTTAAATTCGCAATAGCCACATATAGACAGACACATTGCTAATTAAGCTGCTTATAAAATTACCTATACATATATAAACAGGTACAGTAAACACTCGTGGTGCCGCAAGCAGTAAGAATGCATTAGCTACCACCTGCCGGTCGGTGAAACCAAGCTACAAAAGGGGCAGCGGCAGCGGCAGCGGCATAATCACATAGGCATGCAGCTTGTACTAATGGAAATTACACGGCACGGAAGAGAGAATCACCAGGGACAGAGTGAGAGTACAGGACACAGCAGATCGGCATGCCGCATCCAGGAGGCACTGGCAGTGCCAGTTCTGGGCTGGCCAAGCAAGCCAAGCCAACGGCGTCCTTTAGTTACCACAAATGGATTAACCAAAAGGAGAGCTCGATCGATATGACGATCATTAGGGTGGAGAGGAATGTATACAGATGGTAGACCGATCTTAGTCTCAGCTAGCTAACTGCACTCTAGCTACTTAGCTAGTACGGTTGTGGAAGGCGGCAGGCACCGCATTCTGCTTATTTCGCGGCCAGTTCTGCGGCGGCGGCCACGGTGGGCAGCTCGTAGGGGCCGAGGCGGTGGTCGCCGAGGCGGGTCTTGTAGGCCGCCTTCTTGTACTCGCCCCAGGTGAACTCCCGGTATAGGCTCTGCTCCCCTTCCCGCATCACCTGCTGCAGCGGTGCAATCCGCTGCGACGGCGCCGGACCGCCGAAGTAGATCACCGACAGCCGCGACTGCATCCCCTCTGGCGCCAACACCCTGTGCTTCACGCTCCGGAACCTGCCGTTCGTCAGCACCTGCATGCACTTGGCTCGATTAATCAGCCTGGTGCTTCGTGAATCGCGAGTTTAGTTAACTGCATTCAGGTTTATGATACTGAAAAAATAATATAGGTAACGATAATTAGGATTATTGGTATATCGGCAATATGAAAAAATAGGGAAATTTGGATTTTTTTAAAAATAATTCAGTTTATTCAAAAAATCATATAGAATACATTTATATCATCGTGTGCGGCATATTCTTTGCTATGGTTTCTATAGTAGATTAATTATAGGTTGGACCTCAAAATTATTCACACAAAATATGTTTTTAAAAACAGTAAGTTTTTTAAAACATAGATAATTTTATCAGACTGTGTTAATAAACAAAAAAGATAATATAAAATCTGTCCAATGCACTACACCACGTATGTAAGCATCGACGTCCATGTAAATAAAGCAGAGCGAAAAGGTTGTGATAAACGAAGTACAAGGAGAAGAAACCTGCAGTGAGTCGCCGACGTTGACGAAGAAGGAATCCGGGTCGGGGGGCACGGGGACCCACCTGCCGTCGCGGAGCATGATCTGGAGGCCCCCCGTGCAGTTCGACCTGAGCACGGAGATGATCTGCGGGTCCGTGTGCTCCCCGAAGCCCGTCACGCCGCAGTCCCGCCCTGGCGGCAGGAGGCAGCTGCAGGGCGGGTAGTGGTTCACCCGCACCATCTCCTCGCTGCCGTCGATCCCCACCACCATCCGCCGCAGCACCGCCCTCTCGTCTGCCGCCACCCCAAGCCCCTCAGCCATCAGTTCCATTACCCTCCCGCCCACCTCCCTCACCGCATCCGTGTACTCTTCCAGCACCATTCGGAGCGACGGCGGCAGGGAGGAGCCAACCACGGAGCCGTTGCCGACGGAGAGGAGGAGGTACTCCAGCCAGCCGACGTCGCCGTTGGAGCCGATGCTCTTGCTGCCGTAGCCCAAGGGGCTTGCCGGGCCGGACATGTCCAGCTTCTCCTGGTGCGTCATCGCGAAGAACGCCATGGCACCGGCCTCCAGCGCGTCAGCTAGCCCAGCCGGCACGCCGTGGTTGGTCGCCCTGAAGAACCCCAGGCTGCCGCACGCGTCGGCCACAGCGGCTGCCGCGCCAGGCGCCAACAGGTCGATGGCCGGGATGACGGCCGGCGGGTCCGCATTGGCCTTGGGGTACCTCACTAGCGGGATCTGCTCGATGGAGCCGGGCGCCGTTATCGCCACCATGGCTGATCAAACCCAAGCTTTATGTCTTCCACCCCAACTTCTTCTTCCTCTGTACCACCGAGTGAAACAGAGCAGAGCAGGAACAGGGGAGGTGTTGCTCTGCTGCTGCACGTTTGCACTTGTCTCGACCGGTGATCTGCCTGCGTGACGGCCTGGTATATATAGCCAGCCTGCCCAGCTAGCCAGGGCATTTGCAAGCTGAGCTAATCAGGAGCTTAAGTTGAGCAGCTTACCTGACTGAATTATTATCAGTAGCAATCGCCCTCTACGAGGCTACGACCTAGTGTCTAGACTAAGATGGAAGACAAGCTAATAAGTAGGCAACCACTGGAGTCCACCACTTGCTCTTGCAGTCTCAGTAGTCAGTAACTTGCAGCACAGGGCCACCACGAGCTGATTGGGACTCTGCATGCCGTTCTGCTGTGCGGCTTTTCACTATCTTGACCCTGAATGCAGTCTAGGCTTAGGGAGCGAACACCGGACTGCTCAGGGTATATTAATATGCCTTCCTATCTCCCATAGGATTCTACATTTTAGTAAAAATATTTGAAAACACCTTTCCATCCACATTTCTATCCTACTCAGCGTAGGCTCGCTTCAATTTTTTTAACAATTTTGGCTGGAAAGCTGATTTAAGCATAGTTGTGTTTTGCCGGTCCTAAATTATATGATTTTACAGTTTATGTTGTCTGATTCATTTATCAATTCTCATGAACTTATTATCTTTACTGTCAATTGAGATATAGAATCACTATTTTTATTATTAAATATTGTAGAATCAGTTTATCGTAAATTCATAGCTCCTCGAGCTAAATAATTGTATAGTTTTTATAGCTTATATCTCACCATAAACTTTTCACATCTTACAATAATATTTTAGACTCTACAACTTAACCAAACTGAAGAGCCAAACTCACTTTCTACTTCTCTCCTCTCCCTATTTTTAATTTAAAAATAAAACCAACAATTAGATATATTAATAAACTATAATAGAAGTACGATAGGTAGCCATTTTAGAGAGCTTAAGAAGAAAAATATGGAGCTAATTCGAATACGAAAGCTCCCTATTCTACTAGATAGGCAAAAATGGAGGGATGGGCAAAGATGCTCTTACCTTCTTGTTTCCTCTATAACAACACTCACGTTTTTTACGAGCATAAACAAATAGTTTAATGTTACTGTATTGCAAGCTAGGTCGTAGCTTTCGACCATGATTTGGAACTCCGCTCATCTTTTGATAAGAACGTTTGACATCTCAACCATTGATCCAAAGCGCACAACCGTACTTAAATTAGCAGTTGGTTTAGCACCGACCATTCCCGAATCCACGGTGAAAATACCAGGGGCCAAAATCCAATAGCATTGCAGTTTCCATATCGTCCTACAACTGATGATCTTGGAATGGCAGAAGGTTTCTTTCAGTATTCCAAGTGGTTTAGTCAATCTACTTAACAGCCTATTTGAAAATTTTAAATCCCGATCCATTCTCTGGGATGGACCGGGATTTATAATTCACAAACAAACCCTAAGTGATCCTAATTAACCCATAGGTCCAGAGTCCAAACACACCTAGATATTTCAGCGCAACAAAAACAATGTGCTACAGACTCCGCAAGCATATATGCAGCGGTATTGCTGTGTTACCATGACAGGATCTATGTAGCTTTGACAAATTAATTTCGAAGATATTGTTATCTTGTATGCATGACAGGGGATACCGACGTTGTCCAGCTGCTCCACGGGAGGGTAAGAGCACGCGATTAAAAAGACTTTCCCGCGATTCATGAATTCTTTCTAGTTTTGGTCACTTTGCTTCACATCATTAGATCATTGTTCGTGTGCTACTGCAGAGGATTGTGTTCCTCCCTTTTCCATTACCCTCGCCTCTAAAAGTCCACACCGCTGAACTGAGACATTATTGATTATTCAATTTCTTCAATTCCTTTCCTTTCCACATCTCCCGCTAGAGGTGATAACAAGATTGAAGGAAAATAAGTTGATACATATTCATAAATATGTCCATCCACATCCTCATTCCTAATAGGGTCTTGTGGGGATGAGACACAACGAATAGAGGGGAGGTGATGGACTGTATTGATAGAGTAATTGTTTAGGGGATCTCTAGGTCTAGAATTAACACGGTACAACACGTAGGGATGAATGATCTTAGGTATAGGGCCGGTACGAGAATAGGATTAGGAGCATACCTTCAGGTTTGCTTGAGGAGGATGCCATGGAGTTGGCGGTGAGGAGAGAGTAGGTCTAGTGACGTAGGTGCGGAGTTGACGGTAGATTCCCATTGTTTCAGTGCCCACAATTAGATCAGGTTGCATTAGGATTGTTGGGAGATGGTGAGGAACGGTGAAACTTACGATTCATGAGCCATCAGCCTCTCCCTCTTTTATACGGTGTAGTCAGTTGGGGCACTCCCAATCACGACGAGAGATGCTCGAGGAGGAGAGGAACTTGGTCTCCCTCTCCTCCCGGGGAGATTTAACTAACATTCTCTCTTTAGATCTCAAACTTATTTCTTAACTTAATACTTAGCTGAGTACCTGTTCCATCATATATAAATGTATAGAGTATGTTACGTCACAATAGTTAGTTACGTACTATGGGACTCAACAACTATAATGCACCTTTCCATTCTGAAACATATTCTTAACACAATTTGGGTCCTTAGTATACATAGATCATAGGCTTTCTCTTAAACCCATGATGGCTAAGTATTCTCTGAATACATTGGGTGGCAAGTTTTCAGTGAGCGGATCTGTAAGTATTCGCTTGGTTCTTACATGCTCAAGACTAATAATTTGATCTTGAATTTTCTCCTTAACAACATAATACTTAATGTTGATGTATTTGGAAGCACTACTCTTCTTGTTGTTATGGGAGTATAATACTACTAGTTCATTGTCGTAGTATAACTTAAGTGGTTGTTCAATGATGTCAACCACTCTAAAATCAGGAACAAATTTCTTAAATCATAATGCTTGTCTCGTGGCTTCATAACATGCTACAATCTCAACATACATCATTGAAGACTCAGTGATGGTCTGTTTGGAGCTTTTCCATGGTACAACTCCATTTGTGAGTGTAAAGATGTAACGTGATGTGGATTTCTCAATGTCTACACATCCCGCAAAATCTGAATCTAAATAACCCATTATTTCGAGGATATCTAATTGTTGGACCGGAAACGGCGACCAGAGGGGGGGGGTGAATGGGAGCTTTTAAAATTTCGGGCTAAAAACTTAGCCTTCGGTTTTGTTCTGTCTTCTGCGGAACAGGCTTCGAATACTACCTTCGAAGGTCTGGTTCGGAGGTACTTCGACAGCTCCGAACACAGGCTTCGCAGGAGCAAAAGTTCGAAGCCAAGAAGACTTCGCCCCACAAACAACCCTCGAAAATCTACTCTGCTAAGTCAGTGCAGGCTCCGCACACGAGGTGCTTCGAGCAGGCTTCGCACTTCACCCTTCGCAAGAGTGGACAGCCCTCTGAGGACTTCGACCAAGTACTTGGCAACAGCAACTGATGCTGGGCTTCGTACGCAAAGATCTACACGCACACAAAGCGGACTACGCTAAGGGCTTCGACACAAGAAGCAAAACGGGAAACAACCAGGGCTTCGCTAGTAATCAGCGAGGTCTTGCCTCGTGTTACACAGAGCGACAGCACACTGAAAAGCACACTTCGCGAGAAAAACACCCTTCGCCAAGACATGCTTTGGTGAGCTAAAGACTAGCGAGGTATGCAACGCGAGTTCAAGCAAAAGCACACAGAAGCAGGGCTTCGCCGCTTGAACAAGGAACACTGAAATAAATTGAACTCAGAATGAATACAGCGAGGTCTGTCTACAGGAGCTCAACAGTAAATGCTCAAAGTGTTAAATGTTACCTACCGAGCCCCCATATTTATAGCCCACGGCTTCATCCTAAGGAAGTGACTACTTTACCCCTAGGGTTTACATTCATTTTGTCTCTTCAGAACTAAGGGGTACAAAAGGTAGTCCACCTTTATTTTGGAGGCTTCTCTGTCAGCTGCAGAGGGGACAGTGTCAGCCTTTTTCAGAACAGACAGTGTCAGCCTTTACAGTGTTGACTTCTGGAACCTCCCTTCGCACCGGAGGGTGCGGTAGCTTCGGCGAGAAGCCTGCAGCCTGTTGGCCTTCGCTCCGCCGAAGAAGTCCTTCGATACAATGACGGTTTTGAGCCGAAGCCGTCAAAGCCCCTTGGGCCTTCGCACCACTACCTCCGGAGTGGATCACCACGGCTTCGCAGCTACTCCCAGCTCGAACACCGTCCGTCCGTGTACCGAAGCCATGCATGGCCGAAGCACCTCAAGTCAACCTCACTCCGGAGCTAGCCTCGCTCCGAAGTACCACCCTTCGAAGTCCCTCCTTCGTCCAAGGCCTCCGCGTGAAGCATTCCATGAGCACTCCGTCGCAGTGTCTCACTCCGAGCACACTCCTCGACGAGCCTCACCCGGACCATGCCTTCGATGCGCCTCGACTTCTGAGACCTTCGTCGGGAAACCTTCGAGTGTCTCCCTTCGGAGCACACTTCGAACTCTTTGCCTCCGCAGAGGACTTGATCCACCAACTCCGAAGTCACTCCATCCGGAGTACCTTCGAAGTGCCTCACCTCCGAGGACTTTGTCTCGGAGTACCTTCAGCCGGAGCCACGCTCCGCACTCTCTGCCTTCACCTGGCACGCCTCGACCCGAGGACCGACCCGGACCACCTTCGCAGCCACCGTGACGGAGCTCCCCGCTCCCCTGGCATCAAGCCTCCCGCTTGACCCTGGTTCACCCGGCTCGAACCCTGTCCGTCGCCTCCGAAGTCCCTGCGCACCACCGACAAGCAAACAAGTGTATCCAGTACTCCGAAGCCCTCTCCGGGTTAGCAACCTTCGGTACACACTCCGGTGTACCGCCCAAAGTACCGAAGCCTACGGTACAAACCCAGTCATCGCGTACTGCCGGACCCCTCCGACGAGCACACTCCGCTGCACAGCTGCAGCAAGCAACACCGAACATCCTTCGGTGAACCCACCTCCGAACATCCTTCGGAGGTACCACCTCCGAAGCCCCTTCGGAGGTACCCTTCGAACAGAGGGTAAATAATCCTGTCAATCACTCATCACATACACCGAAGCCACCCTTGGTTTCTCAATCTCCCCCTTGATGAGTGCATTGACAACCAAATTGAAGTTCAAGAAAATGTAAAACTGTCAGCACACAAGTGACCATAAAAACTCAGAAAAGAGCCAAAGCTTGTCACTTGATAAAAGAATTTCTCTCCCCCTTTCTCAAAAGAGTAATAGCCCTTTTTGGCAAATCTCCCCTTGATAAGAACTCCCCCTGAGTTGAGCAAATTTTTCTCCCCCTTTATGTCAAAAATCTCTCCCCCTTTAGAAATTATGCCTTCTTGCAGCAGAAAACATAGCAAAATCTCTCCCCCTTTGGCAATGCAAGCATCAAGGAGCAGTCAAAAGATGCAAAGCGTTGAAATGAGCAGAATTGCAAGGACATATAATGCAAAAATATGCCAACATTAACACTAATGATCATGTGCTCAGCTCAATTTAACACTCTGTGAAACAAGATGATGGCATGTGATTTTGTCATTTTGAAGTAAAAGCATCACCACTTAATCATAGCAGCTAGACATGAGAAGGCAAGGACTGCGCAAAGCTAACAAATTCTACCCTAGACAGACAATTTTTGTTCAAAAGGAGCTTTGAAAGCAAACTTGATGAATAATTAATTTTGTTGTTCCTTTCTTAATGCCAGGGGTTATTTGTTTGTCCACCTTATACTTTCCAATCAGGCCAAGCCTAGGCATGACAGCCATGTGAAGCTTAAGGCGGTGATTTTGGCATACACTACACTATTCCAGTTCAGACCAAAGTGCAATGGTAAGCAGTCTAGAATAGAGTAGTGCGACAAACAAACCCTCCTGGATCTTTTCATGTAAACCAGGCAAATCATGGATTTTTGATTTTGATTTGATGAATTTAATATTTTGATGAGTATCCATGAATAAAGAACACATTTTTCAAGTTGCAAATTTTAGCATCCAAGGAACAGTGTCTTGCTGTCAAGTAGATAAAAGATAGCTAAAAGCAGTCCAGTCTAAACAAGCTAGATACAAGATTGTGTGGTGAGCAAGTTTTGATTTTAGAAAATAAAACACCATGCACAATCAATGTTCCAGACATATTTCATAGAGCTGAGCTGTCATGATTTCTTTGAATTAAAAGCAGGCATATAATAGCAAAAGATGTAAGTGCAATTCCACACATAATGAGCATATGCAAGTCAATTTAAAATCAGCTCCCCCTCACAAAATGCCGTAAGGGTGACAAATGCCAAGTTCCCCACGCAAGTAAGCAAATCGAGAAGCATCGAGGGGTTTTGTAAAAATATCGGCAAGCTGGTGTTGGGTATCAACATATTGAAGTTCAATATCACCCTTCTCATTGTGATCTCTGAGAAAATGATACCGTACATAAATGTGTTTGGTTCTGGAGTGCTGAACCGGGTTGTTTGCAATACAAATAGCACTAGTGTTATCACAGAAAAGTGGAACACTCTTATAATCTAACCCGAAATCCCGCAAAGTGGAAACCATCCACAAAATCTAAGAGCAACAGCTAGATGCAGCAACATATTCGGCCTCAGCCGTTGATTGTGCAACACTAGACTGTTTGCGGGAAGACCAGCAAACCAGAGACGTACCCAGAAAATGACAAGTACCAGAGGTACTCTTCCTATCAATTCTACACCCAGCAAAATCTGCATCTGAATAACCTCTAAGACATAAAGATGAAGACGATGAATACCATATGCCAAATTCAAGGGTGTGTTTGAGATACCTTAGAATGCGCTTAACCGCTTGGCGGTGCGAAGCTCGTGGTGAAGCCTGAAAACGAGCGCACAGACACACAGCGAAGTGTATGTCCAGCCTCGTGGCAGTCAAGTAGAGGAGGGAGCCGATCATGCTCCGGAACTCCTTCTGATCTACGGCTTCTCCATCTTCGTCAGGGTCCAATGCTATAGATGTAGCCATTGGAGTGGCGAGGGGCTTCGCATCGGACATGTCGAATTTCTTGAGCAGGTCCTTGGTGTACTTTGTCTGGTGGACAAAAGTACCTTGTTTGCTTTGCTTGATTTGCAAACCAAGGAAAAAGGTGAGTTCACCCATCATCGACATTTCAAATTCCCTGCTCATGGTATCTGCAAACTCGGCAACTAAAGCATGAGAAGAGCCACCAAAGATGATATCATCCACATAAATCTGTACTAGGAGGAAATCTTTGCCATGCTTGAGAGTAAACAAAGTTTTATCAACAGAGCCCATCAAATACCCTCGCTCAAGCAGAAAAGACTTAAGTCTATCATACCACGCCCGAGGGGCCTGCTTGAGTCCATAAAGAGCCTTATGAAGTTTAAGGACTTTATGTGGGTACTTGGGGTTTTCAAAACCAGGGGGTTGTTTTACATAAACATCTTCACCTATGAAGCCATTAAGAAAAGCACTTTTGACATCCATTTGATAGAGTTTGAATCCCCGGGATGTCGCAAAGGCAAGCAAAATCCTAATGGCCTCAAGGCGAGCAACAGGTGCAAAAGTTTCAGTAAAATCAATCCCTTCTAGTTGAGAAAAGCTCTGAGCTACAAGTCTAGCCTTATTTCTAACAATTGTCCCATCCTCCCCTTGTTTATTTTTAAAAATCCATTTTGTTCCAATGAAATGAACATTTGGTGGAGGATCAACTAAAGTCCAGACTTGATTTCTCTCAAAATTCTCAAGCTCTTCATGCATGGCATTGATCCAACTAGAATCAGAAAGTGCATGACTAACATCTAAAGGCTCGAAAGAAGCAACAAAAGCAGCATTAGTGAAATGGGCATGAGAACGAGTTACCCTTTGATCAAGCTCACCAATGATCTGCTCGGGAGGGTGCATCCTTTGGACATGATGAGGAGCCTCGCGGCGGGATGCAGTCTCCCCCTCAACTTGTGCGTTGGAGTGGTCCAAGATGACCGATGTTGAGGTAGTCGCTTCGGGACCTCGTGCCGAAGTAGTAGAAGCAGGGTCAGCTTCGGGGGTTGATGTCGAGGGTAGTAGGGGATCATCCTCGAATTCTCCGGGATCTTCGTCTTCGAATAAGGTCTGTTCCATGTCGTGTTCATTTGCCTGTTCAAAAGCAGAACTAACAGAGGGGGTTGATTCATCAAAAGTCACATCACATGACTCGATGACAGTGTTAGTTTCCAAGTTATAAACACGATAAGAATGACCATGAGTAGTATAACCCAAAAAGATCCCGTCAGAAGATCGCGACTCAAATTTATCCAAGTTACCACGTTTTAGGATAAAGCAGCGACAGCCAAAAACTCGAAGATGAGTAACCTTGGGCTGTCTCCCAAAACGCAGCTCATAAGATGTCAAGTTTAAAATTGAGCGCAAGAAGATTCGGTTTGAGATGTAACATGCAGTGTTCATGGCCTCAGCCCAGAATTTTCTAGGAGTCCTATGCTCATCAAGCATCGTCCTAGCCATCTCAACCAAAGTGCGGTTTTTCCTCTCAACAACACCATTCTGTTGAGGAACCCGCGGAGCAGAGAATTGATGTTCTATGCCATGCTCCAAGCAAAAGTCAACAAAGAGACTATTTTTGAACTCGGTGCCATTATCGCTTCGAATGTATTTTAATGCACCAGGGAGTTCAGTGAAAAGTCTCAAAGCCAAGCTCCGAAAGTGTGAAAACACTTCATCCTTGCTGGCAAGAAAGAAGACCCAAGAGTAGCGAGAGAAATCGTCGACAATTACTAGAACATACCACTTCCCGCCTAAAGAACTAACCCGAGAAGGACCTACAGTGTCCATATGGAGAAGTTCTCCGGGTTGTTCAGTCATCACTGTGGTGACTGGTGAATGCGAAGCGGCAATCATTTTTCCATGTCGACAAGGAGCGCAAACTAAATTCTTCTCAAACTTGAGCTTGGGCAATCCTCGGATCAAACCTAGGGCGCTCAGACGAGCGAGCAATTCAAAGCTCATGTGCCCTAGTCTCCTATGCCACTTCCAAAGCTCAGAAGTCGAATGTGCAACAAGGCAATGAGAAGAACCAGATGACTCTGAAAAATCAGCTCCAAAAACTCTCCCAACCCTAAAGATCTTACACACCACAACGCCATCTGAATCGAGCACTTGCGAAGTATCGCGATGAAATCGCACTTCGAAGCCCTCATCAAGCAACTGAGATACAGACAGCAAATTGTATCCCAGGTTCTCAACCAAAGCAACATCTTTGAGAGTGAAGTTCGCGTTAATTCTTACCACACCTTTACCTTTCACTCTACTCCTTCGATTGTTTCCGAAGGTGATGTGTTCCCTTTGCTTGGTTGTGGTGAGGCTGGAGAACCAATTTTCATCTCCGGTCATGTGGCGCGAACAACCGGAGTCCATTATCCACGTGCCCTCCAAGCCTCGACCTGTCGCCTACACATGATAAAAACGTCTCGATCGCTCAGTGCTGGGGTGAGTAAAATAATGGCGAGGCATCCAGCACTGAGTGACACGAGTAGTAGGCACAGTAAAAGCAGACGGTCTACGCACATGAAAATCAGAATGATGCAAAGTGCGAGGTCTACCTACATGCAAAGAACGCAAAGCATGACGAGGTCTCCTACTCTGACGAGGTACAAAGCTACTCGCCCGAGGTCTACCACCATATGGAACATGGTGAACACCTCGAGGAGCAAAACCTCTCCGAGAAGCACGAGGAGCCTCGAAAACAGGACGAGAGTAAAACTCAGACTCATGCATACCTAAAGATGGGTAACGCATGTCCTGATAGCTCATCGCCTGAGCACGTCGCTCATCCTTGATGCGACGGAAACAGAAACCAATCAAATGACCCGCCCGCTGACAATAAGAACAGTGAAACACTCTCCTGGGGGCACTCTCATGGGTCACAGGAGCAACTCTCACAGGCTCCTTGGGTTTCTTCACAGTGGTTTTCTTGGGAGGATTTTTCTTGGTAGGAGGAGTGGTTTTCTTTGGTGGATGGGTAGGCTTTTTGGCTGATGGGGTGTCCAACAAAGCTCTTTCTTTCTCTAGGGTGGTGGGAGAGGTAAAAACAGTTTTGGTCTTACTGTCTGAAGCTATCCTCTCAAAACCCAAACCTAGAGCTACCCCTGCTCTGTCAGCACACAACTTGGTTTTGGCCAAGAGCAAATCCATCCTACCCTTCCCCTCAGTGCATTTGTTAACCACAGACAGGAGGTATTCATTTTCAGACATGAGATTTTCAGCTCGCTCTCTGACAGTGCCTAGCTGGTCCTTAAGAGTGATGCAAGTGTCACAAACAGGTTGCACATCCTTAGAACTACCGGCCCTTTCCAATCTAGCCTCCAAATCATGAACATGCTTATCGCGTAAAGAAATGCTATCGCGTAATAACGAGCAGTTCATACAATCAATAATATCATGAGGTCTAGAATCCACCTCCAAAAGCTGCTTCTGTGCAGTCTCAAGCTCAGAGAGAGTTTGAGCATGTACAGAACGCAACTGAGCAAGCTCACTCATGACAACAGAACATGATTCACATTCAGCATCATCAAATTTAGACTTAAGCATGGCATATTCAGTAGATACATTTTCTAGCCTAAGTCTAAGGTCTTTTCTTTCTCTAGCGGCTTGCACAAGTAATCTATCCTGACCTAGCACTACTTCATTCAGCTCATCTAATTTAATTAGAAGCTGGTCAGATGATAGGTTTACCTCAGAGGAGTCAAGCTCATCGCCGCTGTGATCGCTGTCGGCCATGAAGCAAAGGCCGGTGAAGTCACGTCCCTTCTTGTCCTTCTTGTCCTCCTTCCTTGGGGACTCCTCCTCCTCAGAGCTCGACTCCTCAGTTGAGGATGTGTCGATGTCGCTGAGAGCAGCAACAAAAGCTCTGGAAGCGGCCTTGGCTACTTTCTTAGCCATCTTGCCGCGCTTGCCCTTCACAAAGGGCTTCCTCTCTTTTTTGTGGAATTTGGGGCGGTCACTCTCTTCTCTCTTCTTGACCTTGGGGCAATTGGCCTTAATGTGAGAGGTGTCGCCACATTCATAGCAGCCACTAAAACCACTTCTCCGCTGATCCCGTCTCTCATGATGAAAGCGGGTGATCCTCCGGGCAATGAGAGCAAGCTCATCATCAGCTAGAGTGTCCACCTGCTCCTTTGTGATGGAGACCAGGGAGGACAAAGCAAAACCATCTGCAAGAACACAAGTGCCTGATGTGCTTGGTTCTGCAGTGGTGCCACGGCTAGTGCTAGAAACCAATGCCAATGGTTGTGGCAAAGAGCTTCTGTGCACAGCAAGAGATGCCTTAGCAATCTCTGTGGACTTCAGCTTGCTAAAGAGTTCATCACAGGTTAGAGTGTCATAGCCTGTGGACTCCTCAATGCTGGATATCTTCACCTCCCATATGCTACGGTCAAGAGCATAGAGAAGCTTGATAGCCCTATCGTGATCACTGTAAGCAAGCGTCCCGTTGGAGCGCAAGTTACTCACTATCGCGTCAAAACGAGAAAACATGGCATCTATAGATTCACCAGGTGCCTGCACAAACAGCTGATACTGTTGGTTGTAGGTGCTTTGGCGCCTGGCCTTAATCTGAGCAGAGCCATCATGAAAGACAGTGAGTGTTTTTCAAATTTCCCTAGCAGTCCTAAGGTGCTGCACCCTATCAAACTCACTCCGACTCAAACCAATGAACAATATGTTCCTTGCCTTCGAGTTGGCAATATACTGATCTTTCTCAGTTTGAGTGGTGCGGGTCTCAGGGATGGAGTATTGTGAGTCCACAATCTCCCAAATTGCATTTCCTTGGCTTAACAAGTAAGCCTCCATGCGCACCTTCCAGTATGCAAAATCTGTCCCATCGAACAGAGGAATTTTACTGCCTCTATCCATGTCGCCAACAGATCACAAAACCGGTTAAGGTCAACTGGTGATCTTAACCTGCTCTGATACCAATTGTTGGACCGGAAACGGCGACCAGAGGGGGGGGGGGGGTGAATGGGAGCTTTTAAAATTTCGGGCTAAAAACTTAGCCTTCGGTTTTGTTCTGTCTTCTGCGGAACAGGCTTCGAATACTACCTTCGAAGGTCTGGTTCGGAGGTACTTCGACAGCTCCGAACACAGGCTTCGCAGGAGCAAAAGTTCGAAGCCAAGAAGACTTCGCCCCACAAACAACCCTCGAAAATCTACTCTGCTAAGTCAGTGCAGGCTCCGCACACGAGGTGCTTCGAGCAGGCTTCGCACTTCACCCTTCGCAAGAGTGGACAGCCCTCTGAGGACTTCGACCAAGTACTTGGCAACAGCAACTGATGCTGGGCTTCGTACGCAAAGATCTACACGCACACAAAGCGGACTACGCTAAGGGCTTCGACACAAGAAGCAAAACGAGAAACAACCAGGGCTTCGCTAGTAATCAGCGAGGTCTTGCCTCGTGTTACACAGAGCGACAGCACACTGAAAAGCACACTTCGCGAGAAAAACACCCTTCGCCAAGACAGGCTTTGGTGAGCTAAAGACTAGCGAGGTATGCAACGCGAGTTCAAGCAAAAGCACACAGAAGCAGGGCTTCGCCGCTTGAACAAGGAACACTGAAATAAATTGAACTCAGAATGAATACAGCGAGGTCTGTCTACAGGAGCTCAACAGTAAATGCTCAAAGTGTTAAATGTTACCTACCGAGCCCCCATATTTATAGCCCACGGCTTCATCCTAAGGAAGTGACTACTTTACCCCTAGGGTTTACATTCATTTTGTCTCTTCAGAACTAAGGGGTACAAAAGGTAGTCCACCTTTATTTTGGAGGCTTCTCTGTCAGCTGCAGAGGGGACAGTGTCAGCCTTTTTCAGAACAGACAGTGTCAGCCTTTACAGTGTTGACTTCTGGAACCTCCCTTCGCACCGGAGGGTGCGGTAGCTTCGGCGAGAAGCCTGCAGCCTGTTGGCCTTCGCTCCGCCGAAGAAGTCCTTCGATACAATGACGGTTTTGAGCCGAAGCCGTCAAAGCCCCTTGGGCCTTCGCACCACTACCTCCGGAGTGGATCACCACGGCTTCGCAGCTCCTCCCAGCTCGAACACCGTCCGTCCGTGTACCGAAGCCATGCATGGCCGAAGCACCTCAAGTCAACCTCACTCCGGAGCTAGCCTCGCTCCGAAGTACCACCCTTCGAAGTCCCTCCTTCGTCCAAGGCCTCCGCGTGAAGCATTCCATGAGCACTCCGTCGCAGTGTCTCACTCCGAGCACACTCCTCGACGAGCCTCACCCGGACCATGCCTTCGATGCGCCTCGACTTCTGAGACCTTCGTCGGGAAACCTTCGAGTGTCTCCCTTCGGAGCACACTTCGAACTCTTTGCCTCCGCAGAGGACTTGATCCACCAACTCCGAAGTCACTCCATCCGGAGTACCTTCGAAGTGCCTCACCTCCGAGGACTTTGTCTCGGAGTACCTTCAGCCGGAGCCACGCTCCGCACTCTCTGCCTTCACCTGGCACGCCTCGACCCGAGGACCGACCCGGACCACCTTCGCAGCCACCGTGACGGAGCTCCCCGCTCCCCTGACATCAAGCCTCCCGCTTGACCCTGGTTCACCCGGCTCGAACCCTGTCCGTCGCCTCCGAAGTCCCTGCGCACCACCGACAAGCAAACAAGTGTATCCAGTACTCCGAAGCCCTCTCCGGGTTAGCAACCTTCGGTACACACTCCGGTGTACCGCCCAAAGTACCGAAGCCTACGGTACAAACCCAGTCATCGCGTACTGCCGGACCCCTCCGACGAGCACACTCCGCTGCACAGCTGCATCAAGCAACACCGAACATCCTTCGGTGAACCCACCTCCGAACATCCTTCGGAGGTACCACCTCCGAAGCCCCTTCGGAGGTACCCTTCGAACAGAGGGTAAATAATCCTGTCAATCACTCATCACATACACCGAAGCCACCCTTGGTTTCTCACTAATCTTTCATACATTAGCATGAGTGTTGGGGGAAAATATTCATCTTTGATAGTCTAAGGATTTTCAAGTTAACACAAGCAGAAGGAACGAAGTCAAGAACTATGTTCTTGAAGACCCTAAAGGCAATGAGGCTCCGTCGGTTCGGAGTCTTAAACAGCAGAGACCTCTATCAAGGCTTCGGTGTAACGAAGCCTCCTGAAGCCTCTTCACCCGAAGGGGGGTTGCCAGCAAGGACGGAAGATTTATCTTCTCACTAATTAGATTAGCTTTTTAGTCTTTTACCCCTACGAAGAATAATAAAGAGTATCTTCTTAGTCGGTTGTAATTAGAGGGTAAAGAAGTATTTTCCCATGTATTCGGTCTATAAATACCCCTCTTCACTCTGTAAAGGGTATTGAATACTCAGATATTCAATACAAGCTTCGAACTATCTCAAGCTGTTATCCATCTCGGAGGCTTGGAATAGTTTACTCAAACAAACACTTAGTTTCCTAAACCTGTTAGCATAATCTTTTACGCCAACAGTTGGCACCATTTGTGGGGAACCTAGTACAAAAACTTCGTTCTCTACCAATCCTTTCCTAGAGCCATACCTCCTAAGCGGAGCCTAGGTACTAGTCCCCTCCGAAGGTCTTCTCGGACCTATGGGTTGAAATCTTCGAACATTGTCGAGGTCGGAGGACCCTCCATGATCCCCCCACCTCAGATCCTAGAAAAATACTCTTCCTCGAACATATGAAGTCCCTCTCGGGACTCCATAGATGCTTCAAACCGATGGAGCCTCTCCTATAGCTCGACTGTGCTTCGAACTAACTTGTTCAGTTCTCAAGACCCGGAGGTCCCCTCCGGAAGAAATGAAGATAGTCCTGATGACGTAGAAGCCCAAATAGCCCGTCTTCATGGAGAAGTGACAAGGTGGAGGAAGGAAGTTGCAGACAGGCTTCGTCCTCAAGCTAACCCCATCGTCCCAAAGGTGCCTCAAGATGATGATCTTGTCTTCTATCCCAAAGCTTCTGAGGTTCTAAGAAGCACTAAGAATGCTTCTTTTGATGATGAATCTTCATTACACCCAGACTTGCAGAAGGTGAGCTTCGACCCTAAGATTAGAACTTTGAAGCTTTGTAAGTATTCTAGAGAGCAAGATCCAGGCGAATTTTCTCGCTCGTATGCTTTAGCAATCGAGGCTAGCGGAGGGGTCCGAGACACATTGGCGAAGTGTTTCCCCCTTGCGCTCGAAGGAGTCACTCTGCGTTGGTTCTGGCCTTTGAAACTAGGATCAATTAGGTCTTGGGAACAATTAAGGAAGAAATTCGTAAGCAAATTCTAAGGGACATTTGTGCCCCCTATGTCTGCCGAAAGTCTTTTTCAGGTAAAGCAGCAACCTGGAGAAACTTTGCGGAAGTTTTTCAAGCGCTTCACTCATACAAAGTCGCAGATAAGAGGGTTGTCCGCATCATCTATGGTTGATGATGCTTGGGAAGGAGTCACAAATGCAGGCCTCCTCAACAAGCTTCACAAGAAGCATATTTCCTCAGTAGAGCAGTTAATGGCCTACTTTGAGGAGTATGCTAGGTCAGAGAAGGATGGCTCCGAAGGACGGCTTCATCTCCACCAACCATCTAAGAAGTTAAACTTGAAGTGAAGACTTCAACTCCTTCACAAGGGTACCACTTCGACAACCAGCATGACAGACAAAGAGGGCAAAAGCATCCTCATTCCGAAGTTTTGAACATTGCCCCCTCTTTGTCGAAATTTCCCCCTAAGAATCCACAAGCTTTGGGAAGCAAGGTCAGCGATTGGAGGCCGCCAGGGAAGCCGGCTGGCAAGGGCCAAGCCTTCTTCTGCTGTGTTCACGGGGAGAATCAAAGCCATGCTACTGATGCATGTAAGTCTATATTAGCTCTGAGGAGCGAGTACCTCGAAAGGAGCTCTGGTCAAGGCACTACTTACTGAGCCCCTCCCGAGGCACATCCAGAGCCGATACAAACCGTTGGACATGTAGACAGCTTCAAAGGCCCAAGGAAACCTTCAGTGGCCAGTGTTATGCCCCCCTTGAAACAAGAAGATACACAAGACCGTGGCAAAAGAGTGGTTCTTCCTATCTCTGGAGGAGGAACCTTAGGCAGCATGTCAAAAAGGCGAAGGAGGGAGTATGCTCGTGAAGTATGGCACATTGGGACCTCCTCGTCAGCTGCTGAAATGCCCGAGTGATCCCACATGCCTAAATATTTCTCCTCAGCCAATGCAGCGGATATAAAATTTCCTCATGCGGACCCTCTTGTTATCACTGCTGATATTGCAGGAACGGAAGTCTGAAGAGTGCTGGTTGATGGTGGGAGCTCCATGGATATCATCTTTGTTCAGGCCTTCGACCAGCTATGTATCCCGCGAAAGCACCTCCTTCCAGCAGCTCATCCGCTTCAAGGCTTCGCAGGACCTCCTCTCGATGCCGTCGTCCAAATAGGCCTCGAGGTTGCCTTCGGAGAGGAGCTCTTGGCTAGAACTGAATAAGTGATTTTCGACGTAGTCGATGCCCCCTATGCCTATAATATCATCTTCGGAAGGGGCATGTTAAATTAATGTGGAGCCGTGGCGCATCATGATTATCTATGCCTGAAGATGCCCACGCAAGGAGTAGTGCTCACAGTCTTCGGTGACCAAGCTACAGCACAAAGGGCAGAGAACGACCATGGTCCACCACTTGACCCTCGACAAATAAATAATGTGCAAGACCATTCGGAGGATATTCTTGCCTCAAGTGAATTCTCGAAGACGTCCTCCCCTAGGCCAAGCCCCGAAGGAGAAATTGTAACGAAAATTATTGTAAAAAA
The DNA here is from genome assembly GCA_019279435.1 of Zizania palustris. Taxonomy (NCBI): domain Eukaryota; kingdom Viridiplantae; phylum Streptophyta; class Magnoliopsida; order Poales; family Poaceae; genus Zizania; species Zizania palustris. Next base: position 66,132,799 of record JAAALK010000284.1, on the reverse strand, counting down.
CGTCAAAGACTATCCTTTCCAGTTTGATAAGGAATTGCCTCCAGAAATTGCTACTTCGCTAGAAGTAGTTAGAGAAAATTTGGATGTCTTTGCCTGGTCCGATGAAGACATTCCTGGAGTTGACCGAAGTATCATTGAGCACAACCTACTCGTCAACCCAAGGGTACGACCTGTTTGCTAGGGGCTCCACAAATTGCCAACAGAGAGGGCGAACCTTGCTAAAGTAGAAGTAGAAAAATTGTTGAAAGCCGGGATCATTAGAGAAGTGGCTCATACGGAGTGGTTAGCCAATCCAGTCTTCATCAAGAAAAAGGCCTCCGGCAAGTGGCGCATGTGTATTGACTTCACATCCCTGAATAAAGCATGCCCACGTGACCCCTACCGCATGCCCCGCGTTGATCAATTAGTCGACTCCACTACTGGCTCTGAGCTCTTGAGCTTCCTCAACGCGTACTCCAGATATCATCAAATATGATTAAAACGCGAAGACGAAACCAAGACAAGCTTTGTAACTCCTTCATGAGTCTTTTTCTATATAAGAATGCCCTTTGGCATAAGAAATGTGGGGGCAACTTTTTCAAGATTAATTACTAAAGCTCTAGGTCACCAAATAGGCCGTAATGTCGAAGCCTATATGGATGACATTGTAATAAAGAGTGCTTTAAAGCACCAACATAGTCTAGACTTAGTAGAAACTTTCGAGAGCCTCCGAGCATGTGGAGTTCACCTCAATCCCAAAAAATGTATCTTCGGGGCTCAAGCTGGGAAATTGTTAGGGTATTTAGTTTTGAGCAGGGGGATCAATGCTAGCCCAACTCAAATAAGTGCACTGCGGAGAATGGCTCCGCCGAAAAATTTGAAGCAAGTTCAGAAGCTTGCCGGACGCCTCGCAACCCTTAGCAGATTTCTATCACATGGAGCCTCCCAATATTCAAAGCCTTGAAAGGGTCCAAATATTTTGCATGGACACCGGAGCGCCAAAGGAGTTTTGATGATGTTAAATATTATCTCAGCAACCTTGCAAAACTCATTGTGCCCATTGCAGATGAAACTCTTCTCCTCTATCTTGCAGCTACGGGCTTCGCTGTCAGTGTAGTCCTTGTTCGAGAAATGGATTCCAATGGGAAGTTGGTACAAAATCTAGTATATTTTGTATCACAAGCCTTATCCGGAGCAAAAACCAAATACTCCGAGTTGGAAAAATTCACTTATGCTCTAAAAGTGATGGCTTCGAGGAAATTACGATATTATTTTCTAGCACATAATGTAATTGTTCCAACTTCTTATCCTCTGGGAGATATGCTCCGAAACAAGGATTCTATAGGGAGAATTGGAAAATAGGCTGTTGAGCTAGCACCCTTTGGCATCTCCTTTGTAGCAAGAATAGTAATCAAGTCATAGGTGGTGGCTGATTTTGTAGCAGAATGGACTCCATCTGTAGTATGGGCTCCAGAAGAATCAAGTGAAGGAATATGGACCATATACTCTGATGGAGCTTTTCAAGCATCCGGAGCAGGTGTCGGAGCGGTGATAATTTCACCTTCAGGATAGAAAGCAATGTACTCTGCAAGGCTCAACTTTAAGTCCACCAATAATATTGCGAAGTACGATGGAATTTTTCTAGGTCTTCACAAGGCACGTGCCCTTGGTGCTACAAGAGTTGTTATAAAAACAGATTCCCAAATTGTAGCACGACATGCTGATAAAAGTTTCCAAGTTTGGCATCCGCAACTTGCTAAATATCTAGAAGAAATCCGCAAGATTGAAGCAGCATTTAAATGGATCTCTATCCGGAGCATCCCACGAGCCGACAATGTACAAGCAAGGTCCATGGATGGGAAGACAGAGTCATCGTCCACCAACACCTCTTCAAGTTATTGCTTCGGTGTGGCCAATGGCCCGGTGGGGTATGGATCTCATTGGGCTCTTCCCAATGGCAAAAGGCAGTTTAAAATTCGCAGTGGTAGCAATTAAATATTTTTCTAAGTGGGTCGAAGGAGAACCCCTCACAGCTATCACTTCGAAGAATGTACAGAAATTTTTCTAGCAAAACATTATTTGCAGGTTCGGAGTGCCTCAACACCTGACAATCGACAATGGCACTCAATTTGATGCCGAACCCTTCAAAGAGTTCTGCGAAGGCCTTGGTATTGAAATGTGTTTTTCAGCTGTCCGTCATTCTCAATCTAACGGAGCCATCGAGCGAGCTAATGGTAATATTTTATCAGGCCTAAATTGAAGAATAGTAGGATTGGCAAATGGGCTATGGACCGAAGAACTCCCGAAGATTTTGTGGTCTATTCGGACCACTCAAGCAAGGTCCACATGTTTCATCCCTTTCAGATTACTATTCAGAGATGAAGCCATGACGCCGACGGAGCTTAAAGGAGGATCCCTTCGCACCATCGAACCTAAAACGGAAAATGAAAGATAGGCTTCGCTGAACCTAACTAAAGAAACAAGGCTTCGAGCTGTTGCTAACCTGAAGAAGTATCAGCATCAGACAAATACTTGGTATTATCCGAAAATTAAACTTAATGAACTTAAACTAGGTCATTTAGTACTGCGAAGCATTATCGCTCTAGGGAAATTAGGAAATAAATGGGAAGGACCATATATCATCCTTTGTTTAGGACGCCCTAGATCTTTTAAGTTAGCTAATTTAGAAGGTGAAGAGTTAAAACATGCCTGACATGTGGAGCACCTAAAGCGATACTTCGCATAGGGGCTCCTTGTAATCATTTGTAAACACTTTCTAAATGAATAAAGCTCATGGTTCGAGTACTTCTCAAAATGATTCCTACTCATAGTGGACGCATTAGGAGGACAGAGCTAATTGCAGAGGTAAGTATTATTCGTTCGAACCAATTTTACGGACTTCGAGCCACCGGCTCGAAGCATCCATCAAGGTGGGCAAGTTGCATATAAATGGATCCCAAGCCACCAACTTGAAAGCATCCATAAAAAGAGTCCAAAGAGACCAAATGCTACAGATTCTGAGCAATTAGATTGAAAGCTTCCATAAAAAGAGTCGAAGGTGACCACAGAAAGCGGATTCTGAGCCACTAGCTTGATAGTATCCGTAAAAAGAGTCCAAAGAGACCAAAAGATACGGACTTCAAGCAATTAGCTTAAAAGTGTCCGTGAAAAGAGTCCAAAGTGACCATTATAATTGGATTCTAATACATCCGAAAAAGAGTCCGAAGCAACTACATTCGAAAAAGAGTACTAAGCTACCATCTTCGGGCTCTAGACCAATAAGGTCGAAGGCATTTTCAAGGTCCCTAGTGAACACCTATTCAAATTTTGGACTACGAGTCCTTAGTTCCTCTTTAGCATGTTAGGGGCTTCGAGCCACCAAAAATAAATTATTGAAATTGTACTCTTAACTAGCGTCGTGATCGTTGTACGTAACCACTTTCGATTGAAATTCGAAGGTGCTTACCCCCAAAGAGGGGCTAGGAGATAACGAGACAATTTTGAAGCATTCTAGGTGTTGACACGGAAACGTGCCCCCACACTTGGGTCAGTTCGATGATCCAAAAGTGCACGGATACTTAGGGACAAGCCTAAGCGTGACGTGACACCGACGTCGCGTTCCGACTACCCTTAATAGTGATAAGGAGGGTGGAGTCGCCAGGCAACCAGATTACACAAAATAATCCAATTAGCCGAAAGAAATAGATTAAATAGAATAAAATCAGCAAACCAGTCGGAGGCCGCCTGGTTTGAAGTCTAGTGCCAAGGGGTCACCGAAGGGTACCTTCGGCGTCTGGTGCGAAGTACTCCACTGAAGGGGGCTTCGGCGTTCCGACTGATCCGGTCGAAGATGGACTCCGAATGGATCTCGACGCGGTGATCACCTCCGAACGGCGGGGTTCGGCGTGCGATCTCCGATACAACAAACTACAGAATAGTGACGCGAGGGCCATGCACGAGTGCAACTTCGTTCGGTGCGGAGTATGGTCGTGGCGAAGCCTGAGGCGACGAAGTATGCTGGTGAAGACTGTTGCCGGAGCCTACAGTCCTACCGAAGGGTGTCCTGGGGACCTCCAAAACCGATCTCTCAGCTCTGGACACCTCCGACGAAGCAGCTCCGAATGTGCGAACCAGCAACAGAGATGATGCGAAGTACCAATTTGGCCTGAGGACCGAATTTTGCTAAGTGTTGCACTAGTAGCGAAGGTAGCAATCTATTACGTAGATTTGCGGATACTTCACAGGCGAAGTAACAAGGCAATAGCAATCTATTACGTAGATTAATGGATACTTCATCGGCGAAGTAACAAGGATTACCACTGTTCTGTAGTGGCTGGCGGAGGGCTTCTAGGCAAACCCACAAAGAGGTACAGGAAAATAAAGGTAAAGTAAATACGATCAAAGCATGGGCTTTGGTTTGGTTTGAGTTTGGGGGGGTCTCCACGCCGGCCATGCCTCTCTATTTATAGGGGGTTAACTCCTAATCTAATCTGCTATTAATCTGGCCAGATAGAGATAGAGATTGAGCCGGTGACGCAAACAACTCTATCTCTGCCGAGGTGGGCTTCGGCCAGGCCCGTCGAGGCCTGCTCCTTGGGCCGAAGCTTCGGCAGCGCGGGCCTCCGAAGGCTTCCAAAGCTTCGACAGCGTGGGCCTTCGAAGGCTTCCTGGCCGAAGCCCATGGGCTGGCTAGAGGCTTTCGGATCCCATAGCTCAATGGGCTTTTGCCCTGTAGGGCTTCAGACAGACCCTGGACATGTGTACTTTCGGTCGAAATCACCAAAACTTGATATTTTGACAATCTAGCCATTAATGCCATTTTTTTGCTATCAACACATGCCTCCCTGCCTTTTAGTGAACTAGTGAACTAAAAGCACAATGAGCTAAAGATGATACCATCCATATCGGCTTTTCGACACTTTTATGATGTTTGCCACACAGTTGGGAAATATCTTTTCAAGTATCTACCATTCAAAGCTCTTCGAAATCGCTCTCCCTACAGGGATTCCAACACGTATGCGTTGCTGGGAGCGATTTCGGCTATCTTAAAAGGACCTTCCCAACTTGGTGACCATTTGTCAAATTTGGGACTCTTCGTGCCTAAAGGCAAAATCGTTTTCCATACCAAGTCTCCTATCTAAAACGATTTTGGTTTTACCTTCTTGTTGTAGGCTCTAGCTACTGTCTTCTTGTCTACTTCTATGGCTTCTAAAGCCCTTAGTCTCTTATCAGTCACTTCCTCCAGATTATCCTTCAGAAGAGCCTCATACTCAATGACCGATAAGCCGCCTTGCTTTAACACTCTTAAGGAGCCAAGATCTACCTCTACAGGCATAACAAACTCTTGATCATATACTAGCTCATATGGACTGACCTTGGTGGCACCGTGCTTGGCAATCCTACAAGCCCATAACGCCTCGGAAAGCACTTCATGCCACCTTTTAGGAAACTCTTCAATTTTCTTCTTAATAATCTTAATCATGGTTTTATTACTAGACTCGGCCTAACCATTGGCCTGAGCATAGTAAGGTTAAGAGTTTATCAACATAATACCATAGTATTCGGCGAAGTCCCTTACTTCTTTAGAGACAAATGAACTACCTTGGTCCGTCGTAAGAGTTTGAGGAATGCTGAATCTATGTATGATGTGCTTTAAAATAAAATCACGTACCTCATTGTGCGTCATGTTCTTGAGAGGTACATCCTCAGTCCACTTAGTGAAGTAATCCGTCGCCATCAACACGAACCGATGCCCCTTTGAGGAAGGAGGGTGAATCTGGCCGATGAAGTCTAAACCCCAACCTCGAAACGACAATGGCTTCACAATAGGATTGAGCAATGAGACAGGAGCTAATTGGATGTTGCCAAACCTTTGACATGCTTCACACCCTCTGTAGTACTTGAAACAATCTTTGGTCATAGCTGGCCAATAAAAACCCGCTCTTTTGAGCATCCAACTCATCTTTTGGGCCGACTGATGAGTGCCGCAAAGCCCCTCATGGACTTCTCATGTAGCCACCTGGGACTGCTCATGATCTAACACTTCAATAGCACTCCGTCAATGGTTCGGCGATACAATGCGTCGTCTATCAACACGAATTTGAACGCTTGCCGCCGAACCTTCCGATCAACCCTTTGGCTAGGGTCTCTCAAATACCGGATGATTGGGACTCTCCAATCGCCCTTACAGGTTTCAGAGGGCCTCGCTGGTCCACCTTCTGAAAAAACTTCTAAAATACTGACTTCGGGGTGCCCCCCGAGCCATTCCAGCTCCTGTCGAAGCCTGGCCGAGGTGGCCATTCGGAGTGTGCCGGGCCAAAGCTCTTCGGAGGGTTCGTACTCCGAGGAGCCTTCTCCGTCCGGGAGGCTTCGCACTATGGGCTCCGGCGTGCCAGATCCTTTGATAGGCAGAGCACTCTGATCCAAGGGCTTCGGTGTGCGGTGGCCTTCGACCCAAGGCATGCGCCTGCCCATCTTTACTGGCTTCAGCAGTGAGGCTGAGCATCGGCTTCTCCAATACAGAAAATTTCCCTCTCCTGACTTGGTAGCCAGATGTTTGCTGAGCCAAATTATTAGCAACTGAATTGGCTTCTCTTGACACGTGAGATATTTTGAAATCATCAAAAGTAGCAACTATGTCTAGACACTTCTCCAAGTAACTATTCAGCAAGCCATTAAAACATTGAGCGTTCTTAGCTACTTGCTGTACTACTAATAACGAATCACCATATGTGTGAACATGTTTAGCGCCTACAGACTCTAGTAGTTCAAGACCTAGCAACAAAGCTTAGGCCGAGGCTTCAAAGCACATACCATTAGGTGATATGAGAACCACTCCAATACCTTGGCCACTCTTGCAAGCCGAACCATCAAAATAGATTCTCCATGGTACTACCTCAACTAGAGCAATAGTATCACTCCAGCTAACATCTATGTGATGATCAACTATAAAGTTGACTACGACTTGGCCTTTCATCGCTCTTAGGGGCTCGTAGGCTAAATCGTACTCAATCAACGCATAAGCCCATTTTACGATTCTTCCACTTAGAATCAGCTTCTGTAATATGTGCTTTACAACATCAGTTTGGCAAACAACAACACATGTAGTAGGGAGAAGATAGTGGCGTAACTTAGTGCACGCGTAGTAAAGTGATAAACATAGTCATTCCACAAATGCGTACTTGGTTTTGGTGTCCAGCAGGCGGCGGCTCAAGAATGTGATGATGTACTCCTTCCTTTCTACCTCCTGGGTGAGCACGGCTCCAATCACGCTATCTTCAGTGGCGATATATAACTGAAACAGAATCCCGGCTTTAGGTGCTCTCACCACGGGCGGTGATGACAAGCACTCCTTGATCTTCTCGAAAGCACTTTGTTGGCTTGCCCCCCAAGCGAACTCGGCTTCGTTTTTCAGCCGGAGTATGGGGACAAAGGCATCAATCTTGCCGGACAAGTTGGATATAAAGCGACGCAAATAGTTCAACTTGCCTAGCAACTTTTGCACATCCTTTTTGCATGTCGGCGCTGCGACGTTTCTAATCTTTTCAAGTCTCTTAGGATCAATTTCTATGCCCCTCTCATGAATCATGAAACGTAAGAACTTACCCGCCGACACACCAAAAGCACACTTGAGTGGGTTCATTTTCAACCCATACTGTCGCATCCTGTCGAAAGCAACCTTCAAATCGGCTAAATGGTTTCCAATAGCGTCCGATTTGACCACGACATCATCGATGTAAACTTCTAACATAACTTTAGTCATGAAAGATCAAGTTCATAGCACACTGATACGTGGCACCGGCGTTTTTCAATCCGAAAGTCATGACGACCCACTCGAACAAACCGACAAAACCAGGGCATCGAAAGGTAGTCTTGTAGACGTCCTCTTCGGCCATAAAGATTTGATTATAACCAGCATTGCCATCAAGAAAACTTAGTACCTTGTGTCCTGAAGCATCGTTGATTAGCATGTCGGCTATCAGCATTGGATACTCATCCTTCGGAGTGGCTCTATTTAGATCCCTGAAATCAATGCATACCCGTATCTTGCCGCTTCCTTTCTTCTCTACAGGCACAATGTTAGCAACCCATTACGCATACCTGCACGGCCTAATAAATTCAGCCTTGAGTAGTCATTCCACTTCTTTAACTCGGTCATAGACGGCCGAATTAAAGCGACGGGGAGGCTGCTTATAAGGCCTAAATCTGGACTTGATGGACAGCCGATGCTCTACGAGCTCGCGGCTTAGCCCTGGCATTTCGCTATACTCCCATGCGAAACAATGGACGTACGACCGAAGTAACTTTATTACTTCAGCCTTTTCATCGGGCTGTAAATGTTGGTTTACAAAAGTAGGCCTTGGGATGCTACCATCATCTATGTCGACCTCCTCCAAGGGATCGATCGACGCAAAACCTTGTCCTAATTTTTCTACCTCGCTAAAGTCCTCGATGGCTTCGGCAACACCGTCTTTATTAGACCGATACTGCTCCACACGAGACTTTAGCCAATCTAGATTACTCTTGCTAGACATGACTACTAATACAAAAATAGTCGTGCTACTCCAGCTGGCTTTACATACACTGGTACAAACCGTCCTCCGGATACGCTAACAAAATCATAATCCGAAAGATCTCTTCCTGACAGACACTCTACTTTGTTATGGACGGCGTCGACTGATACACCGGCCAATGCTACTTGGGCTGAAGTATCCGCGGGGATGACTTCTACCTCATCGCCGTCCCACTCTATCATGCACTAGTGTAGAGTAGAAGGGATGCAACAGTTCGCGTGAATCCAGTCGCGCCCGAGTAGCACGCTATAGTTACCTTGTACGTCGACGATGAAAAACGTTGTTGGCAACGTCTTGTTGCCCACTGTCAACTCCATAGAGAGTACTCCCTTGGCCTCGAAGCTCTCGCCGTTGAAGCCGTTGAGCATCAAGTTAGTCTTCTTCAGGTCTTCTTCATCCTGCCAAGTTTTTTCAACAATGAATAAGGCATTAGGTTAACAGTGGCGCCGCCGTCGATGAGCATCCGGGAAATCGACTTCCCATCGATGTGACCCCTGACATAGAGGGGCTTTAGATGGCGAGCCGAGTCCTCGGGCTTCTCAAAGATGGCTTTGCGCGGACCAAGGTTAAATTGAGCGACCTCGCCCTCGTCCCGTGGTAGGGCGAACTCGGTAGGCAGCGTGATGATGTTGATGTCCATCACCTAGGGTGTGGGTCCCTTAGAGATGGGCGAGTAATCGTCGTCGAGCATGTCGTCATCATCGTTGCTCGGACTAGGAGCCGGGTTGGTTATCTCAACCGTCTTCTCCCTCCATACCTGCCTCGTAGCTGGCCGAGGGTGGATTTATTCGAAGATAGCATCACGCTCGGCCTCAGCTTTTGTTCTCACGCATCTACTGTGTCCACAAGCTTTGTAGGCATCTCTTCTGTGATTTGGACATGCCTAGAGGAGCCCAAGATGGCTGAGGCTTGGTGCCGGGTGCTACTGTTCGACTTCTGTTAATTTTGGCCGAAGTGGTACTGTGCCCTTCGACCTTGGGTACCCTGCATTCGGAGGGGGCTTTGCAGCGAAGCCCGTCGGACGGACCGGCCTCGTTCGGCCGATCAAACCAAGCTTTGGCACAGAGCTCGGCGGAAGTATGAGACTTACCTCCGTCAGACCTCTGCGACAAAGTCTTTGGGATTGGGACTTCCTGAGACCCAACCCTGATGGTTATGGCTTCGGACTCCCTGACTTCGGCCTCCGCCTGCTCGCACCCCTCGGCTTCGCTCTACATGGTCTGATTCGGAGGCACCACAGACAGTCTGTGGATGATGCCCCCCTTCGCTGCGTCTGTTTGTCCCTGCCATCCATAATACTCCGAAGGGAAATAAGGCATAGTGTTAGGCTGCGGAGGGTACCCCAACCCAGATACGTATGGAGCCCACGGGGTCCGCGCCCAGTCGTACGGCGGAGTCATCGGTGGCTCTAGTGGCCTCGCCCACTGTGAGCCGAACCCGTTACCTGGAGGGGGGGTCAGCCAAGTCGAAGGTATCTCAGACCACACCAGCGAAGGGTCCTGCCAGGCCAGAGGTACGTTCAGCCAGTGCGGGCCAAGCCTCCCATCGGAGATGTCCAACACGGTGCGGGGTTCAGCCATTGGGGGCCGAAGTTGTCGCATGGGGGACCCGACCTCTGGGGTTCGAAGTTGTCGTATGGGGGGTTCGGCCATTGTGGCTCGAAACCACCGTGCGGAGCATCAGTCCACTGTGGCCCGAAGCCTTCGTGCGGAGGGTTCGCTTGCTTCGGCCCGAAGCCACCCCTCGAAGGTCTTGGCCGCTTCGGCTGTTTTAGCCTAGCGCGCGGACCTACTTCCTTGGCCCTTCTCTGATGCTTGTTCAACAGCATATCATATGTCACCTTCGGCCTCTTGCGAGCCTTAGACGAAGGGGTTATTAACGTTATGTTTCCACACTCCTACCTCGGGGTTCTTTGGCACGAGTGTGCGAGTGCGTGGTTCTCCAACAATCACATCCTTCCCTTTAGCTGACTCGGCCTGTTCTGGCCGAATCAACACCTTCTTTTTGCAGAGGTCGACGGCGTTGACTGGAAAAGGATCTTTATCCAGCTTCATCTTTGGATCATGGTCTATCTTCAATCGTCCTTCTTCTATGGCTGATTGTATCTGTCATCGAAAAACATTGCAATCATTAGTATTATGCGAATGTGAATCATGCCACTTACAGTATGGATGTTTCTTTAACTCATCGGCAGATGGAATGACCTGGCCCTTAGGTAACCTGAGAAGCTGACTTTTAAGAGAAAATCAAATATTTTATCACATTTAGTTATATCAAATGAGTACTTGACCTCACTAAGTCTATTCTTTGTGGGGGATGGTCGTAACTCGGAGCAAGTGACAGGTTTATTTTTAGTGTTCCAAACCCATTCGGGCGCGTACATGTCGGCCGAATCCTCCTCTTCTGACTCTTCCTCATCAGAGCATTCCATGATGTGGATTTCGGCCCTAGGCTTGCTAAACGTCTTAATAAATTTCTTATCTTAGGCTCGGCCTTCTTGGACCAGAGCCTGCTATAGAACTTGGCTAACTTCTAAAAAGTTTGGTTATCTAATCTTTCTTTAATTTCAGAACGTAACACGTTAAAAGCTAACTCCGCCAAGTCCCTTTCTGAAATATTAAGGCTAAAACATCGGTTTCTAGTATCCCTGAAACGTTTGATGTACTTAGAGGCACTCTCATTAGATTTTTGCTTAACCGATGTCAAATGCGAAAGCCTAAGTTCTGTCTCACCTGTGTAGAAATTATCATGGAATTTCCGCTCTAAATCATCCCACGTGTGAATGGAGTTCGGCGGGAGCGCCGAAAATGAAGTGAAAGCAGTGCCGGATAGCGAGAGAGAAAATAGTCTAAACTTTAGGGCATCTATCCCGCTAACCTCTCCACACTACGCCAAAAATTGACTAACGTTCTCTAGTGTGGTCTTGCTACCCTCGCCATCAAACTTAGTGAATTCAGGGATCCTATAGCCACGGGGGTAGGGTACCGTATCAAGATGGTCGGGGTAGGGCTTACGGTAAACCCTAACCCATCCCTTGGGCATGAAGCCAGCACACTCCCTAAATAGTGCGCGGACCCGCTCCTCTATATCATCTTGGTATGTTACTTGTGCGTGCCTCTCATGCGGGGGCACGACACGCGGTGGGATATCAGCGTGTCGGCAGTGTGCTTCTTTCCTGTGTGCTATTTGTATAACGTGTTCATGTCCGGGCGTCTGTGCATGTGGTGCGGGCAGCGCGGGCATTGGCGCAGGTGGTGCGTGGTATGCAGTGTTAGTTTGGCCGTAGGTGTAATGAGTGGTCTCGGCCATAAGTGTTGAAGCCAGAGACGTGATTGTGCTAGTGCTGTCGTTAGTCCTACTGCATACGTGGTTTGTCGGAGCTGCGCTAGCAATAGGAACTGGGGGTACGGCCTCAGTAAATCCGAACCTTCTAAGAGTTGCCTCTACTTGGGAGCTGACTGCCGAATCTAAACGTTTAGCTAGCGAAGCGCTAACGGCTTGATCTACTGATGCAACTATTTTTTTGCTCAATTTCTAAAGAAGATAAATGAGGTGATATAGGTGTTACCTGGACTTGAGCGAGGTCGGGGGTGACGATGTCGCGCTTGATGAAGCCTGCGTGCGTCTTGACGTAGCCCCCAAGCATCATGTCTTGGAGCGCCTTTAACTTTGCCTTGATCTCTGCTCGGTCTTCTGTGGGGATATCTTCAAGTGTAGGTGACAATATGTAGTGGTTGTCGATATTCGCGCCTCCTATTGCGTCCATCGGCGGTGTAGACGTAGTAGTCGATGTAGATGTACCGGTGGCCGATGTAGATGTACTCATCATGTTGGCATAGCCTTCCCCAGTGGAGTCGCCAAAAAGTGTGTTGACATGGAAACGTGCCCCCACACTTGGGTCAGTTCGACAATCCAAAAGTGCACGGATACTTAGGGACAAGCCTAAGCATGACATGGCACCGACGTCGCGTTACGACTACCCTTAATAGTGATAAGGGGGGTGGAGTCGCCAGGCAACCAGATTACACAAAATATTCCAATTAGCCGAAAGAAATAGATTAAACAGAATAAAATCAGCAAACCAGTCGGAGGTCGCCTGGTTCGAAGTCTGGTGCGAAGGGGTCGCCGAAGGGTACCTTCGACGTCTGTGCGAAGTACTCCGCCGAAGGGGGCTTCGGCGTTCGGACTGATCCGGTCGAAGATGGACTCCGAACGGATCTGGACGCGGTGATCACCTCCGAATGGTGGGGTTCGGCGTGCGATCTCCGATACAGCAAACTACAGAATAGTGACGCGAGGGCCACGCGCGAGTGCAACTTCATCCGGTGCGGAGTATGGTCGTGGCGAAGCCTGAGGCGATGAAATATCCTGGCGAAGCCTGTTGCCGGAGCCTACAGTCCCACCGAAGGGTGTCCTAGGGACCTCTGAAACCAATCTCTCAGTTCCGGACACCTCTGACGAAGCAGCTCCGAACGTGCAAACCTGCAATAGAGATGATGCGAAGTACCAATTCGGCCTGAGGACCGAAATTTGCTAAGTGTTGCACTAGTAGCGAAGGTAGCAATCTATTACGCATATTAGCGGATACTTCACAGGCGAAGTAACAAGGCGATAGCAATCTATTACGTAGATTAACATATACTTCATGGGCGAAGTAACAAGGATTACCACTAGTTCCGTAGTGGCCAGCGGAGGGCTTCTAGGCAAACCGATGAAGAGGTACAGGTAAATAAAGGTAAAGTAAATACGATCAAAGCATGGGCTTTGGTTTGGTTTGAGTTTGGGGGGGGGGTTCTCCATGCCGGCCATGCCACTCTATTTATAGGGGGTTAACTCCTAATCTAATCTGCTATTAATCTGGCCAGATAGAGATAGAGATTGAGCCGGTGATGCAAACAACTTTATCTCTGCCGAGGTGGGCTTCAGCCAGGCCCGTCGAGGCCTGCTTCTTGGGCCGAAGCTTCGGCAGCGCGGGCCTCCGAAGGCTTCCGAAGCTTCGGCAGCGTGGGCCTCTGAAGGCTTCCTGGCCGAAGCCCGTGGGCTGGCTAGAGGCTTTCGGAGCCCATAGATCAATGGGCTTCGGCCCTGTAGGTCTTCGGACAGACCCTGGACATGTGTACTTTCGTCCCAAATCACCAAAACTTGATATTTTGACAATCTAGCCATTAATGCCATTTTTTGCTATCAACACCAGGTTATATTACTCAACAGATTATATTACATTAAGAAAAAATCTGTATGTAAGCCAAGGAGGAAACGAAGACCCCTTCGATCCCCAGAGCTGGTTTCAGAGTTGGCTCGGCTCTGAAGACAACTTGTCCCGGAACCTAGAGTCTTCAAAACTTTACGTTTAACTCTTTTCCCATTCTTTGAAGCACGAAATCCTTTTGCTCTTGTTGAAGCTCGGCTAAGGTCCGAAGTCGTTCGGGGCTTCTCTCCGCTTGCTCCTCGCCAGTCCACTCTTCTTCAGACCAATCAATGTCCTCCAAAGATGAAGATACTATATTAACGACTTCTTCCTTTTCCTCCTTAATATAAGCTAACACTTCTTTACATATCTTGGGTATAACCTCTCTGTGGCTTCCCCGAGGAATTGAAAATCAAAGACGCCTGTGAGGCCTTAAGGCTTCGAAGGTAGCCCATTGTAGACGGAGCTCTTCGTTAACTTCTAATACTTAGAGTTCATCCAAAAAAGGTTGGGAAGCCTAAAAACATTTCCAAATAATAAATTTCATTCAAAAGAGAGCAAAAACATAAGTTTTTTATATAGGCAGAGCCCTAAGGAGAACTAAACCTTCGGGTCCAAAGGAGGTTTGCTGCTCTAAGGCTGCGCTCACGCTTGCTTTTGATGGAGATCTTCATCGATCCACGCATTCACGGCTGACTGACCTTCAGCTCTCGAGGATGGCTGAAAAGCCTCCCAAGCTGCGACCACATCAGGCGAAGGGGTCAGCAGTCAGTCACCGCCAAAGTTAGCGGGGCTGCTCCAGGCTCCAGTGAAATGGATAATCTAATGTCTTCGTAGTAACGAAGCACTCCGAGAGCAGCTACTTGGCCAGAGATCTCTCTATACCGAGTACCCGCAATCTTCATTGTCTTTGCTGTTGCTTGGATCATCTTCATCTTTCGGAACAGGGAGTCATTGGCAGCTGACGAGGAGGCGCAAGAAGTGCCGAAGTATTCCAGAACAACCCGAAGGGCATCCATGGTCTCAGAGGCCGCACTCTCACACTTTATCTTTTCTACGACCAATGCCTTATTTGAATCTGTCTGAATCCTTTCGCCACCAATCGTGCCTTATAGATGTGAACATTTCCATCAACGTCTATCTTTTTCTTAAATATCCATTTACACTCAATAGTTTTTATACCATTGGGTGGATCAACCAAGTTCCAAACTTGGTTAACTCGCATGGACTACAACTCAGATCCAATGGCTCTAAGCCATTTCTCAGAGTCTAGTCACATCACTGCTTCTTCTTAGGTATTGGGCTTGTCGTTGTCCAACAACAACACGTTCGCGATGCCCAGTGGTCAAGAACATGTACCTCACTGGCACATGGACTACTCTCCCAGACCTTTGTGGGGTTGGCACATCTTCAATAGGGTATGCAACATCTTGCGCCTCCTGCTCTAGTTCAGTGGGATCTGGAACACTTTCCAGTGGCTCTTGAACCTCTTCCAGATGCACAGTCCTCCTACTAACCTCTTTCGAGAGAAAGTCTTTCTCAAGAAATACGCCATTGCGAGCGACAAACACTTTTCCCTCTTCTCTATTATAGAAATAGTATCCTTTGGTTTCCCTAGGATACCCCACAAAGAAGCACTTGTTAGACTTAGGACTGGGTTTGTCAGATGTCATACGTTTGATATACGCCTCACATCCCCAAATCTTTAGAAAAGACAAACTGGGATGCCTCCTAGACCACATCTCATATGGCGTCTTCTCTACTGACTTAGATGGAACTCTATTAATCGTGAAAGGTGTTGTTTCTAGAGCGAGACCCCAAAAGGATAATGGAAGATTAATGTGACTCATCATGGACCACACCATGTTCAACAAAGTGTGGTTTCTCCACCCAGACACCCATTCCATTGGGGCATGCCAGGTGGAGTCATCTGTGGAACAATTCCACACTACTTCAGATGATCACTAAACTCATGACTCAAATATTCACCCCCACGATCTGATCGTAGAAATTTAATTGTCTTGACCATATGATTTTGTACTTCATTCTAGAACTCCTTGAAGTTTTCAAACGATTCCCACTTGTGCCTCATCAAGTAGACATAGCCATATCAACTAAAGTCATCGGTAAAATAATAAAGTATTGAAAACCTTTCCTAGTCGTGTGACTCATTAGACCACACACATCAGTATGTACTATGGCCAATACCTCACTCGCCCTCTCACTCTGTCCAGTGAAAGGCATCTTTGTCATTTTGCCAAGTAAGAAAGACTCTCATGTGTCATATGATTCAAAATCAAATGACTCCAAAAGTATATCACTATGGAGCTTCTGCATGCGATTCTCATCTATATGATCCAAACGACAATGCCATACGTAGGTAGGGTTTAAATCACTAAGTCGTTGTTTCTTAGTACTAATGTTATAAATGTGTGCATCGTCAAGTCTCAGAATATACAATCCATTCACTAATGGACAAACACCATAGAGTATGTCATTCGAAAATATTGAACAACTCTTGATCTTTATTATGAATTGAAAACCATCTTCCTATAAACATGAAGAAGAGATAATGTTTCTGCCTAAGGCAGGAATGAAATAACAATTATTTAACTACAAAACTAGTCCTAACGGTAGCGATAATGAATAAACATCGACGACCAACGCTGCAACCTTTGCACCATTCCTGACGCGGATATCCAGCTCACCACTTGCACACTTTCTTACTCTACTCAACCCTTGCAATGATTTGCATGTATGAATCATCGATCCGGTATCAAATACCCATGAATCATTTGGATGAGTAGCAAGATTAATTTCAATAACATTAATACCTGAAGAAGAAGTCCCACTACCCTTCTTGTTCTTTAGTCCAACCATGTTATAATTCATGATGAATGGCTCAAAGCTCAATGAGAGCGATTGGAGAATGACATCAATAGCTAAGTATGGATCCAGTGGAGTGCCCAATCTCTCTAGAGTCTCCACGCAACCAATCATCTTGATCACATGAGGGTTCACGAGGCTTGTTGGCGTAAAAGATTACGCTAACAAGTTCTCTAAGATTAAGAACTAACAAACAATGAATTCGTGTTAAGAACTATCTCAAGCCTCCGAATTGGATAATATCTTAAGTAGTCCGAATGTGTGTATTGAATAGCTGAGTATTCGATGCCTATTACAGGGTAAGAAGGGAGGTATTTATAGGCAAAAAAGTCTAAGGAAAATACCTATTTACCCCTCAATTACAACCGACATAGTGGAAACTATTCGGTACCCTAAACAGGGTTAAAATGGTAAAATCTACCTGGAGTAAGTAGATAAGCCAAACATCTTATCAACCTTGCAGTTTTGCACCGGAGCTTCATATCCTGCGAAGGGTTCCTTTGGATTATAAGTCGAAGCACCCTTCGGCTTAACGACTCCACCACCTTCGGGCATAAGCTTATCAGCTCCGAAGCTGATAAGTTATCTTGAATTGTTAATCTCTAAGTCCTGAAGGTGAAGTATTTTCCCCCAACAGTAGCCCCTCGAATACGCTTCTCCGAATTTAACCTGTATAGTAGGGAAGTAGTATACGCAAGGAATATTTTCATATTCTAAGACTTAGAGAAGTTTGAATACATTACAGTTATTCGAAGGGCCTTTGACCCTGAAGCACCCGGACAACGGCTTCGAACCCAAACTGCTGTGTGAACGCTTCGTGGGAAAGAGAACCATTGTAGAGTCCAAACATCGTGAGGAGCCGTTAATCTGGAACCGTTACTCTACAAGTAGTCGTTATGCTCTCGAAAAGGTAACGGTCGAAATTTACTGCGGACTCACACCGTTTCTCTTCCTGGACCCACCTGCCAGTGACGGAAGTCGAACCTGCAGAGCGAATGCAATCGAAGCACAACACTATCGGGAGGCTATAAAAGGGGAATCGGAATTCACCAAGGACTTTTATTGTGCTTGGCATCCGAAACTTACTCTCTTCAACCTCCAAATCTTTCAACCTCTAGAGCAATCGAGCGACGGTGAGAACCAGCCACACCGTGCCAGAGGCAGTGGGTACTTTGGCGCAGAGGCAGGCTTGGGAGGCTTCAGCGGTTGCGGCAATGGCGGGAGCTCCGGGAGACGCCTGGCCCAAGAACCCTCGACAGATCCGCCCTCCATCCAAGAAGAAAATCCCCCAAAGCTTCCTCATCGGCCAGTCCGCAAGCACCGCGGAGTACATCAAAGAAGCCGTGGATGGAAAGCTGGGGCCCGGAATGAAGACTCGGGTCCCCGGACCAGAGTCAACCCCGAGGCCACTGAAGCGGAGAAGTCATGGTCTTCGAGGCATTCTTCGAAGCAGGTCTGGGACTTCCTGCCATCAATTTTTTATCAGAGGTTTTGGAAATGTTCCACATTACCTTGCCTCAGCTGTCTCCCAACGCCATCGCCCGGCTGGCCATCTTCGAGTGTGCTCTTCGAGCTGAAGGGTGTGAAGGACGATCAGAGGTCTTCGCCGCCACCCACGAGGCTATCTGCCAGCCAAAGCCGCAAGATGGCCCTGGAGACACCAAGGTGATAATGGCCTTCGGAAGTGTTAACTTCCAGTTGTGGAGGGAGCACGCCCAACACTTTCTAGCGAAGGCCATCAACGACCGATGGTATACTAACTGGATCCTTCAGTGGTTCTACGCTGAAGTTGGAGAGGATTCCCCCTTCGCAGGACCCCTCCAAGAGATCTGGTTCCGAAAGGAGGCGGAGGTCACCCCGAACCCTAGCCTACTCTCAACGCGGCTAGGGCTATTAACTTCAGTTGCCAGTCGCATGAGCATGCGTTACCTGGTCAAAGAGTTCATCGCTCTCCAAATTCCAACCCTCGGGGCTGACTGGCCGATAGCGTTCCAACACGCTTTGGAGGGTGAGCTCTGAAGTCTAGGTAAGACTTCGACTTTCCTACAATAATATGTTAGATGAAGAAATAACATACTTATAATATGCTACCTTTGTTCAGCGGCTCCACTGGCGTTAGCCCCGGAGCAGATAACACGAGCCACCGAACGGGTCCTCGGAGCCCCTACAGTGGTCGAAAGGCAAAAAGGATAGAGCTTGTGGGGAGCTGGGAATGCTCCAACAGAGTATGGGGGGCCCTCAGAATGTTGCCTCCTCCTCTGCCGGATTTCAACCCGGCCGGAGCGGCCCCCCGGAAGAGAAAAGCCATTGCCGAGCCTTCGAAGAAAGCCGGCAAAACCCCCATCAAGAAGGGGAAGAAGGTAGCAAAAATTCCTCCTCAACTGACCCCGGCATCATCTGCCTCATCTCTGGGCATTCGGAGCTCAGCTTCGGATGACTCTGGGAGCAAAGGCTCCGGAAGCAAGGGCTCCGACGTCCAATTAGCGAAAGACTTCGAGAACTATCTTCTAGATGGCGATGAAGATGAAGCAGGGGCCCCACCCGAAGCTTCTGCTCGAGAGGCTGCAGAGATGGACACGACACACACTCTAGCACCCGCTGCTGTGAGTTCAGAGCTAGAGACAGTCGTCCCCAACTCACCCGTAGCTGGGGTGATCACAGCGGAGGTTCAGCCTCTGGCGGCAACTACACTGGAGAGGACTTCGGGGGATGACCTCGACGAGATTCTCCGAATGTACGAAGTCTTGGAGGACCTGGCAATTTTACCTCAAGGTGCCTCCAAAGGTAGACTTCGAAACTTTTGCCTTGGTCCATTCCTGCAACAATTATTACTCATAAATGTTCACCAAGTACCTCAATTTTGTAGGTATATCGAAGGGCAACAAAGCCCCGGCCGCAAACGATGCTTCCAGCTTCTTCCGGGGTTGCGGCTCCGATGGACACCTCTACTCCACTGAACGCCCCGGCTCCGGTGGCGGGAACCATCTCCGTTGACGCATCTCCGGCCGAAGGGACATCTGTCGAAGGAGGATCTACCTCCGCTGGAGTCGTGCCTCTAGCCTTCGTACCGGGGAGGGGAAAAAGCATGACAAGCCTTGGACTCCCTCCCGCTTTGACGACAACGCCCTCTTCCAACGAGCCTTCGGCAAGCAACTCGGAGGAAGAGGCAACGGTAGATGACCGCTAGGCTTTGTCTTGGCTCCCTTTGTTGGCTCCTTTCCTGGAGCAACGAACGGGCCTCCGGGCGCTTTTGGAGCCCTTGGCGGAGAAAGGCCAAGAAGTCGTAAACTCCGACTTGGTCTCCATCTTGAGGGAAGCCAGGGCCCCGGAGCTTAATCTAGCCCTCGAAAGGGCTGCCCTTCAGGTATAAAAAGTACCACAAATATCTTTAATTAACAAATGTAAATACCTGGTACTTACTTGTTCCTCTTGCAGCAATTTGTCCTTGCTAGAGCGGCAGCGACTTCCAATGAAGTCGAAACTAACCGACTCAAGAGGAAGGTTACCACCCTCCAATCCACGCTTAAAGACTCCGAAGAGAAAACACTTCGGTTGGAGGAAGAGCTCCTCGAAGAACGGAGGGCTAGGGCCTCCACCGATGAAGCCCTTCGGCTCGAACAACAGAGCAGCGGCACGCTCCAAACTTTGGCCCAAGAAGCTGAAGCCGAGTGCTTGGTGCTCCGAGCGGAGGTCGAGAAGCTCCGGCAGGCGGCAGCTACTTGAGCGCTCAATTGGTAGAGCTCCATGGCTCTCTCAAACAGACAATGGCTCAGAAGAGATCCCTACTATCCCGGATGGATGAAGTATCTACTGTTGCTGCGGGGCTAGAGGCGGCAGAGAAGAAGAATGCCACTATAGCGGAGCGTACCTTGGATGCCCTTCAGGGTACCTTGGAATATTTTGGCACCATGTGCCCTTCGTCTTCTGCTACGGCCAGTGAGCCCCTCGACCGGAAGCTGAAGAGGATTCAAGTGGCGACGTCACTGATGATGGGCTCCGGTGTTTGGTACGGAGAGATCTCCGGACAGTGTGCTGGAATCAGAGTCCTTCGTCACCTCGAAGCGGATTTCCATCGTTCCGGTTGGGGGTTCGACACCCACAGGCTTTGCCGATGAGAACTTGTTGCATCCTTTGCAAGATGTAGCCTCGGCTTGGGAGGTTTTCCGGTCAATCTGGAAACAGACCAAAAGGCTACAACTAATGCTTGGATTGAGGAGGCCCGTCGGCAAAAGCAAGCGCAAACAAGGCCTCCGCTTCCAGCTTCGCCGGCTCCGACACCTCCTGCTCCGCCAACCGACCCACAGGTTTAGCTCATAGGGCACTTAATTATGTATAAGAAATATTGTAAAGCCCTTTGCATGAATGAAAAGTTTATAAACGAGGAACTTGTTTGGGTGTTTATTCTTTTAGGTTTTGCCATGTCCTTCAGAGCCTGACTTCGAAATACTAGAAATTAACGAAGGGCTCCGTCGGCAGTGGTCAGTCCTTGAGAGCTTAAGGCCTTACCGCCGCTCTCGCTTCTCTGTTCCTCACGGAGATGAAGGAGAGGTAGCCCTCGAAGTTTGTCAAGAAGTATTAACTTATATCAAGGAGGAGGAAAAGGAAAAAACATCTTCATCCTCTGAGCATATAGATTGGTCTGACTCGGAGTATCAGGCCGAAGATCCTGTGGAGGCTAACTCCAAAAGGCTTCTAACTTGGTCTGAACTTCAAGAGGAGCAGAAGAAACTGCGAGCTTCGAAGAAGAAAAGAAGCACTTGAACTAAAAATACAGTTTCGACGGCTTCAAGCTCCAGAGGTCAAAGTAGCCTTAGAAGTAGTTCTAGAGGCCGAAAGGGTCTCTAATTTTACCTAGGCTTAGACCAAAATTTCTATTGATATAAAAGTATGATTAATAAATCAATATGAATTGCTTCGGAAGCATCTTGTTGTTCCTTACTCTCCTACCCCTCCTTGTTGGTGGGGGACCTTATGCATTGCAATAAGGTCCGTCGGACACAATGACGTGCACAACAATCTGATGCTTCGCACAACACTCAGTAACCATACTTTACTTTTTCATAGAGTTCTTCGAACTATGCGTTCATATTATGATGTTTGTAAGTTTCAGAGCTGAATTTATACTTGCAAGCTCCTATACTAGTCGCTTAGGACTTTAAAAGTGTCTTGAGAAACCAAGTGTTGGTTTCGGTGTTTGTGATGAGTGATTGACAGGCTTTTAACCTCTGTTCGAAGGGGTACCTCCGAAGGGGGTTCGGAGGTTGGACCTCCGAAGGGTGTTCGGAGGTGGTTTCACCGAAGGGTGTTCGGTGGTTTGGTTGCTGCAGCTGTTGCAGCGGAGTGTGCGTGTCGGAGGGGTCCGACAGTACACGATGACTCGGTGTGTACCGAAGGCTTCGGTACTTTGGGCGGTACACCGGAGTGTGTGCCGGAGGTTGCTAACCCGGAGAGGTCTCCGGAGTACTGGAAACACTTGTCTGTTTGTATGTGGTGCGCAGGGACTTCGGAGGCGACGGACGAACGTAGCAGGTGAACCTGGGTCAAGCGGGAGGCTTGATGCCAAGGGAGCGGGGAGCTCCGTCACGGTGGCTGCGAAGGGGGTCCGGGTCAGTCCTCGGGTCGAGGTGCGCCAGGTGAAGGCAGAGAGTGCGGAGCGTGGCTCCGGGTGAAGGTACTCCGAGACAAAGTCCTCGGAGGTGAGGCACTTCGAAGGTACTCCGAATGGAGTGACTTCGGAGTTGGTGGATCAAGTCCTCTGCGGAGGCAAGGAATTCGAAGTGTGCTCCGGAGGGAGATGTTCGAAGGTGCCCGACGAAGGTCTCAGAAGTCGAGGCGCATCGAAGGCATGGTCCGGGTGAGGCTCGTCGAGGAGTGTGCTCGGGGAGAGACACTGCGATGGAGTGCTCATGGAATGCTTCATGCGGAGGCCTTGGACGAAGGAGGGACTTCGAAGGGTGGTACTCCGAAGGTGGGGCTTCGGAGTGAGGAAGGCTTCGGAGCAAGGCTAGCTTCGGAGCGAGGTTGTCTTGTGGTACTTCGGCCTGCATGGCTTCGGTACACGGACTGACAGAGTTCGAGCTGGGCGGAAGCTGCGAAGCCGTGGTGGTCCACTCCAGAGGTGTTGGTGCGAAGACCCTAGGGCTTTGACGTGTTCGGCTCAAAACCATCACTGTATCGGAGGCTATCTTCGGCGAAGCGAAGGCCGCCAGGCTCAAGGCTTCTCGCCGAAGCTACCGCACCCTCGCGTGCGAAGGGAGGCTCCAGAAGGTCAAAGACTGCAAAGGCTGACACTGTCTGCTCTGCAAAAAGCTGACGCTGTCCCCTCTGCAAAAGCTGACGCTGTCCCCTCTGCAAAGCTGACAGAGAAGCCTCCAGAATAAAGTTGACTACCTTTTGTACCCCTCAGTTCTGTAGAGACAAAACCAATGTAAACCCTAGGGGTAAAGTAGTCAATTCCTTTGGGTGAACTGTGGGCTATAAATATGGGAGCTCGGTAGGTAACATTTAACACTTTGAGCATTTACTGTTGAGCTCCTGTAGCCACACACTTCGTTGTATTTCATCCAGAGAGTTCATTTTCTGTGTTCCTTGTTCAAGCGGCGAAGCCCTGCTTTTGTGTGCTTTTTGCTTGAGCTCGCTTTACATACCTCGCTAGTTGTAGTGCGCCGAAGCCTGTCTAGGCGAAGGGTGTTCTTGTGCGAAGTGTGTTTTTCAGTGTGCTGTCGCTCTGTGTAACTTGAGGCTAGACCTCACAGCTTACTAGCGAAGTCCTGATCGAAGCCCGTTTAGCTTCTTGTGTCGAAGCCCTTAGCGAAGTCCGATTGTGTGCATTTAGACCTTCGTGTACGAAGCCCAGCACCAGTTGCTGCTGCCAAGTACTTGGTCGAAGTCCTCAGTAGGGTGTCCACTCTTGCGAAGGGTGAAGTGCGAAGCCTGCTCGAAGCACCCTGTGTGCGGAGCCTGCACTGACTTAGCAGAGTCGATTTTCGAGGGGTGTACGTGGAGCGAAGTCTTCTTGGCTTCGAACTTTTGCTCCTGCGAAGCCTGTGTTCGGAGCTGTCGAAGCACCTCCGAACCAGACCTTCGAAGGTAGTGTTCGAAGCCTGTTCCGCAGAAGACAGAACTAAAACCGAAGGCTAGTTTTTAGCCCGAAATTTTAAAAGCTCCCATTCACCCCCCCTCTGGTCGCCGTTTCCGGTCCAACAATTGGTATCAGAGCAGGCTAAGATCACCAGTTGACCTTAACCGGTTTTGTGATCTGTTGGCGACATGGATAGAGGCAGTAAAATTCCTCTGTTCGATGGGACAGATTTTGCATAGTGGAAGGTGCGCATGGAGGCTTACTTGTTAAGCCAAGGAAATGCAATTTGGGAGATTGTGGATTCATAATACTCCATCCCTGATACTCGCACTACTCAAACAGAAAAAGATCAGTATAATGCCAACTCCAAGGCTAGGAATATACTGTTCATTGGTTTGAGCCGGGGTGAGTTTGATAGGGTGCAGCACCTTAGGACTGCTAGGGAGATTTGGACAACACTCACTATTTTTCATGATGGCTCTACTCAGATTAAGGCCAGGCGCCAAAGCACGTACAATCAACAGTATCAGCTGTTTGTACAGGCACCTGGTGAATCTATAGATGCCATGTTTTCTCGCTTTGATGCGATAGTGAGTAACTTGCGGTCCAACGGGACGCTTGCTTACAATGATCATGATAGGGCTATCAAGCTTCTCTATGCTCTTGACCGTAGCATATGGGAAGTGAAGATATCCAGCATTGAGGAGTCTGCAGGTTATGACACATTGACCTGTGATGAGCTCTTTAGCAAGCTGAAGTCCACAGAGATTGCCAAGGCATCTCTTGCTGTGCACAGAAGCTCTTTGCCACAACCATTGGCATTGGTTTCTAGCACTAGCCGTGGCACCACTGCAGAACCAAGCACATCTGGCACTTGTGTTTTTGCAGATGGTTTTGCTTTGTCCTCCCTGGTCTCCATCACAAAGGAGCAGGTGAACACTTTAGATGATGATGAGCTTGCTCTCATTGTCCGGAGGTTCACCCGCTTTCATCATGAGAGACGGGATCAGAGGAGAAGTGGTTTTAGTGGTTGCTTTGAATGTGGCGACACCTCTCACATTAAGGCCAATTGCCCTAAGCTCAAGAAGAGAGATGAGAGTGAGCGCCCCAAATACCACAAAAAGGAGAGGAAACCCTTTGTGAAGGGCAAGCGCGGCAAGATGGCTAAGAGAGTAGCCAAGGCCGCTTCCAGAGCATTTGTTGCTGCTCTCAGCGACATCGACACTTCCTCAACTGAGGAGTCGAGCTCTGAGGAGGAGGAGTCCCCAAGGAAGGAGGACAAGAAGGACAAGAAGGGACGAGACTTCACCGACCTTTGCTTCATGGCCGACAGCGATCACAGCGGCGATGAGCTGAATGAAGTAGTTCTTGGTCAGGATAGGTTACTTGTGCAAGCCGCTAGAGAAAAGAAAAGACCTTAGACTTAGGCTAGAATCTGTTTCTACTGAATATGCCATGCTTAAGTCTAAGTTTAATGATGCTGAATGTGAATCTTGTTCTGTTGTCATGGGTGAGCTTGCTCAGTTGCGTTCTGTTCATGCTCAAACTCTATCTGAGCTTGAGACTACACAGAAGCAGCTTTTGGAGGTGGATTCTAGACCTCATGTTGTTATTGATTGCATGAACTGTTCTTTATTACGCGAGAGCATTAATTTACGTGATAAACATGTTCATGATCTAGAGGCTAGATTGGAGAGGGCCGGTAGTTCTAAGGATGTGCAGCCTGTGTGTGACACTTGCATCACCCTTAAGGACCAGCTAGACACTATTAGAGAGCGAGCTGAAAACCTCATGTCAGAAAATGAATACCTTCTTTCCGTGGTTAATAAATGCACTGAGGGAAAGGGTAGGATGGATTTGCTCTTGGCCAAGACCAAGTTGTGTGCTGACAGAGCAGGGGTAGCTCTAGGTTTGGGTTTTGAGAGGATACCTTCAGACAGTAAGACCAAAACTGTTTTTACCTCTCCCACTAACCTAGAGAAAGAAAGAGCTCTGTTAGACACCCATCAGCCAAAAAGCCTACCCGACCACCAAAGAAAACCACACCTCCTGCCAAGAAAAATCCTCCCAAGAAAACCACTCAGCAGAAACCCAAGGAGCCTGTGAGAGTTGCTCCAGTGACCCATGAGAGTGCCTCCAGGAGAGTGTTTCATTGTTCCTATTGTCAGCGGGCGGGTCATTTGGTTGGGTTTTGTTTTCGTCGCATCAAGGATGAGCGACGCGCTCAGGCGATGAGTTACCCGGACATGCATTACCCATCTTTAGGTATGCATGAGTCTGAGTTCTACTCTCGTCTTGTTTTCGAGGCTCCTCGTGCTTCTCGGAGAGGTTTTGCTCCTCGAGGTGTTCACCATGTTCCATATGGTGGTAGACCTCGGGCGAGTAGCTTTGTACCTCGTCAGAGTAGGAGACCTCGTCATGCTTTTCGATCACTGCATGTAGGTAGACCTCGCACTTTGCATCATTCAGATTATCATGTGCGTAGACCGTCTACTTTTACTACGCCTACTACTCGTGTCACTCAGTGCTGGATGCCTCGTCATTTTTTCACTCACCCCAGCACTGAGCGATCGAGATATTCTTATCATGTGTAGGCGACAGATCGAGGCTTGGAGGGCACATGGATCATGGACTCCGGTTGTTCGCGCCACATGACCGGAGATGCAGCTTGGTTCTCCAGCCTCACCACAACCAAGCAAAGGGAACATATCACCTTCAGAAACAATCGAAGCAGTAGAGTGAAAGGTAAAGGTGTGGTAAGAATTAACTCGAATTTCACTCTCAAAGATGTTGCTTTGGTTGAAAATCTGGGATACAATTTGCTGTCTGTATCTCAGTTGCTTGATGAGGGCTTCGAAGTGTGATTTCATCGCGATACTTCGCAAGTACTCAATTTTGATGGCGTTGTGGTGTGTAAGATCTTTAGAGTTGGGAGAGTTTTTGGAGCTGACTTTTCTGAGTCGTTTGGATCTTCTCATTGTCTTGTTGCTCATTCGACTTCTGAGCTTTGGAAGTGGCATAGGAGACTAGGGCATATGAGCTTTGAGTTGCTCGCTCGTCTGAGCGCCCTAGGTCTGATCCGAGGATTGCCCAAGCTCAAGTTTGAGAAGAATTTAGTTTGCGCTCCGTGTCGACATGGAAAAATGATTGCTGCTTCGCATTCGCCAGTCACCACAGTGATAACTGAACAGCCCGGAGAACTTCTCCACATGGACACTATAGGTCCTTCCCGGGTTAGTTCTTTAGGCGGCAAGTGGTATGTTTTAGTGATTGTCGACGATTTCTCTCGCTACTCTTGGGTCTTCTTTCTTGCCAGCAAGGATGAAGTGTTTTCACATTTTCGTAGCTTGGCTTTGAGACTTTTTACTGAACTCCCTGGTGCATTGAAATTCATTCGAAGCGATAATGGCACTGAGTTCAAAAATAGTCTCTTTGTTGACTTTTGCATGGAGCATGGCATAGAACATCAATTCTCTGCTCCGTGGGTTCCTCAACAGAACGGTGTTGTTGAGAGGAAGAACCGCACTTTGGTTGAGATGGCTAGGACGATGCTTGATGAGCATAGGACTCCTAGAAAATTCTGGGTTGAGGCCATGAACACTGCTTGTTGCATCTCTAACCGTATATTCTTGCGCTCAATTTTAAATCTGACATCTTATGAGCTGCGTTTTGGGAGACAGCCCAAGGTTACTCATCTTCGAGTTTTTGGCTGTCGCTGCTTTATCCTAAAACGTGGTAACTTGGATAAATTTGAGTCGCGATCTTCTAACGGGATCTTTTTGGGTTACACTACTCATGGTCATTCTTATCGTGTTTATAATTTGGAAACTAACACTGTCATCGAGTCATGTGATGTGACTTTTGATGAATCAACCCCCTCTGTTAGTTCTGCTTTTGAACAGGCGAATGAACACGACATGGAACAGACCTTATTCGAAGAAGAAGATCCCGGAGAATTCGAGGATGAACCCCCACTACCCTCGACATCAACCCCCAAAGCTGACCCCGCTTCAACTACTTCGGCACAAGGTCCCGAAGCGACTACCTCAACATCGGTCATCTTGGACCACTCCAACGCACAAGTTGAGGGGGAGACTGCATCCCGCTGCGAGGCTCCACATCATGTTCAAAGGATGCACCCTCCCGAGCAGATCATTGGTGAGCTTGATCAAAGGGTAACACGTTCTCATGCCCATTTCACTAATGCTGCTTTTGTTGCTTCTTTCGAGCCCTTAGATGTTAGTCATGCACTTTCTGATTCTAGTTGGATCAATGCCATGCATGAAGAGCTTGAAAATTTTGAGAGAAACCATGTCTGGTCTTTAGTTGATCCTCCACCAAATGTTCATTTCATTGGAACAAAATGGATTTTTAAAAATAAACAAGGGGAGGATGGGACTATAGTTAGAAACAAGGCTAGACTTGTAGCTCAGGGCTTTTCTCAACTAGAAGGGATTGATTTTACTGAAACTTTTGCACCTGTTGCTCGCCTTGAGGCCATTAGGATTTTGCTTGCCTTTGCGACATCCCGGGGATTCAAACTCTATCAAATGGATGTCAAAAGTGCTTTTCTTAATGGCTTCATAGGCGAAGATGTTTATGTAAAACAACCCCTTGGTTTTGAAAACCCCAAGTACCCACATAAAGTCCTTAAACTTCATAAGGCTCTTTATGGACTCAAGCAGGCCCCTCAGGCTTGGTATGATAGACTTAAGTCTTTTCTGCTTGAGCGAGGGTATTTGATGGGCTCTGTTGATAAAACTTTGTTTACTCTCAAGCAGGGCAAAGATTTCCTCCTGGTTCAGATTTATGTGGATGATATCATCTTTGGTGGCTCTTCTCATGCTTTGGTTGCCGAGTTTGCAGATACCATGAGCAGGGAATTTGAAATGTCGATGATGGGTGAACTCACCTTTTTCCTTGGTTTGCAAATCAAGCAAAGCAAACAAGGTACTTTCATCCACCAGACGAAGTACACCAAGGACCTGCTCAAGAAGTTCGACATGTCCGATGCGAAGCCCCTCGCCACTCCAATGGCTACATCTGTAGCATTGGATCCTGACGAAGATGGAGAAGCCGTAGATCAGAAGGAGTTCCGAAGCATGATCGGATCCCTCCTCTACTTGACTGCCACGAGGCCGGACATACACTTCGCAGTGTGTATGTGCGCTCGTTTTCAGGCTTCACCACGAGCTTCGCACCGCCAAGCGGTAAAGCGCATCCTAAGGTATCTCAAACATACCCTTGAATTTGGCATATGGTATTCAGCGTCTTCATCTTTATGTCTTCGAGGTTATTCCGATGCGGATTTTGCTGGGTGTAGAATTGATAGGAAGAGTACCTCTGGTACTTGTCATTTTCTGGGTACATCTTTGGTTTGCTGGTCTTCCCGCAAACAGTCTAGTGTTGCACAATCGACGGCTGAGGCCGAATATGTTGCTGCAGCTAGCTGTTGCTCTCAGATTCTGTGGATGGTTTCCACTTTGCGGGATTTCGGATTAGATTATAAGAGTGTTCCACTTTTCTGTGATAACACTAGTGCTATTTGTATTGCAAACAACCCGGTTCAGCACTCCAGAACCAAACACATTGATGTGAGATATCATTTTCTCAGAGATCACAATGAGAAGGGTGATATTGAACTTCAATATGTTGATACCCAACACCAGCTTGCCGACATTTTTACAAAACCCCTCGATGCTTCTCGATTTGCTTACTTGCGTGGGGAACTTGGAATTTGTCACCCTTACGGCATTATGTGAGGGGGAGCAGTTTAAGATAGATGTGCATTTGCTAATAGTGGGTTGACATTGCATTTACATCTCTTGCATTTATATGCCTGTTTGTAATCCATGACATCATGACAGCTTAGCTCTTTTTAATTTATCTGAAACATTCATGTGCATGATGTTTTCTTTTCAAAATCAAAATCGTGCTCACTGCTTAGTCTTGAATCTAGCATGTTTAGGCAGGACTGCTTTAGCTATCTTTTATCTGCTTGATAGCAAGACACTGTTCATTGGATGCTAAAAATTGCAACTTGAAAAATTGTTCTACATTTTCATGGATATTCATAAAGTGCCCAACAGTTGGTTCACTTAGTTAAAATCAAAAACTCCATGATTTGCATGCTTTAAGTGAAAAGATCCAGGTGGGTTTGTTTGTCGCACTACTCTATTCTAGACTGCTTTCCATTGCACATTGGTCTGAACTGGAATAGTGTAGTGTATGCCAAAATCATTGCCTTAAGCTTCTTATGGTTTTCACGCCTAGGCTTGGTCTGATTGGAAAGTATAAGGTGGACAAACAAATAACCCTTGGCATTAAGAAAAGAACAACAAAATTCTTTGATCATCAAGTTTGTTTTCTTGGCTCCATTTTAACTGGACTTGTCTGTCTAGAGTAGAAATTGACTAGCTGTTCGCAGTCCCTGCTTCTACTTGTCTAGTTTCCTTGACTCAGTGGTGATGCTTTTATTTCACAAATGATCAAATCACATGCTTCATCATGTTTTTAGAGAATGTTAATATGAGCTGAGCACATGATCATTGGTATTAAATGTTGGCATGTTTTTGCTTCATATGTCTTTGCAATTCTGCTCATTTCGCAGCTTTGCATCTTTTACATGCTCCTTGATGCTTGCATTGCCAAAGGGGGAGAAATTCCTAAAGGGGGAGAGACTTGCTTCGTTCTCTGCCGCAAGGGGGTATAATTTCCAAAGGGGGAGAAAATTTGACATAAAGGCTCTTTGTTGCCAAAGGGGGAAAACTTAACTCAGGGGAGTTTTTATTGCCAAAGGGGCTTTTTACTCTTTTGAAAATGGGGGAGGAAAATTCTTTTATCAAGTGACATGATTTGGCTCTTTTCTGAGTTTTTATGGTCACCTGTGTGCTGAAAGTTTTTAAATTTTCGTGGATTTAAAGTTGGTTGTCAATGCACTCATCAAGGGGGAGATTGAGAAACCAAGTGTTGGTTTCGGTGTTTGTGATGAGTGATTGACAGGATTTTAACCTCTGTTCGAAGGGGTACCTCCGAAGGGGGTTCGGAGGTTGGACCTCCGAAGGGTGTTCGGAGGTGGTTTCACCGAAGGGTGTTCGGTGGTTTGGTTGCTGCAGCTGTTGCAGCGGAGTGTGCATGTCGGAGGGGTCCGACAGTACACGATGACTCGGTGTGTACCGAAGGCTTCGGTACTTTGGGCGGTACACCGGAGTGTGTGCCGGAGGTTGCTAACCTGGAGAGGTCTCCGGAGTACTGGAAACACTTGTCTGTTTGTCTGTGGTGCGCAGGGACTTCGGAGGCGACGGATGAACGCAGCAGGTGAACCTGGGTCAAGCGGGAGGCTTGATGCCAGGGGAGCGGGGAGCTCCATCACGGTGGCTGTGAAGGGGGTCCGGGTCAGTCCTCGGGTCGAGGTGCGCCAGGTGAAGGCAGAGAGTGCGGAGCGTGGCTCCGGGTGAAGGTACTCCGAGACAAAGTCCTTGGAGGTGAGGCACCTCGAAGGTACTCCGAATGGAGTGACTTCGGAGTTGGTGGATCAAGTCCTCTACGGAGGCAAGTAATTCGAAGTGTGCTCCGGAGGGAGATGTTCGAAGGTGCCCGACGAAGGTCTCAGAAGTCGAGGCGCATCGAAGGCATGGTCCGGGTGAGGCTCGTCGAGGAGTGTGCTCGGGGAGAGACACTGCGATGGAGTGCGCCGAAGCCTGTCTAGGCGAAGGGTGTTCTTGTGCGAAGTGTGTTTTTCAGTGTGCTGTCGCTCTGTGTAACTTGAGGCTAGACCTCACAGCTTACTAGCGAAGTCCTGATCGAAGCCCGTTTAGCTTCTTGTCTCGAAGCCCTTAGCGAAGTCCGATTGTGTGCATTTAGACCTTCGTGTATGAAGCCCAGCACCAGTTGCTGCTGCCAAGTACTTGGTCGAAGTCCTCAGTAGGGTGTCCACTCTTGCGAAGGGTGAAGTGCGAAGCCTACTCGAAGCACCCTGTGTGCGGAGCCTGCACTGACTTAGCAGAGTGGATTTTCGAGGGGTGTACGTGGAGCGAAGTCTTCTTGGCTTCGAACTTTTGCTCCTGCGAAGCCTGTGTTCGAAGCTGTCGAAGCACCTCTGAACCAGACCTTCGAAGGTAGTGTTCGAAGCCTGTTCCGCAGAAGACAGAACTAAAACCGAAGGCTAGTTTTTAGCCCGAAATTTTAAAAGCTCCCATTCACCCCCCCTCTTGTCATCGTTTCCGGTCCAACATGTCTCATAGGCCAGAGCCTTGAAACCTTATTGCTTGGTCACCTTCGACTCTTTTATAGATGCTTCGAACCCGGAGGGTGGTAATCTGTTCTTTTAAAGTCCTTAGACTCTTCTACGGATCCTAACAAACCGGAGCTTGGAATCCGTAGGCTGGCCACCTTCGGCTCTTTATAGATGCTTCGAACCCGGAGGCTAGAAATCTGTTCTTTTAAATTCCTTAGACTCTTCTATGGATCCTAACAAGCCGGAGCCTAGAATCCGTAGGCTGGCCACCTTCGGCTCTTTTACAGATGCTTCGAACCCGGAGGCCGGAAATCTATTCTTTTAAAGTCCTTAGACTCTTCTACGGATCCTAACAAGCCGGAGCCTGGAATCCATAGGCTGGCCACCTTCGGCTCTTTTACAGATGCTTCGAACCCGGAGGCCAGAAATCTGTTCTTTTAAAGTCCTTGGACTCTTCTACGGATCGTAACAAGCCGGAGCTTGGAATCCATAGGCTGGCGGCAGAGCCCTTGAACCAATGGTTCGAAGGCTGTTGCCTCGGTCCTTAGAAAGATGCTTGACTCCGCAAGCATCTCCGTTCTCCTGATGCGTCCACCAGGAGTAAGGGATATTCGAAGAGCAAACAAGATTCGAACCTCCACTTTTATTTAGAAAAGGGGCTTTTACAATTGATTACAAGGAGCCCCTAAGCGTAATAACGCTTAAGGTGCTCCGCATGCCATGCATGTTTCAACTCTTCCCCTTCTAAATTAGCTAATTTAAACGATCCGGGGCACCCCGAGCGTAGGATAATATATGGTCCTTCCCATTTATTTCCTAGCTAAATTAGCGAGGCCATTACTAGGGCATAAGAAAATTTCTCGAGCTCGGAGTATCTTGTCTTTGCTTCGGACAAAGCTTCTGAGACGAAATAAACTGGGTTTTGCACCAGCTTTCCCTTAAGCTCAACTTCTCTGACCAGTACTGCACTTACTGCGGAGCCTGTTGCTGCAAGATAAAGGAGGAAATTTTCTTCCGGGAGGGGCACAGTAAGTATCGACAGGCTTCCGAGGTATTCCTTGATATCATCGAAGTTCTTCTCGCACTCCGGCGTCCAGTTGAAACTTTCGGACCCCTTTAGAGCTTTGAAAATTGGAAGGCTTCATTCGGCTGACTTAGCCAGGAACCTGCTGAGAGCTGCGAGCCGTCCTGTTAGCTTCTGGACTTGCTTCAAATTTTATGGTGGAGCCATTCTTTGCAGTGCACTTCTCTGCGTTAGGCTAGCTTCGATTCCCCTACTCGAAACAAAGTACCCTAGCAGTTTTCCTACTTGCACCCCGAATATACATTTTTTAGGGTTGAGGCGGACTCCACATGCTCGGAGGCTCTCAAATGTTTCAGCTAAGTCTAGACTATGCTGGTGCTTTTCAGCACTCTTTATTACAATGTCATCCATAGAGGCTTCGACATTTCGGCCTATTTGGTGACCTAGAGCCTTAGCTATTAAACGTGAGAATGTGGCTCCGACATTCCACAAGACAAAAGACATTCTTACATAACAAAATACTCCAGATGGAGTTATGAAACTTGTCTTGGCTTCGTCTTCACGCTTTAGCCAGACTTGATGATACCTAGAGTAAGCATCGAGGAAACTCAGCAATTTGGAGCCAGCTGTGGAATCCACTAGTTGGTCTATTCAGGGCATAGGGTAGGGGTCTCGCGGGCATGCTTTATTTAATGATGTAAAATCGATGCACATGCGCCATTTGCCGGAGCCCTTCTTTCTGACAAAAACAGGGTTTGCCAACCACTCGGTGTGGGCTACCTCCCTGATGATGCTAGCCCTTAACAATTTTTCCACTTCGATCTTGGCGAGGTCTGCCATTTCCGCAGACAGCTTACGGAGCCCCTGGCGTACTGGCCTAGCCTTCGGGTTGACGAGAAAGCTATGCTCGATGATACTCCGATCAACCCCGGTGATGTCTTCGTCAGTCCAGGCAAAGATGTACAAATTTTGCTTGACTACTTCTTCCAACGAGGCGGCTATCTCCGGAGATAGTCCCTTGTCAAACTGTATTGGGTATTCTTTGCCCTCCTTCAGAATTATTTTCTTCACGACATCACCTTCCGGGCTTGTCTTGAGGGAAAGGCCCTTCGAAGAGTTCGAAGACTCCGGAACCTCCTCGGTGTGCTCCGTCACACTATGTACTTGCCGAGGGTCCAACGGCTGGCTGTGCCCATACTCCATTCTTTGGGCTACAGCTTGGTCTCCTGAAATGGTAAGGACTCCACCTTGCGTGGGCATCTTGAGACATAGATAGTTGTGATGTGCTATAGCCCCAAACTGGTTCAGCATCCCCCGTCCAAAGATTGCATTGTAGGCATAGGGGGCGTCGACGATGTCGAAGATCACCTCCTCCACCCTGGCCAAGGGCCCCTCTCCGAAGGCAACCTCGAGGCCTATTTGCCCGTGGGCATCGAGAGGCGGACCTGCGAAACCTTGAAGTGGCCGGGCCGCTGGAAGTAAATGCCTCCGAGGTATGCACATTTGGTAGAAGGTCTGGACAAAAAGTATGTCTGCGGAGCTCCCACCGTCCACTAGGATCCTTCGAACTTCCACCCCAGTTATATCTGCTGAAATGACCAAGGGGTCAGCATGGGGGAACTTCACCCCCACAACGTCACTAGTAGTAAAGGAAATAGGTACATGAGACCATTCAGGCATTCCTTCCACGGAATTCGAGGTCCCAATGTGTCCTACTTCGCGGACGTATTCTCGCCGCTGCCTCTTGGACATGTTACCGAGGGTCCCCCCTCCAGACATGGGCAGGACCACTCGCTTGCCGCGGTCTTGGGGGTCTTCCTGCTTCAGTGGTGGCATAATGTTGGCCACCGGTAGCTGCATGGGGGCTTCGGGAACACCGGCTCGGGGCACGATTTGCATAGGCTCCGACCGTGCCACTGGAGGGGTTCGATCCGAAGGGTTAATACTGCCATGCAATCCTTCATGTCATGGCTCTTGTTGTCACCATGCACACAGCAGAAAAAGCTCTGGCGCCTGCCAGGTACTCTCTCTTGGGGCTTCGGTGCTGCCTTGAAGCCTTCCGCCTGCTGAAAGTTGGCAGGTGCCTTCGGAACGGAGGGTGCGATGCTCAACACCTCCGAGCGGAAGTGCTTCTTTCCCTGCATGTGATCGTTGAAGCGATTGTCTTGAGGGGGCTGTGAAGAGGTTGAGGCTTCGGGCTCCGTCTTCACTTCCCGAAGAGCTGGTGCAGGTGTTGTGGCTCGTCGAAGACAACCTTCCTCCACCTTGGCATACTGTTCGAAGTATGCCATCAGCTGTAACACAGATGACACATGCTTCCGATGAAGCTTGCTGAGGATATCGGGGTTCAACACCCTTTCACGGGCGGCGTCGACTACCGAAGAGGTAGACAAGCCCTTGATCTGTGATTTGGTGTGGGTGAAGCGCGTGAAGTATTCCCGAAGCGTCTCCCCTGCTCGCTGCTTCACCTGAAATAAGCTCCCTGTCGACATCGGAGCCACAAAGGTATTTTGGAAGTTTCTTACAAACTTCCTCTTCAACTGCTCCCAGGATTTGATCGATCCTGGCTCAAAGACCAGAACCATCGGAGAGCCACACCTTCGAGAGCGAGGGGAAAACACTTTGCCATAGTGTTACGCACCCCTCCGCTTGCTTCTATCGCCAGTGCATATGAACGAGCGAATTCTCTGGGGTCAGACCCGCCAGAATACTTGTGCAGCTTCGAGGCTTTGAACATGGGATCGAAGGGCACCCTTTGCAAGTCCGAATTTAGCAGAGACTCATCATCGAAAGATGCGTTCTCAGCCTCCTCCGGGACTTGAACAGCTTCAGGAAGGTTGCGAGCACCACCGTCTTGGGGCCCTTCTGGAGCATGGGTGGAGGCTTGGGAGCGGAGGTGATCAGCGGCCTCTTGCCTCCACCTAGCCACTTCCTCCTGAAGTCGTGCTACCTGAGTAGCCTCGTCCTCAGGAAGGTCTTCGTCTCCATCGGAGGGGAGCTCCGGGTCTTGGGAACTGACATAATCAGTTTGGAGCACCGTAGGAGTAGCCCGAGGGCCTCTGGGTACTCGACGCCTAGCGACGCCTTTAGGGGTTGTTGGAACAGCTGAGGGTCCAGCTCCGTTGGTCCGAGGGGACCTTCAGGGAGGATCTAAGGCTAGGCTCCGCTTGGGAGGCATAGCTAGTGAAAAAGAGGTCCGAAGAACGAGGACTTTGATTGGTTTGGGAAGGGGAGGAAAGGCCTTCGAACCACACTAAGAAGCCCCTTACCGAAGGGTGCGCGGAATCTTGGGACTCCGAAGCTCCCTCCGCAAGTGCTCTTCGAAGTGCAGTCAGCAGTAGAGAACTAGCTTCTAGAACTAGGGTCCCCACGGATGGCGCCAACTGTTGGTGTAAAAGATTACGCTAACAGGTTCTCTAAGATTAAGAACTAACAAACAATGAATTCGTGTTGAGAACTATCTCAAGCCTCCGAATTGGATAATAGCTTAAGTAGTCTGAATGTGTGTATTGAATAGCTGAGTATTCGATGCCTATTACAGGGTAAGAAGGGGGGTATTTATAGGCAAAAAAATCTAAGGAAAAGACCTATTTACCCCTCAATTACAACCGACATAGTGGAAACTATTCGGTACCCTGAACAGGGTTAAAATGGTAAAATCTACCTGGAGTAAGTAGATAAGCCAAACATCTTATCAACCTTGCAATTTTGCACCGGAGCTTCATATCCTGCGAAGGGTTCCTTCGGATTGTAAGTCGAAGCACCCTTCGGCTTAACGACTCCACCACCTTCGGGCATAAGCTTATCAGCTCTGAAGCTGATAAGTTATCTTCAACTGCTAATCTCTAAGTCCTGAAGGTGAAGTATTTTCCACCAACAGGGCTCCTTTCGGCCAGCCTGCTACCAAACAAGCATTTAGACACATTATATCTCTCTCTCCTTGCCTAGTTCTGAAACATGCCCTTAAGCCGTACAATCATATTGTAAGCATCATGTTTTTCATATTGTTTCTAAAACTCAAAGGACGTGTAGGCAAGCATCAGACAACTGACATCCATTGAATCACTAGCATGCTTCTCATAAGCACGCTTGTTTGCTGCATAAGCATACTCTCCTAGTTCAACAGGGCGAGGTTCCTCCAGAACACAATCCTTTTTCTCTTGTTTAAGAACAATTCTCAAATTTCGATACCAATCCATAAAGTTTGTTCCAGACAATTTATCTCATTCAAGAATAGATCACAAATTAAAAACTAGAGTGCTCTTAACAGTAGACATAGTAGGTGCCGTGAGCTACAAAAGATTAAATGCAAGGTTTAGCACTATGCAATGTTTATCTTCTATCCAATAAAAGATGTTCCACTATATAAACTAGTCACTTTCCCTCTCATGACTAATAGTGGCGCAAGATCCATGGTAACGCTATCTCCTTGTGAATTTTGGCATCACTACTAGAAGCTATTTGACATAGGTAAGAAATTCCTTGCTAATCACATTGTATGTGACTCTTGTCGTTAGAGAAGCATCCAATGCTTGACTAAGGAGCCATGTTGAAGAGCATGGGCCTCATGGCTCTAGATGTGATGAGTGATTGTCAACGGAAGTCAAAGAGGAGACATGAAGAGAAGATGAGACCGGCCGTGTCTAGGCCACGTGTGACTCAAGTACACGGGCGGCGAGCGACTGCCGAGTAGAGGGGCTGCGGAGTCAGACCGGCCCAATCCGAGTACATGGGCTAGGAGTGGCAGGAGATCCACTAGTTTGTTGACCGGGATTGACTCGGGTACACGGGCGGCGAGCGATTGCTGGGCTGAGGGAGCCGCGGAATCGGGCCGACCCAATCCGGGTACCCGGTGTGAAGACGGTGGACGCTTTGTCAGTTTCAGCGCAAAACCGACGACCGCTAATCTTGGATCCTACAGTTCTGAGGTGAAGCCATAACTGCTACGAAAGCTCCGCATTAGGATAAGTTATCTTTATTTAGGATTTTACTATTTTGCCTTTTAGGCCCACAGTCTGTGTTAGTCGAGTCTGTAAAAATCCTAAGGGCACGTTTGTCTTTTCAGTTTATTTTTACGTCCGTGTAATTTATGTAGGGGTAAATCTGTCTTTTCCCTTCCTATTGGGCTGCCTATAAATAGGCCCTAATCCCTAGGGTTAGGGTCAACTCACTTTAATCTGAATATCAGAGTTCATCTTTCCCCACATATTTTCCCCGCCGCCACTGTTCTTCCTGGATTTTTTCCTCCGCCACCTATTTTTCTCATCGCCAGCGTTGTTGCTTTTCTGGGCACGCGAATCTGTGCATTAGCGAGAGGACTGCATCCACTCGCGGCAACCAAGGCAGTAGGTGCTTAGTGCGTTGGAAGCTACAGCACGGCAACCACGGCGCTGCGCTTGGCGCATATGCGCGTGGAAGGAGGCTTAGCACAGAGCAGCAGCCGGCAACCTAGGGGTGTAGGTTTTCGGCGCTTGGCTTGTGTGTGCTATCCCTGACGCAACAGCTTCGTGCTGTCTACTCGTCTACAGCGCGCGCGGGTCCACCAGCGTGAAGTATGTGGCCAACTAGTGCTTTGGTCGCTTGTTTGCTTGGCACAAGGGGCTCGGTTAAGAGGCTGCAGTGAAGTGTCATGCGAAGCCTTGTTTGGCTTTGAGGGAGTCATGTGCAGCGGACTTCGTTGAAGCTTCGGCTTCGAAGTCTGCGGAAGGTTACACAACCTACGAAGAGCTTCGTGCTCTGGCTTTGTGCAGGCTTAGGCAAGCCAAATTTTAGATACCGGTGTGACTTTGCTGAAGCAAGCTTCGAAGGCAGTGTGATGAAGCAAGCTTCAAAGGTCAAGTTCACAGACTTCACACAGGCTTCGGCAAGTATCGAACAGGAGACAAAATAGAACATTAAGCTTTCTTCTCGTTTTGCATGTGTTGACACGGCAACGTGACCCCACACTTGGGTCAGTTCGACTAGTCATGATAAGGGGGGTGGAGTCGCCAGACAACCAGATTACACAAAATAATCCAATTAGCCGAAAGAGATAGATTAAATAGAATAAAATCAGCAAACCAGTCGGAGCCCATCTGGTTCACAGTCTGATGCGAAGGGGTCACCGAAGTGTACCTTCGGCGTCTGGTGCGAAGTACTCCGCCGAAGGGTGCTTCGGCATTCAGACTGATCCGGCTGAAGATGGACTCCGAATGAATCTAGACGCGATGATCACCTCCGAACAATGGGGTTCGGCGTGAGATCTTCGATACAACAAACTATGGAATAATGACGCGAGGGCCATGCGTGAGTGCAACTTCGTCCGGCGCGGAGTATGGTCGTGGCGAAGCCTATTGCGACGAAGTATGCTGGCGAAGCCTGTTGTCAGAGCCTGCAGTCCCACCGAAGGGTGTCCTGGTGACCTCCGAAACCGATCTCTCAGCTCCGGACTCCTCCGACGAAGTAGCTCCGAACGTGCGAACCTGCAACAAAGATGATTCGAGATACCAATTCGGCCTGAGGACAAAATTTTGCTAAGTGTTGCACTAGTAGCGAAGGTAGCAATCTATTACGCAGATTAGCAGATACTTCACAGGTGAAGTACCAAGGCGATAACAATCTATTACGTAGATTAACGGATACTTCACAGGCGAAGTAACAAGGGTTACCACTGTTCCGTAGTGGCCGGTGGAGGGCTTCCAGGCAAACCCACGAAGAGGTACAGGAAAATAAAGGTAAAGTAAATACGATCAAAGCTAGGGCTTTGGTTTGGTTTGAGTTGGGGGGCTTCTACGCTGGCCTCGCCTCTCTATTTATAGGGGCTTAATCTCCGATCTAATCTGCTATTAATCCGGCCAGATAGAGATAAAAATTGAGCTGGAAACGCATACAACTCTACCTCTGCCGAAGTGGGCTTCGGCCAGGCCCATCGAGGCCTGCTCCTCGGGCCGAAGCTTCGACGGCGTGGGCCTCCGAAGGCTTCCCGGCCGAAGCCCATGGGCTGGCTAGAGGCTTTCGGAGCCCATAGCTCAATGGACTTCGGCCCTGTAGGGCTTCAGACAGACCCTGGACATGTGTATTTTGGGCCCAAATCACCAAAACTGATATTTTGACAATCTAGCCTTTTAATGCCATTTTTTTCTATCAACACATGCCCCCCCTGCCTTTTAGTGAACTGAGCGAACTAAAAGCACAACGAGATGAAGATGATACCATCCATATCGGCTTGTCGACACTTTTTATGATGTCTGCCACACACTTGGGAAATACCTTTTCAAGTACCTACCATTCAAAGCTCTTCGGAACCGCTCTCCCTGTAGGGATTCCAACACGTATGCATTGCCGGGAGTGATTTCAGCTATCTTAAAATGACCTTCCCAACTAGGCGACCATTTACCAAACTTGGGACTTTTCGTGCCTAAGGGTAAAATCGTTTTCCACACCAAGTCTCCTATTTGAAACGATTTTGGTTTAACCTTTTTATTGTAGGCTTTAGCTACCCTCTTCTTGTCTACTTCTATGGCTTCTAAAGCCCTTAGTCTCTTATCGGTCACTTCCTCTAGATTATCCTTTAGAAGGGTTTCATACTCGTCGACCGATAAGCCATCTTGTTTTAACACTCTTAAAGAGCCAAGATCTACCTCTACAGGCAGAATGACCTCTTGTCCATATACCAACTCATATGGACTGACTTTGGTAGCATAGTGCTTCGCAATCCTACAAGCCCATAACGCCTCGGAAAGCACTTCATGCCACCTTTTAGGAAACTCTTCAATTTTCTTTTTAATAAGATTAATCATAGTTTTATTACTAGACTCGGCCTGACCATTGGCCTGAGCATAGTAAGGTGAAGAGTTTATCAACTTAATACCGTAGTAAGAGTTTGAGGAATGCCGAATCTAGGTATGATGTTCTTTAAAACAAAATCACGTACCTCATTGTGAGTCATGTTCTTGACAGGTACGACCTCGGTCCACTTAGTGAAGTAATCCGTCGCCATCAGCACGAACCGATGCCCTTTTGAGGAAGGAGGGTGGATCTGGCCGATGAAGTCTAGACCCCAACCTCGAAACGGCCATGGCTTGACAATAGGATTGAGCAATGAGGCAGGAGCTAACTAGATATTGCCAAACTTCTGACATGATTCACACCCTCTATAGTACTTGAAACAATCTTCCGTCATAGTCGGCCAATAAAAACCCGCTCTTTTGAGCATCCAACTCATTTTTTGGGCCGACTGATGAGTGCCACAAAGCCCTTCATGGATTTCACCTGTGGCTACCCGGGATTGCTCATGATCTAAACACTTCAATAGTACTCCGTCGATGGTTCGGCGATACAATATGTCATCTATCAACACGAATTTGAACGCTTGTCGCCGAACCTTCCGATCAACCCTTTGGCTAGGGTCTCTCAAATACTGGATGATTGGGACTATCCAATCGCCCTTATAGGTTTCAGAAGGTATAGCTGGCCCACCTTCTAAAAAACTTCTAAACTACTGACTTCGGGGTGCCCCCCGAGCCATTCTAGCTCCTACCGAAGCCTGGCCAGAATGGCTGTTCGGAGTGTGCTGGGCCGAAGCCCTTCGGAGGGTTCGGACTCCGAGGAGCCTTCTCCGTGCAGGAGGCTTCGGCCTACAGGCTTCATCGTGCTAGCTCCTTCGGTCGGCAGGGTACTCTGGTCCAGGATCCTTGGTGCGCAGTGACCTTAAGAGGCCAGAGGGGTTCACCCCTGAGGGTGCGCCTGCCCATTGTTACTGGCTTCGGTAGTGAGGTCGAGCATCGGCTTCTCCAATAGAGAAAATTTCCCTTTCCTGAATTGGTAACCAGATGCTTACTGAGCC
This sequence comes from Zizania palustris, assembly GCA_019279435.1. NCBI lineage: Eukaryota > Viridiplantae > Streptophyta > Magnoliopsida > Poales > Poaceae > Zizania > Zizania palustris. The sequence continues at coordinate 66,091,008 of JAAALK010000284.1, read as the reverse complement.
AAAGCATTTGCGACTGAATTGGCTTCTCTTGTTACGTGAGAGATTTTGAAGTCAATGAAAGTAGCTACTATGTCTAGGCATCTGTCCAAGTAACTATTCAACAAGCCGTTAAAACATTGAGCACTCTTAGCTACTTGTTGTACTACCAACAAAGAATCACCGTATGCGTGAACATGTCTAGCACCTACAGATTCTAGTAACTCAAGACCTAGCAATAAAGCTTCGTATTTGCCTTGGTTGTTAGTAGAAGAAAACTCTAGTCGGGCCGAAGTTTCAAAGTGCATCCCATTAGGTGATATGAGAACCACCCCAATACCTTGGCCACTCTTGCAAGCCGAACCATCAAAGTATAGCTTCCATGGCACTACCTCAACTAGAGCAATATTATCACTCCAACCGAAATCTATGTGATGATCAACTATAAAGTTGGCTACGACTTGGCCTTTCATCGCTCTCAGGGGTTCGTAGGCCAAATCGTATTCAATCAACGCGTAAGCCCATTTTCCGATTCTTCCACTTAGAATCGGCTTCTGTAACATGTGTTTTACAACATCGGTTTGGCAAACGACAACACACGTAGTGGGGAGAAGATAATGGCGTAATTTGGTGCACGCGTAATAAAGGGATAAACACAATCATTCCACAAACGCGTACCTGGTTTCGGCATCCAGCAGGCGGCGACTCAAGAATGTTATGATGTACTCATTCCCTTCTACTTCCTGGGTTAGCATGGCCCCGATTACACTATCTTCAGCAGCGATGTGTAGCCGAAATGGAATCCCGGCTTTGGGTGCTCTCACCACTGGCGGTGATGACAAGCACTCCTTGATCTTCTCAAAAGCACTTTGCTGGCTTGCCCCCCCAAGTAAACTCGGCTTCATTTTTTAGCCGGAGTATGGGGACAAAGGCATCAATCTTGCCAGACAAGTTGGATATAAAGCGACACAAATAGTTCATCTTGCCTAGCAATTTTTGTACATCCCTTTTGCATGTCGGCACTGCAATGTTTCTAATCTTCTCAAGTCTATTAGGATCAATTTCTATGCCTCTCTCGTGAATCATGAAACCTAAGAACTTACCCGCCGACACACCAAAAGCATACTTAGTGGGTTCATTTTCAGCCCATACTGTCGCATCCTATCGAAATCAACCTTCAAATCGGCTAAATGGTTCCCCATAGCGTCCGATTTGACTACAACATCATCGATGTAAACTTCTAAGATAACTCCTAACAAGTCATGAAAGATCAAGTTCATAGCGCGCTGATATGTGGCGCCAACATTTTTCAAACCAAAAGTCATGACGACCCATTCGAACAAACCGACAAAACCAGGGCATCGAAAGGCAGTCTTGTAGACATCCTCTTCGGCCATAAAGATTTGATTATAACCAGCATTGCCATCAAGAAAACTTAGTACCTTGTGTCCTGAAGCATCATTGATTAGCATGTCGGCTATCGGCATTGGATACTCATCCTTCGGAGTGGCTCTATTCAGATCCCTGAAATCAATACACACCAGTATCTTGCCGCTCCCTTTCTTCTCTACAGGCACAATGTTAGCAACCCATTCTGCGTACCTGCATGGCCTAATAAATTCAGCCTTGAGTAGTCGCTCCACTTCTTCTTTAACTCAGTCATAGATGACTGAATTAAAGCAGCGGGGAGGCTGCTTATAAGGCCTAAATCCGGACTTGATGGACAGCTGATGCTCCACGAGCTCGCGGCTTAGCCTTGGCATCTCGCTATACTCCCATGCGAAAACAATCGACATACGACCGAAGTAACTTTATTACTTCAGCCTTTTCATCGGGATGTAAATGTTGGTTTACAAAAGTCGGCCTTGGGTTGCTACCATCACCTATATTGACTTCCTCCAAGGGATCGGCCGACGCAAAACCTTGTCCTAATTTCTCTACTTCGCTAAAGTCCCCGATGGCCTCGGCAATACCGTCTCTACTAGACCGATATTGCTCCACACGAGACTTTAGCCAATCTAGATTATTCTTGCTAGACATGACTATTAATACAAAAACAGCCATGCTACTCCAGCCGGCTTTACAAACACTGGTACAAACCATCCTCCGGATACACTAACAAAATCATAATCCGAAAGATCCCTACCTCACAGACACTCTACCTTGTTATGGACGGCATCGACTGATACATCAGCTAATGCTACTTGGGCCAAAGTATCCGCGGGGATGACTTCTACCTCATCGCCGTCCCACTGTATCAGGCACTGGTGTAGAGTAGAAGGGATGCAAAAGTTCGCGTGAATCCAGTCGCGCCCGAGTAGCACGCTATAGTTACCTTGTACGTCGATGACGAAAAACGCTGTTGGTAACGTCTTGTTGCCCACCGTCAACTCCATAGAGAGCACGCCCTTGGCATCGGAGCTCTCACCGTTGAAGCCGTTGAGCATCAAGTTGGTCTTCTTCAGATCATCTTCATCCCTGCCAAGTTTCTTCAACAACGAGTACGGCATTAAGTTGACAGTGGCGCCACCGTCGACGAGCATTTGGGAAATCGGCTTCCCATCGATGTGACCTCTGACATAGAGGTGCTTTAGATGGTGAGCCGAGTCCTCGGGCTTCTCGAAGATGGTGCTGTGCAGGCCGATTTTCAATTGAGTGACCTCGGCCTCGTCCTGTGGTAAGGCGAACTTGGCGGGTAGCGTGACGATGTTGATGTCACTCACCTGGGGTGCAGGCCATTCAGAGATGGGCGAGTAACTGTCGTCGTCGTCGCTCAGACTAGGAATCGGGTTGGTTATCTCAACCGACTTCTCCCTCCATACCTATTTTGTAGCTGGCCGAGGGTGGATCTCTTCAAAGATAGCGTCGCGCTCGGCCTCATCTTCCTTCTCGCGCATCTCCTGTGCCCGTAGTCATTGTAAGCGTCTCTTCTGTGATTTGGACATGCCTGGAGGTGCCCAAGATGGGTGAGGCTTGGTGTTGGGTGCTACTATTTGACTTCCATTAATTTTGGCCGAAGTGGCACTGCGCCCCTCGGCCTTGTGCACCTTGCGTTCGGAGGGGGCTTCGCTGTGAACCCCATCGGACGGACCAGCCTTGTTAGGACGATCGAGCTAGGCTTCGGCGCAGAGTTCGGCCGAAGCATGGGACTTACCTCTATCAGACCTCGGTGACAAAGTCTTCGGGATTGGGACTTCCTGAGACCCAACTCTGATGGTTATGGCTTCAGACTGCCTGACTTCGGCCACCACGTGCTCGCACCCTTCGGCTTCGCTCTGCATGGTCCGATGCCCCCTCCGCTCCGTCTGTTTGCCCCTGCCATCCATAATACTCCGAAAGAAAATAAGGCATACTGTTAGGTTGCAGAGGATACCCTGGCTCGGATACGTACGAAGCCCACGGGGTCCCCGCCCAGTTATATCACATTTGGTTATCTAACCTCTCTTTAATTTCGGAACGCAACCCATTAAAAGCTAATTCTGCCAAGTCCCTTTCTGAAATATTAAGGCTAAAACATCGGTTTCTAGTATCCCTAAAACGCTTGATGTACTTAGAGGTGCTCTCACTAGATTTCTGCTTAACCGATGTCAAATGCGAAAGCCTAAGTTCTGTTTCGCCTGTATAAAAGTAATCATGGAATTTTCGCTCCAAATCATCCCATGTTTGGATGGAGTTCGGCGGGAGCACCGAAAACCAAGTGAAAGCAGTGCCGGATAGTGAGAGAGAAAATAGTCTAACCTTTAGAGCATCTATCCCGCTAACTTCTCCACACTGTGCCAAAAATTGACTAACGTGATCTAGTGTAGTCTTGCTACCCTCGCCATCGAATTTAGTGAATTTAGGGATTCTATAGCCACGGAGGTAGGGTATTGTGTCAAGATGGTCGGGATATGGCTTACGGTAAACCCTAACCCTTCCGTCGGGCACGAAGACGACACACTCTCTAAATAGTGCGCGGACCCGCTCTTCTATGTCATCTTGGCATGTGGCTTGTGCGCGCCTCTCATGCGTGGGCGCGACACATGGTGGGATATCAGCTTGTCGGCCATGGGCTTCTTCCCTGCGCGCTATGTGTATGGCGTGTTCGTGTCCGGGCGCCTGCGCATGTGGTGCGGGCAGCGCGGGTATCGGCGCAAGTGGTGGTGCGTGGTACGCAGTGTTAGCTTGACCATAGGTGTAATGATTGGTATCGGCGCAGGTGGTGGTGCCAGTGCTGTCGTTAGTTCTACCGTACACGTGGTTTGCCGGAGGTGAACTCGCAATAGGAACCGGGGGTACGACCTCAGTAAAGCCGAACCTTCTAAGAGTTGCCTCTACTTTTGAGCTGACTGCCGAATCTAAATGGTTGGCTAGCGAAGCGCTAATGGCTTGATCTACTGATGCGGCTATTTTTTGCTCAATTTCTAAAGAAGATAAACGAGGCAATACATGTGTTACGTGGACCTGAACAAGGTCAGGGGTGATGATGTCGCGCTTGATGAAGCCCGCGCGCGTCTTGACGTAGCCCCCAAGCAGCATGTCTTGGAGTGCCTTTAACTTTGCCTCGATCTCTGCTCGGTCTTCTGTAGGGATATCTTCAAGTGTTGGTGTCAAGATGTTGCGGTTGTCGATATCCGCGCCTCCTATTGTGTCCATCGGTGGTGTAGACGTAGTAGTCGACGTAGATGTAACGGTGGCCGATGTAGATATACTTGTCATGTTGGCGTAGCCTTCCCCAGCGGAGTCGCCAAAAAGTGTGTTGACACGGAAACGTGCCCCCGCACTTGGGTCAGTTCGACGATCCAAAAGTGCATGGATACTTAGGAACAAGCCTAAGCGTGATGTAGCACCGACGTCGCGTTCCGACTACCCTTAGTCGTGATAAGAGGGGTAGATTCGCCAGGCAACCAGAATACACAAAATAATCCAATTAGCCGAAAGAGATAGATTAAACAGAATAAAATCAGAAAACTAGTTGGAGCCTGTCTGGTTCGCAGTATGATGCGAAAGGGTCACCAAAGTGTACCTTCGGTGTCTGGTGCGAAATACTCCGCCAAAGGGTGCTTCAGCATTCAGACTTATCCGACCGAAGATGGACTCCGAACGAATCTGGACGGGATGATCACCTCCGAACAACGGGGTTCAGCGTGAGATCTCCGATACAACAAACTATGGAATAATGACGCGAGGGCCAAGCGCGAGCGCAACTTTGTCCGACGCGGAGTATGGTCGTGGCGAAGCCTATTGCGACGAAGTATGCTGGCGAAGCCTGTTGTCGGAGCCTACAGTCCCGCCGAAGGGTGTCCTGGTGACCTCCGAAACTGATCTCTCAGCTCTGGACTCCTCCGATGAAGTAGCTCCGAACGTGCGAACCTGCAACAAAGATGATTCGAGATACCAATTCGGCCTGAGGACCGAATTTTGCCAAGTGTTGCACTAGTAGTGATAACAATCTATTACGTAGATTAACAGATACTTCACAGGCGAAGTAACAAGGGTTACCACTGTTCCGTCATGGGCCGGTGGAGGGCTTACAAGCAAACCCACGAAGAGGTACAAGAAAATAAAGGTAAGTAAATACGATGAAAGCTAGGGCTTTGATTTGGTTTGAGTTGGGGGGGGGGCTTCTACGCTGGCCTCGCCTCTCTATTTATGGGGGCTTAATCTCTGATCTAATCTGCTATTAATCCGGCTAGATAGAGATAAAAATTGAGTTGGAAACGCATACTGTTGGCGTAAAAGATTACGCTAACAGGTTTCTGTAGAAAAGAAACTAACAAACGAAGTGTTTGCGAAGCAAACTGTTCTAAGCCTCCGAAAGGATAATAGCTTAGAATAGTTCGAAAGTGTGTATTGAATCACTTGTAATCGGTCCCTATTACAGGATGAAATGGGGGGTATTTATAGGCCTAAACATTAAGGAAAAGACCTATTTACCCCTCTATTACAACCGACATTAAGGAAACTATTCGATTTCCTTAATGGGCTAAAATGGTAAAAGACTAATCTAATAGGATAGAAGATAAGTCTTCCATCTTAGCTGGCAGAAAAGATTCTGAAGGGCTTTGGTTCGAAGACATACTTCGAACCAGTGTCTGTCTTCGGGCTTCGAACCGGGTTCCGAGCATCTTCGAAGAAGGTCTTCGGACAATCTTCGAACTAGCTGGCTGTCTTCATGCTGTTTTGGCAATAACTCCGAAGATGAGATATTTTCCTCCAACAGTAGCCCCTCGAATACGCTTCTCCGTTCGACCTGTAACGTTAGGAGAGCAGTATACGGAAAGAAAAAATAACCAATCATAGGGGTTATTATTTTCATTTTATCTCCGAAATGCATGAAGATATGAACTTCGAATCAGTCCTAAGATAATTACTTTTCGAACTATCTTAGAACTGACTCAGGATGTCCGAAAGTCTTTTCAGACTTAGAAAAAATAGCCGTTAGTTCCTGTTTCCAACGGAAGCTATAGAAGGCGTTATTTTCGGAGGAGAATAACAGGCGGGAATGCGAAAGGGCAGAGTCCAAACGGTAACAAACGGAAAGATTAGGGCTATAAATAAAGGGCCTCAAAACTTACCCAATTACCTTTTCACCGCTTTCTCTCAATCAAAAGCCTTTTGAGCCCTTTGAGTTCTTGAGCCCTAGCCTTCGAGTTCTTGAGCCCTAGCCTTCATTCTCTCAATCGATCCGGCAATCGCGATAGTGAAGACCAAGGGATCTGCGCCTCCTTCGGCCTTGGCTCGGCAGCAAGCAGCCGCAGCAGCAGCAGCGGCAACACTGGCAGCGGCACCCTCGATGCAGGACGGCAATGTCCATGGCGGCAGGGGAGAGAAATCCCCAAATCCCCGATGACCAAGGTCTGTGCCCTCCATCGACCAAATATTTGGATCAGTCCTTTGAATTGGGACCTTCGACCTGCAAAAGAGAGTCCTTGGCAATCACAGCAGGGGGTAAGATTAGCAATGGGGTTATGGTTCGGAGGCCAGGAAAAGAAGCAATCCCATCACCAAGACCCGGAGAAGTCGTAGTGTTCGAAGCTTTTTTCGAAGCAGGCTTGGGCCTCCCTGCTGTAGATTTCTTGGCCGAAGTTCTCGAACTATTTCATGTCACCCTCCCTCAGCTATCTCCGAATGCTGTAGCTAGATTAGCTATCTTCGAGTGGGCACTGAGAGCGAAGGTTCTGAAGGGAGGGCTGAAATCTTCGCGGCACTGCATAGAGCAACTTGTCAGCCGAAGACCTCTGTAGGCTCCGGAGGTGAGAAAGTAGTGGTCGCCTTCGGAAGCATCAATTTTAGGCTTCGAGACGAATACGCTCTGCGATTCCCTGCTAAGGCCATCAATGCTAGATGGTACACTGATTGGGTACTGAGATGGTTTTATGCTGAAGTCGGAGCTAGCAGTCCTCTGGCTGGACCCCTCAAAGAAATCAGATTCCGAAAAGAAGCCCTAGTGCAACCTGACGAAGGTCAGCTCGAAGCCCGCCTGAACCTGCTTGAAAAAATTAGCCGAAGGCTCAGTATGCGAGACTTGTCCGAAGAATTCATCGGTCTTCAAATTCCTCCACTGATGGCCAACTGGCCTATCATCTTCGAAGATGACTCCGAAGGCGGCCTTCGCAAAATCAACTATACTTCGAGCCCTGCAGGTAACTTCGAAACCAATGTGCATTGTACATATTTACTTCGAAGAAAGGCTAACTCGAATTATTTTTTAGCTTCTTCAGACCCCATTACATCGGAACAAATCGTAAGGGCTTCGGAGAAGATTCTGGGTGCCCCAACTCCGTCCGAGAAAGAATGGCGAATTAAATTAGTCGGGAGTTGGGAGAGATTTAACAGAGTATGGGGAATGTTGAAGTTAACTCCGCCCCCTTTGATGGACTGGGTGCCTCAAGAGAAAGACCCAAGAAAAGAGTAGCCGAAGCTGGAGCCTCCAGCTCCGCAAGGACTCCTGACGAAGAAGGTGGCTCGGAAGCCGAAGAACCTCGCACCTTCGAACTCAAGAGCTTCGGTTTCTAAGCTCTAAAGAAGACGAAGGTATATTTTTAATGAAATTGATTGAGGAAGATGCAGCTCAACGAAGTATTCATATTGAAGATACTGCAGGTATACCGGAGTCCCAAGCCAACATCGAAGAAGTAAGAGCTCCGGATACCCATGAAGAACAAAATGAAGCCCCTATGGGTGTAGATGAGGCCGAAGAAGCTGCGAACGTACCGGAGTCTGGAGACAATGCTGATCAACCAATGACTTCGGTAGTTCAAGAAGATATAACTCAGGACGGAGTTCCTGCGAACGAAGGTGGGGTTGAAGTCACTATGGCTTCGATTCCTGAAGAAGTAACGAGGACTCCCCAGGACGATGCTCCTGCAGTCCACGATTTAACGGCTGATTCGGATGAGGACTACACTTTTGATCCTCCGATCAGTCCGGTACTCGATATTCCAGAGAATGTCGAAGGTAAATTTTGCATAATTTTAATCAATTTTGCAAAGTTATACAATGTATAATATTTCTGTTTTTGCAGAGCCTCCTGTTGTCGAAGCATTTCACGAAGATACAATTCAAAGACCTTCGACAACTTCGGAGCCACGACCAGAGGTCACTCTACCGGGGCCTGGAAGAGGAAAAAGACACATAGAGCCTCCAACTCAAGGATCGACTTCATCTGACTCAACGGATGAAAGTGAATCAACTGAAGGGGGGCCATCTTCAGAAGTTCCAAGGGCCTCGGAAGAGCTCTCCGGACCTTCGCTAAGCAGAGCTGACCAGAAAGCTTCAAAAATGCTTCCTCTCATAACTCCTTTTTTGGAGGAGAAAACCGGACTTGGGACTTTGGTTAAACCTTTGGGTGAAGCCAGTCGCCAAGTCGGGGAAACAGAACTGGTAGCCCGTTTAAGCAGAGTGAAGGGTTCGGAGCTTAACCTTGCTGTGGAAAGAGCAGCTTATCAGGTATAAAGCATCTTCGAACCAAATAGCAAATTACATATGAATAATTTCTTATTTCATTTTTTCTTTTTTCTTAGCAAGCAGTCTTAGCCCGCGCTGCAGCTTTATCGAACGAAAACGAAATTGCTCAACTTCGGGAAGAGAACGAAGCTCTTCAAAGAAATTTTAACTTCTCCGAAGGTCGAGTAGCTCAGATGGACAATGTAATATCAGCAGAGCGAAGGGCTAGGCAAAGCTTGGAGGCTGCGAAGAAAGAGCTCGAAGCAGAAAGAATTGTGCTTCGGGCAGAGATTGAAAGACTGCGGACGGAGGATGCTGCCAAAGGGTCTAAACTTGTAAGGCTACAAGAAGAAGCTGGCCAGCTCCGGACTCAGAAAAATGCTTTGACTACGGAGAATGCTAGAATCTCCGGAGTTTTAGCAGAAACGACTTCGGTCAAGGATGCACTTAATGCGGAAAAGCTCAAGTCTGAGAAGGTGGCTTCGGAGGTCATCGAACAGATGCTAGGTGTCTTGGAGTACTTCGGTACTACTGGATCACTACCTTCGGATGACAATGTAACTCTGCTGCGCCGGCTAAAGAGGATCCAAGGAGCAGCGAAGCAAATGAAGACGGCAGGCATGCGTTATGGAGAACTCTCCGGACAAGTGTCTGCCCTTGGAATACTTCGTTACTACGAAGATTTGGGCCGAACAATCACTCCGAGCGCAGAGGGCTCCATCATCTTCGATGACGCGAGGCTTTTGACTCCTTCCGAAGGCGTAGCTACTGCTTGGCGAGCCTTCCAAACTTCGTGGAGAGCCGAAGGTCGATCTGCGATCAAGGCTTGGATTGATGAAGGCCAACGTCAAAAGCAAGTTCGGAGTCAAGCTTCGAGCAGTCAGCCTCCTCCGACTCCGCAGGTTTAGGATTATTTAGGATTTTTTGATTATGTAAAGCTGATGCTTGTAAATATTTATCAATGAAAGTCTTGTTTGTCATATTTTTAGGCTTTCCTCTTATGGAAGATATCGAAGTGTTAGAGCTTAACAGCGAACTTCGCTCACTGTGGAACACCTTCGAACTTCTAAGAGTTATAAGCGTCCTCGATTTCTTATTCCTCGAGATGACTCCGGCGTTATTGCGCCTGAAGTAATCAAAGACGTATTGTCTTATATCAAGAGGAAGATAAAGAGATTGACGCAAACACCTCGTCTTCTGAAGACACTAATTGGTCCGAAGACGAAGGTGAAGCCCAAATAAAAGATCTGAAGATCTTAGAAGCTGGGAAAGAAGCCCCGAGCGGCTTCGAACTTGGGCAGAGCTTCAACAAGAGCAAAAGGATTTTAGAGCTTCGAAGGGGAGGAAGAGAGTTAAACCGTAAAGTTCTTAGAACTTCCGATGTTGGAACTAGTCGTTCCACCCCTAGCTCTCGGGACCGAAGAGGTCTCCGATTCCTTCTTGGTATAGATACCAATTTTTCATAATGTAATCTGTAAACATATTTGCTTCAATAATGAATGCCGATTTAAAATTGTCTCCATACTTACTAGCCCCTCTTTGGGTATAAGCAACTTCGAACTGTATTCAAAGATGGTTATGCGAAAGAAAAAACTTCGGAGTACAATTTTTTGGGGGTTCGGAGCCCCTCTGTCATTTTAAAGATCTTTTGAAATCTTATGAAATATCTTCGACTATTTGTAGTCAGAAGAATGGTAACTTGGTACCTTTGTTTGCTTTTACGAAAGAAATCAATTAAGATAACTTCGAGGACACTTTAGTGTCTTAAGAAATTTGTCACTTTGGACTTATATGACAGACATTCGGAGCTCATGGCTTAAATGCTGTTTTGCTTTAGCCACCTTCGGCTATTTTTGCAGAAGTCTACCAGCCGGAGCTTGGACTTCGCAGAAATTGTAGCCACCTTCGGCTATTTTTGCAGAAGTCTACCAGCCGGAGCTTGGACTTCGCAGAATTTAGCCACCTTGGGCTCTTTTTTGCAGAAGTCTACCACCCGGAGCTTGGACTTCGCAGAATTTGGCCACCTTCGGCTCTTTTTTGCAGAAGTCTACCAGCCGGAGCTTGGACTTCGCAGAATTTGGCCATCTTCGGCTCTTTTTACGGAAGTCTGACAAGCTGCAGCTTGGACTCCGCAGATTTTGGCCACCTTCGGCTCTTTTTACGGAAGTCTACCAGCCGAAGCTTGGACTCCGTAGAATGTGGTATTGGCTCTTTTACGGATGCCTACAAGGTATCAGCTTGGGCTCTGGATGGATTTCAGCCACCACACCGGAGGCTTCGACTTTATGGGTACGAAGTCCGGAAATACAACCCAGCTTAATGACACTTCCCTCTCGATCGACTTCTGTCCCAGCGCGTCCGCTCGGGAAACTAGGAGTGTCAAGGGGAAGGCAACCATCAGGGTGTATGCTTTATTAATTTAGAGGTGATTACAAGCGAATTACAAGGAGCCCTTATGCGAAGTATCGCTTTAGGTGCTCCGCATGCCAAGTATGTGCTAACTCTTCACCTTCTAAATTAGCTAATTTGAATGAACCAGGCGCCCCGAGCGGACGATTAGATATGGACCTTCCCATTTATTGCCTAACTTCCCTGGTGCTATAATGCTTCGTAGAACAAGATTACCCGGCCTTAACTCGCTGAGCTTAACCTTCGGGTCATACCAAGTCTTCGTCTGTTGATGATACTTTGATAAATTGGCTACAGCTCGAAGCCTTGTCTCTTCTGACAAATCTAACGAAGCTTGTCTTTCTTCTTCGATGTCTGGTTCGGTGCTGCGAAATGATCCCCCTTTGAGCTCCGTTGGAGTCATAGCTTCGAACAGGCCGAGCCTTCGAGTTTACAAGCAAACTGTGCTCAATAATATCTCGATCGACTCCGGTGATATCTTCGTCAGACCAGGCGAAGACATCCAAATTTTCTTCTACGACCTTTTCCAAGGAAGTTGCAACTTCGGGAGGTAAATCTTTACCAAATTGAAAAGTGTATTCTTTACCATCTTTGACAATGATCTTCGTTGCAATCTCTCCTTCGGGACTTGGTCTTGGAAATGACTTCTTCGAAGCTTCGGAAGAGGCTGAAAAAATTTCTTCATCATTTTGAACACTGTTTACTTGCCTCGGATCAAGAGGAGGACCATGACCATATTCTGCCCTCCGAGCCATGGCTTGATCTCCGAAGATTGTCAGAACTCCTGACTGTGTGCGGCATCTTGATGCACAAGTAGTTTGTGATGCGCCACTGCTTCCGAACTGATTCAACATGCCTCGTCCGAAGATGACATTATAAGCATACGGGGCATCTACCACATCAAAGATAACTTCTTCAGTTCGGGCTAGTAAACCTTCTCCGAAGGTTACTTCCAGGCCTATCTGGCCGAGTGCATCTAGCGGAGGTCCTGCGAAGCCTTGCAGAGGACGAGCCGCTGGGAGGAGATGCTTCCGGAAATGCATAGCTGATCGAAGGCTTGGTACAAATATGATATCTGCCGAACTACCTCCGTCAATTAGCACCCTTCGGACTTCTGTCCCCGCAATATCAGCAGTAATAACCAATGGATCTGCGTGCGGGAACTTGATACCAGCTGCATCCTCCGCAGAGAAAGATATTGGAACATGAGACCACTCCGGCATTGCAGCTGGCGGATGACGAAGTCCCAATGTGGCCTACTTCTCGAACGTACTCTCTTCGCTGTCTCTTGGGACATGCTTCCGAGGGTACCTCCTCCGGAGATAGGGAGAACTACTCTTTTTCCCTCTATCTTGCCCTTCTTCTTGTTCGGAGGTGGCATAACATTGGCCACCGGAGGATGGCCTTACAGCATCAAAATTTTCTTATCCGCGCCACAGCCTGGACCGGCTCCGGGCGCACTGCTGCTGCTGGACTTCGTCGGTACTACCTCGACCCGAAGTTTCTCTCCAAGTATTCTCCCCGAAGGGTAAGAATAGCCTTGCAGGTGTCAGTTGCATGGCTTCGATTCTCTCCATGAATACAACAAAAAAGGGTCTGGCCCTTGCCAGCCGTTTTCCCTGGCGGCCTCCAGCCGCTGGACTTGTTCCCCTGCAGACTGTGGAGCTCTCGGTGCAAACTTCTGCGGGGGTGCAATGTTTAAGACTTCAGAGCGAGGGTGCTTTTGCCCTCTTCTTCTATCATGTTGCACTTCGGAGACTGGTCTTTGCGGCTGTGCCGAAGTCTTCACCTCTGCTTTAACTTCTGTCTATACTGCGAAGTAGCAGTAGTCCTCCGAAGCCAACCTTCTTCTGACTTCGAGTATTCCTCGAAGTACTACATCAGCTGTGATACTGTGGTGATGCTCTTCCGATGCAGTTTATCTAGAAGGCCTTTATGACTGACGCCTTCCCGAGCCGCATCAACCCCGAAGATGTGGACAGCCCCCGAATTTGCGCCTTCGTGTGAGCGAAGCGCTTGAAGTACTGCCTCAATGTTTCTCCGGGGAGCTGTTTCACTTGGAAAAGGCTTCCTGTCGACATGGGGGGCACGAAGGTGCCCTAAAAGTTACTTATAAACTTCTTCTTCAATTGTGACCATGAAGCGATTGATCCTGGCTTTAAAGACCAGAACCATCTCAACGCCACTCCTTGAAGGGCTAACGGGAAGCACTTCGCCATAGTTTCTCTGTCTCCGCCACTAGCCTCAATCGCTAGGGCATAAGAACGTGCAAACTCACTAGGATCTTCGTCTCCGGTATACTTGCAGAGCTTCGAAGCTTTGAACTTTGGATCGAAGCGAACCTTCTGAAGCTCGGGATGCAACGGAGATTCATTGTCATAAGAGGCATTCTCCGGGGCTTCGGGATAATCAAGATCGTCGTCTTCGTGCACTTCGGGGATAGCTGGGGTGGCTTGAGAGCGAAGCCTGTTCGCAGCCTCTTGTCGCCACCTCGCTACCTCAGCTTGAAGATTGGCCATTTGAGTGGCCATGTCTCCAAGGCTATCTTCATCTCCTCCGGAAGGACCTTCGGGTCTTGAGAACTGGTATGATCAGTTCGAATCGGAATGGAGGGTGGCAGAGTGGCTCCGGGCGGTCGGAGTATGGAAGGGGTTGGTGGAGAGGTTTCGTATCCTCGAGGGATAGAAGCCCCTTGCGGAGTTTGAGGTGGAGGAATAGTCGAAGACCCTCCGACTTCGACTGTGTCGAAGGGTATCTCTCCGGAGATCCGAGAGGACCTCCGAGTGGGATTGCGAGGTGCGCTCCGCTTAGGATGCATGATGCAAGAAATTGGTAGAGAACGAAGTTTTTTGAACTAGGTTCCCCACGGACGGCGCCAACTGTTGGCGTAAAAGATTACGCTAACAGGTTTCTGTAGAAAGAAACTAACAAACGAAGTGTTTGCGAAGCAAACTGTTCTAAGCCTCCGAAAGGATAATAGCTTAGAATAGTTCGAAAGTGTGTATTGAATCACTTGTAATCGGTCCTATTACAGGATGAAATGGGGGGTATTTATAGGCCTAAACATTAAGGAAAAGACCTATTACCCCTCTATTACAACCGACATTAAGGAAACTATTCGATTTCCTTAATAGGGCTAAAATGGTAAAAGACTAATCTAATAGGATAGAAGATAAGTCTTCCATCTTAGCTGGCAGAAAGATCCTGAAGGGCTTTGGTTCGAAGACATACTTCGAACCAGTGTCTGTCTTCGGGCTTCGAACCGGGTTCCGAGCATCTTCGAAGAAGGTCTTCGGACAATCTTCGAACTAGCTGGCTGTCTTCATGCTGTTTTGGCAATAACTCCGAAGATGAGATATTTTCCCCCAACACATACAACTCTACCTCTGCCGAAGTGGGCTTCGGTCAGGCCCGTCAAGGCCTACTCCTCGGGCCGAAGCTTCGACGGCGTGGGCCTCTAAAGGCCTCCCGGACGAAGCCCATGAGCTGGCTAGAGGCTTTCGGAGCCCATAGCTCAATGGACTTTGGCCCTGGTAGGGCTTCGGACAGACCCTGGACATGTGTATTTTCGGCCTAAATCACTAAAACTAATATTTGACAATCTAGCCTTTTAATGCCATTTTTGCTATCAACAGCGTGCACCTGAGTTAAATGCTTGTGATGGTTATTCTGATGATGCTTAAAATGCCTGTGAGTTGAATACACTGTTAATCTGCCTTTAAGCACTATGTTGGTGTCTTTACTATCAGGACACCGGTCGTTTTTAGGCTAGATTATTTTAGCTGGTTTGATCTATTTATTTTCACTGATTATTTGTTGAGGTGCGTTGGGTGTTGGGAGAAGGCCATTAATTCGAAAGAATTTTTTAGGCGCCTATTCACCCCCCTCTGGTCGCTACTTTTGGTCATACATCGACCCCAACACCTATGCTCCAAGGCCCAAAACCATTTGATAGCCTTGTCAAGTGAAACAATATTATGTGTGCAGAAGTTTGACTTCCGCCCCAACTGGTCGAGATAAAAGATAACACTCTGCTTTGGCAGGCCCACTATCGATGAGCATGAATCTTGGCGGGTGCAACTATTGGGAAGAGCAACAACACTTAATTTTTCTGAGGGAAAACTATTCTAGCATCGTAACGTCCCTAGCGTGCACGAAACATGCAAGAATAGAATAACATGAACATAAGAAAGCATCACATGCAATCATATTAACTGTGACATAGCATGACTTTCTTCACATGGCGATCTCCATCTCCATGGCTCCCATCATTGAGTGTGTGCTCCCGGCCTCCATGAAGATTACTAGTCTATCTCACATAGCCTATACTAATTACATGGGCCGAAGCACCGTGGGAACGACATGCAAGCCGTAATAAATTTTACATCAGCCTTGGGCTGTAAATAACCATGACACGTAGGCCATATTTAATTTACATTCATTGCATGTGTTGGGGGAAATTACTCCATTTCCAGGGCTTAAAGATTAATCCTTCAAAAGCTGAGGAGGACTCCGAAGCTAGTGAACTGTTGTTCGAAGCATGCGTCGCCACGCCGAAGGGTGCAATGGTGCGAAGCCCTGGAGAACCCTCCGAGGGAAGATGGAGGCCTCGAAGCCGGAAGACATGATTGATTGGATGTCCAGCTTATCCATCTACCTTGCAGTACTTTACTGTGTATAACCTTGTTTATAGTACCGAATAGTTTCCACTATGTCGGTTGTAATCTAGGGTAAATAGGTCTTTTCCTTATGCTTTTTCCCCTATAAATACCCCCTTTGTACCTTGTAAAGGGGGATCCAGAACAAGTTATTCATTTACACTTATTCGGACCACTTGAGCTATTATCCATTTCGGAGGCTCAAAGTAGTCCTAAAACACAAACTCCCTGTTTGTCCGTTCTTGATTTCAGAGAACCTGTTGGCGTAACATTTGCGCCAACAGCATGCATCTCGTAAATCACATTTATCTAAGGTCTTGCCAGTCACATCATTCTCTGCGAAACAAAGTTAGGCGAGCAATCTACAAGTGACTGGATTCTGGATCTAAAAAACACGGGTCAACAGGCTCATTTTTTTCAAATTCGTGCAGGTCAGAACTTCCGATCTAGCATCGGAACTTCTGATCCCTAGAACTTCCGATCAATATCAGGATCTTGCACCACAACAATTTCTTTCTGCATCGAATCATTATTCGATATCAGAACATCTGATCACCATCAGAACTTCTGATCCGCCATCGGAACATCCGATAAATATCGGAACTCCGATTTACCACGGATAGAAACATATCTAATCTGTTTTTCCATCATATATCTCCATACATGAGGGATTCAGATCGAAAACTACGCACGTAGGCTCTGATATCACTGTTGGGAATAGGGGAGCTACGCTAGCCAGCAAATTCAAAATTTACGCCCTAAGCCCAAGACTCATGCATGTGCAAGATCATGGATCGGTAACTTTTAGCACGAGACGCGCTAGGTCCAGCGGAAGAAGATGTTGGAGTTGTGCGTCAAGCCTCTCCTTGCTTCATCCTTGCCGTCCTTCGCCGATCCAATCGATGAAGACAATGTAGTCGTTCGCATGTAGATGTCCACGAGCATCGCTATTGGAGCAACACCTCCATGGTGTCCACACGTACAGGGATGGAGAACCTCCCATGGTAGCGTTCTAGCACCACACGTGAGAGACGGGGATCCTCCATCTCAACGGTTGAGACCAAGAAAGGAAGGAGATCACTCTTTGGTGGCTAGGTCTAATCTAGCCTTATTCCATGGTTCCAAGACGTCCTCCTCCTCTCCTTTTGTAGGGCTGATAGCCCCCTGGTCATGTCTATCTCGATGTCCTCAAAATCATAATAGATCTAATCTGTTTGCCCACGTCGGAACTTTCGATCCTGGATCAGAACTTCTGACAAGGTATTTTAGGTCTCCCGATACAGTACGACACACAATAAATTCAATCTATTATCGGCCACCTCGGAATTTCCAATACCATATCGGAACTTTTGATTAGTACAAAATTCTCCGATTTTGAATCGGAACTTCTGGCTCGTCGGAACTTCCGATACCATATCGGAACTTTCGAAGCAATATTTGCTCTCTGTATCGAGACTAGATAATAATCGAAACTTCCGATACTACCTATCAGAACTTCCGATCCATGAAATTTTCTTGAGCATATCCTTCATTCACTTCAGGACTTTTTGCTCTTCGATCGACGGTCTGAACGGTGTGTCGGTTTTGTGCTAAAACTGACAAAACGGTCACCGCCTCTGCACCGGGTACTCGGATCGGGCAAACCCGACTCTACGGCCCGCTCGGCCTAGCAGTCACTCGCCGTCTATTTACTTGAGTCAAACCCAGTCAATCCACAACGAGTCTCCTGTCGTTTCTCCCCCATGTACCCAGATTGGGCCGGCCTGAATCCACGGCTCCCTCTGCTCGGCAGTCACTCGCCGCCCAAATACCTGAGTCACACGCAGTGAAGACACAACATGTCTTGTCTTCTTCTCATCTCATCTCTCTGACTTTCGTTGACAATCACTTATCATCTTTTGAAGCCATAAGGCCAAAGATATTCAACATTGCTCCTCAAATGCAAGTGGCAGCTCATTACATGCAACACAATATGAAACTAGTTACATACGTGCACTCGTCCGCTCATTGCGAATGCTAGTTTTTTAGGAGCGCTTAATGGCTTTATATTTTTTTCTCCCATGAATGTAATCTTTGTTATTAATTTAAAATAAATAAACAGTTTATAATATTTTAGATGTATCACAAAATTTTCCCAATTAAATTATAATTCGGAAAGGAGCAATAAGTACACCAGTTTATATCGATTCCCTAAGGGGATTATACTACTGTATACCATTCACGCGGCCGGGCCGTGGGAATTGAACACTGTTGGCAACCGCGGGCAACTCTCCGGTCCCCCTTTTTATCGAGAAATCAGCATTTCAGTCAACTGGACGGGCGGATATAAAGCATTTCGAATTTTTGTCTGTACAAAACACGTCAACCTCTGTTGTCTGTACATAAATACTTGAGTTTGGCAGCTACTAGATCAATTGACGTAACTTTGGCCTGGGTGTCAGTGAGTGCATGTTTCGTGCACGGTACACCAAATTTCGCGGTGGTCTCTGCAAAAGAGTAGAGATAGGAGAATAGATCGCCGGACCGCTGGACCATTTGTGCGCATGGCATGCAGGTGCTCCTGTTCATAGTATATGGCCGTTTTGTGATGTGAAGCGCGGGATGCTGCCAAACGAATCGCGACTACAACTGTTCCTTGAGCAAGGACGCAAGTTCGTCGTGTCACGTTCAAAAAAGTAGCAGGACATGAAAATCGTTTTAGCTTTTTTTAAAAAACTCTTCCTATGTGTTATCTGTAAGACGACGATTTATATTTAATTTAAGATATATGATGGCCAGTCTTTTTTCTCCATCCTTGACGCGTCTCCCATCCACGACTTTTAGCCGGTCTGAATAGTTGGATAGTCTAAGTATTTAGCTGATGAGAATCTGAAAAAGCTTGTATTTTTCAACTTTTGGATTCTAATTCATTTCAAGATTCTACAGATACTGATTCTCACAATCTGAACTAGAATCTAAAACGTTTATTTCAGTTTTAATTCTAAAAGTAGCTGCAGTTGTCAGAAGCTCCTTCAAACAGATCCTTAATTCCATCACTCCCTCCGCGTCGACTCGAAATCGATGCCCATAAGCCTCCTGTACTATACTCCATTCTCGCATCTTTCCCGGTGCCATGACAACTCGCACCAGAATAGGACACTTGGGTGGGTAAGACCGCAAGGGGTTTGAGGGTTTGCTAGATGCCAAATTTCTTGTTTTAATTGAATTTTTTCAAATGGTCATAAAACTTATTAAAGCTTTAAATAGTTTGTAAATGGGTCTACAAAATTAAAATGTTACTCCTAAGGGAATATTGATAGATTTAAGACAAGACTTGTGGCAAAAGGTTTCACTCAAAAAAAATAAATAGATTATAATGAGACATTTTCACCTATTTCATCTAAGGATTCATTTATAATCATCATGACATTAGTGGCACATTTTGACATAGAATTACATCAAATGGGTGTAAAGACAACATTTTTCAATGGAGATTTATATGATAATAATGTCTATATGGCATAACCCAAGGGTTTTTTCATAGAAGGGAAAGAAAATTTAGAATGTCATTTAACTAAGTCCATTTATGGATTAAAACATGTTTTTAGGCAATGGTACCTCAAATTTGATGAAACCATAAGAAAATATGGGCTTAAGTAAAATGAAGAGGATAACTACATGTATGCTAAGTTTAAAAATAGAAAATAAATTCATTTCCTCATTTTATAGCAATGTCATACTACTATTAGAAATTAAGATCTTCTTGTCCTCACATTTTGACATGAAATATCTTGGTCATGCTTCCTATATATTCAGAATTGAGATGCACTGAGATAGAAATAAGGTGTTATTAGGATTATTGTAGAAAACATACGTAGAAAAGATTCTAAGGAAATATAGTATGCATGCATGTAAGCCTATTCCTGCTCCGATAGTCAAGGGTGATAAGTTTGAGAATTTTCAATGTCCCAGGAACCAATATGAGATTGATCAAATGAAGTAGGTTCCCTACACTTCTCTTGTCGAAGCTTGATTTATGCTTAATTTTTCATTCGCCTTGACTTACCTTTTGCTACTAAGATACTTGTGAGATATTAGAAAATTAAGGCATAGATCATGAGAAAGGAATTAAGAAAGCCTTACAATATATACAAGACACAAAAGCCTCATTGTTGGCGTAAAAGATTACGCTAACAGGTTTAGGAAACTAAGTGTTTGACAAACAAAGTGTTTGTTTGAGTAAACTATTTCAAGCCTCCGAGATGGATAATAGCTTGAGATAATTCGAAGCTTGTATTGAATATCTGAATATTCGATACCCTTTAGAGAGTGAAGAGGGGTATTTATAGACCGAATGCATGGGAAAAGACTTCTTTACCCTCTAATTACAACTGACTAAAAAGATATTGTTTAGTATTCTTCATAGGGGTAAAAGAGTAAAAAGCTAATCTAATTAGTGAGAAGATAAATCTTTCGTCCTTGCTGGCAACCCCCCTTTGGGTGAAGAGGCTTCGGGAGGCTTCGTTACACCGAAGCCTTGACGTAGGTCTCTGCTATTTAAGACTCTGAACCGACGGAGCCTCATTGCCTTTAGGGTCTTCAAGAACAGAGTTCCTTACTTCGTTCCTTCTGCTTGTGACATTTTTCTGTCCGAGCAACTTCTTCCCCTCCTCCGCCCAAATTAGTTGCTCTTCTCGAAGCTTAACAAGTTCAGCCCCTGTAGCCGCCTGCTCCTCTCGGAGCTTTTCACCTGAGCCTTGAGTACAACTTGCTCAGCCTCGAGCTCCTCCTTCACGGTCTCCAGTCTGGTTCTAGCGCTCCGCTCTGCCAACGCCATCTCTTCCAAGCTCGAAGCTCGGGTCTCAGAGTCGATAAGACTCTCTTGAAGTGCCGTCACCTTCTCTTTTAGCCGGTTACACAGCCGCAACTCGAGCTAGAACCACTTGCTGCAAAGAAAGAAGAACAATGTAAGTAAATTATGCACCTATGTTCAAACTAAACTTATTTTTGCAGATGCTTCATACCTGGTAAGCCACCCATTCAAGAGAAGCATCAAGCTCCGATCCTTCGGCCTCTCCAAGAATGGAGACCAAGTCAGTCTCCCCAACTTCGCAACTAGCTCGAGCCAAAGGATCTAGCAAAGTCCGAAGTCCTATCCTCCGTTCAAGGAAGGGGGGCAGGAGAGGGAGCTTTGATAAGGCACTCCGATCGTCATCACTAGGAGAAGGACTGGAGCGCAACAAAGCACCTTCAGAGGCCTCCGTAGATTGGCCTCCATCCGTAGACTCCAATGGAGTCCACTCTAGAATAGGAGTAGGAAGGGGCCAACCTTTACCTTTACCTTTTCCACGGCCCGCTACCTCCTTTAGAGCTACCTCAAAAGTCGGAGCCACATGTTCTATAGCCGGAGTATACACCAAAGTCGCAACAGGTTCGGGCGTGACCTCTGTAGTAGGAGTTACCTCCACCGGAGCCAATCTTGTAAGGACCAAAGGTAATAACATTGTTAAATTGTGTAGATAGAAAAGCAAAGAAAAGGTATCTAGCTGAGGCTTACCTCCGACATCTTATTGCCAGACGAGCACTAGACTGCTCGGGGGGCTTGAACATTTGTCCAAAGTACTCTTCAGACTCTGGACTTCGAACCGAAGGAATAGCTGCATAGATATCTTCGACTACTATAGCTATCTGTTGATAGCAAAAAATGGCGTTAATGGCTAGATTGTCAAAATATCAATTTTGGTGATTTGGGCCGAAAGTGCACAAGTCCAGGGTCTGTCCAAAGCACTACAGGGTCGAAGTCCATTGAGCTATGGGCTCCGAAAGCCTCTAGCCAGTGCATGGGCTTCGGCCAAGAAGCCTTCGGAGGCCCATGCTGCCGAAGCTTCAGAAGCCTTCGGAGGCCCACGCTGCCGAAGCTTCGGCCCGAGGAGCAAGCCTTGACGGGCCTGGCCGAAGCCCACGCTACCAGAGCTTCGGCCTAAGGAGCAAGCCTCGACGGGCCTGGTCGAAGCCCATGCTACCGAAGCTTCAGCCTAAGGAGGAGGCCTCGACGGGCCTGGCCGAAGCCCACGTCGGTCAGAGATAGAATCAGATGTGTTTCCAGATCAATCTTTATCTCTATCTAGCCAGATTAATAGTAGATTAGATTAGGAATTAAACCCCTATAAATAGAGAGGCAAGGCCGGCGTGAGAACCCCCCCAACTCAAACCAAACCAAAGCCCATGCTTTGATCGTATTTACTTTACCTTTATTTTCCTGTACCTCTTCGTGGGTTTGCCTGGAAGCCCTTCGCCGCCACTACGGAACAGTGGTAATCCTTGTTACTTCACCTGTGTAGTATCCGTTAATCTACGTAATAGATTGTTATCGCCTTGTTACTTTGCCTGTGAAGTATCCGCTAATCTACGTAACAGATTGCTACCTTCGCTACTAGTTCAACACTTAGCAAAATTTGGTCCTCACGCCAAATTAGTACTTCGCACTCTTCTGTTGCAGGTTTGCACGTCTAGGAGCCACTTCGTCGGAGGTGTCCGGAGCTGAGAGATCGGTTTCAGAGGTCCCCAGGACACCCTTCGGCGGGACTGCAGGCTTCGGCAACAGGCTTCGCCAGCATACTGCATCGCAACAGGCTTCACCACGACCATACTCCGCACTGGACGAAGTTGCACTCGCGCGTGGCCCTCGCGTCACTATGCTGTAGTTTGCTGTATCAGAGATCGCACGCCGAACCCCACTGTTTGGAGGTGATCATCGCGTACAGATCCATTCGAAGTCCATCTTCGACCGGATCAGTCCGAACGCCGAAGCACCCTTCGGCGGAGTACTTCGCACCAGACGCCGAAGGTACCCTTCGGTGACCCCTTCGCACCAGACTTCGAACCAGACAGGCTCCGACTGGTTTGTTGATTTTATTCTATTTAATCTACTCTTTCGATAATTGGATTATTTTGTGTAATCTGGTTGCCTGGCGACTCCACCCCCCTTATCACTATTAAGGGTAGTCAGAACACGACGTCGGTGCCACGTCACGCTTAGGCTTGTCCCTGAGTACCCATGCACTTTTGGATCGTCGAACTGACCCAAGTGCGGGGCACGTTTCCATGTCAACACTATCACTTCGTCCGGAGACAAGACTTGGGTATCCACAGTCTCGACTCCGCCTTCTTCGATGGCAGGATCATTCACCTGGTTAGACGGGATGTTTGCAGTCTCCGCCTGCTCAGGGTTACCTTCAATAGTAGGTGCCACCACCATGTCATCTCTATCGGAGACTTCAGCTCCCATCCGAGAGCCTCAAACTCCTCCACTATCGCCATGTATGGATCGTCTTCATCGTCAGATTGTTCCGGCAATGAGGCTAGAGATTTCGAAGGAGTGAGGGCCTTCGGCTTCTGGACCACCTTTTTGGCAGGTGTATTCACCGATCCTGAAGGCCCTGCTTCGGCCTTCCTTTTCTTCAGAGCCTGGTCCAAAGCGGACCAGTCTAGGAGAGTTGGGGGCTCAACTCCAAGCACACTCCACACTCAGTTGAATCGCTCCCAACTTCTGACCAACTTAATCCTCCACTCCTTTTCGATGGGAGTAGGGGCTCTGAGAACCTTCTCCGCAGTTCAGACGATTTGTTCAGGAGCAAGGGTCACACGTAGAGCTGAAAGATAAGATGTCATTTTAATTAAATCATTTATGTAAAATCAATACTGTGTGCAAAACACTTTGTAGTATATACAAAAAGTTTACCTACAGATCTTGAAGGAATCTCCCGAAGTCCCCCCTCCGGGTGTTCCTCGAAGTTGATTGGCCAAGCAACCATCAGAGGAGAGATTCGGAGTCCGATGAACTCCTCCACTAAGTCACGCATACTCATGCAACAACTTACAGAGTGCAACAACCTCAGACGAACTTGAAGTTGACTTGGGTCAGCTTGGACCTCCACCTCCCTTCGGTAGAAAATGTCCTACAAGGGTACGACCAAGGCATAGTCTGTCCCCACCTCAGCGTAGAACCAGCGAAGGATCCAGTCTGAATAACATCTGTCATTGATGGCCTTCGCTGGAAACTGGTCCTGGAATTCTTCTCGGAGCTAGAAGTTGATGCTCCCAAAGGCGATCAACATTTTCACTCCTCCAGCTCCGGTAAAGGTCTTCAGCTGGCATGAAGCTTCATGAATAGCCATGAAGATCTCCGCCCTCCCGGCGCATCCTTCGGCTTGCATCGCCCATTCGAAGATGTCCAGACGAGCAATAGCATTCGGAGAAAGCTGAGGCAAGGTGACGTGGAACAACCTTAATACCTTCGGAGAGGAAGTCTATGGCTGGGAGCCCTAATCCTGGCTTCAAAGAACGCTTCAAACACCACCACTTCTCTGGCACGTGGTGCTGGAATCACTTCGCTTCTAGGTTTGCAAGTCTTGATTCTAGGTCACATATTCCCGACAGTTGCAGCGGCGATCGATTTCTTCAAGAACGACGACACCCCCAAGCTATACAACTGGTCCATATACTTGGTAGACATTGGGCGGAGGTCGTGAGGACTAGATGGATGAGGATTGTCTGAGGGTCTGGCTGCCTCCACTGCCGCCATCGCTTGCTACCGAGCCAGTGCTGATGCAGGAACTGGGACTTGGTGGCTTGTCTTCGCCATTGGAGAAAGGGAGAGTTTGAAAGGTCGAGCTCGGGGAGAAGAGGGATGGAATGTGAAAGTAGTCAATAAAGTATCCAAAATTTACCTTTACTTTCTTATTTATAGCGTGCATTCTTGTATTGTACGTTGCAGTGCGCCGTTTCGGTGCCCGTTACGTCTACAAAGGTGATACAACCATTATCTTTCCAAGAAGTAATGGCTCTATTTTAGAGTCTAATGGCTGGAAAGGCTAACGGCTATATTGGCTTCGCCAAGTATCCAACTCCGAAGTTATTGTGGTAAAACATCTGCGCACAAGTTGGTTCGAAGGCTTTCAACTTCCAAATACTTTGAGAATGGTAAAGTTTTTCAAGTTCTTATCTAAATTTTAAGTATGAAATTATTTCTTGCGTATACTGCCCTTTTCATTGCATAGACAATTAGGAGATAAGTATTCGAGAGGCTACTGTTGGGAAAAAATATTTCATCTTCGACAGTTCAAGGATTTTCAAGTTAATGTTTTGGCTCTTTTAGAAATTTCTTATAATTTCCAAACTTTGTTGGTAATCATAGACATCATCTCATCTTCCATAGCCTCAAACCATTTGGATGAGTGGGGACTTCTCATGGCTTCTTCAAAAGAGGCAGGATCTCCCTCCATTTGAATTTCTCCACTCATATAATCCTCGTAATCATCAATAATATCTGATCTTCTGATGTTCTCTTGGTTTAGCACATCATTTTCTAAGTGTGGGGCTGTTCTTCTTCTTCTTCATTAACAACATCTGAAATTTCAGGTTCCTTAATAATAGGAGCCTCATGAACATTAGATGTTGCTGATGAACATCCAAACACAGGTGCTAGAAAAAATTGTTGTACCACATGCACATGAAAAAATGTCTCTTGAATTATAGAAGTGGGTACATAGACCCTATTCTCTTCAAGGCTAAATTCTTGAAGCACTCTTCTCCCCGTGATCATCGCGTCTTCTAAAAAGACCATGTGTCTTGTTTATATAAACTTAGTATGTTGATCAAGACAATAGAAATGAAAACCTTTGGACTTATCGGATAGCCAATAAAATGGTAACTTACTGTTTTAGAATCTAATTTATCAATCTTTGGGTTAAATACCTTAGCCTCAGCAAGACAAACCCATACATATAGGTAATTAAGTGAAGGCTTTCATCTAGTCCATAATTCATATTGTGTTTTAAGCACTGACTTAATAGGGACCTATTGACACGAAAACGTGCCTGTGCACTTGGGTTAGTTTGACGAACCAAAAGTGTGCGGATACTTAGGGATAAGCCTAAGCATAACAGAACACTGACGTCACGTTCCGACTACCCTTAACAGTGGCAAGGGGGGTGGAGTCGCTAGGTAATCAGATCACACAGAAATAATCCAATTAGCTGAATAGAAATATATTAAATAAAGGAAACCAGCAAGCGAACGGAGCTTGATTGATTTGAATGGTACTGTGCGAAGGTCTCGCCGAAGGGTACCTTTGGCATATGGTGCGAAGGGTATCGCCGAAGGTAGTCTTCGACGTTCGGACTGATCTGACCAAAGGCAGGCTCCGAACAGATCATGACGTGAAATCACCTCTAAACAGTGGGGTTCGGCGTGAAGTCTCTGACACAAAAAATATCTCCAATACAACGCATTGGCGTGACTTCGTTTGGTGCGGGGTGCAAACTTGGTGAAGCCTGACGTGATGAAGCCTGCTGCGGAGCGTGTTGCCGCGTGGGACTTAGTCAGACTGACAACAACGTGACAGTCCGACACGGGTAATCGAAGCAGTTTTCCCGCCGAAGGGTGTTCTGGCAGCCTCCAAAACCAGTCTCCTGACTCCGGACACCTCCAGCGAAGTGGCTCCAAATGTCAAAACCTACAATAGGACAGAGATCAAGTGCCAACTCGGCCTAGGGACCGAATTTGCTAAGTGTTCCACTAGAAGAAAGAAGGTAGCAATCTGTTACGTAGATTAATAGATACTTCACAGGCAAAGTAACAAGGCGATAACAATCTGTTACATAGATTAATGGGTACTTCACGAGCGAAGTAACAAGGCTTAGCATGGTTTTGGCGTGGCCAACGGAGGGCTTCCAGGCAAACCCACGAAAGTTGAAGAAAAGTAAAATAAAAGTAAAGGTACGGTTCAAAGCTAGGGCTTTGTGATTGATTTGTGTTGGGGGGTTAATGAACCAGCCTCACCCCTATATTTATAGGGGCTAGTCTTCTAATCTCTAAGATTAATCTGGTAGGATTCAGCCTAATCATGTTTTTAGGGATAAAATATAGTCAGAATCAGACTCAAACTCTATCTCCAAACATCCCAAAGAAGGCCTTCGGCAGGGCCCACCGAAGCCTGCTCCTCGGGCCAAAGCTTCGGCAAGGCAAGCCTCCGAAGGCCTTCGGGCTGAAGGTAGCAGGCCTGCTGGAAGGCTCCTGAAGCCCAAAGCTTAGTGGGCCTTCGGTCCTGTAGGGATTCGGCCCGATCCATGACATGTGTATTTTTGGCCCAAATTACCAAAATTGATATTTTGACAATCTTGCCCATTTAATGCCATTTTTTTGCTATCAACAGGACCCGATTAAGAATATGAATGGAGGTTTTTAATGCATTTATCCACAAATTAATCAGTAGAGTGGAATAACTTAGCGTGCTTCTTACCATATCCATTAAGATGTGATTGCGCCTTTCTACCACTCCGTTTTGGTGAGGTTTGGCCGATGTAGAATATTAGGCAACTATTGCATTCTCCTAGAGAAACCTTGCAAAAGGTCCAGGAATTTGACCATAAGGGTATGACGACTATTGTACTCCCCTCACAGTCAGATCTTACTATATTAATCTTTAGATTGTGCTCATTTTCTACTTCAGCTCTAAATATCTTAAATTTATCGAAAGCTTATGATTGCTCTTTAATTGAATAAATGTAGCCATAACATGAATAGTCATTTGTAAATGTATGAATGAGTCATAACCATCTATAGAAGTCACATGAAATGGACCACAAATGTATGTGTGAATTATTTCTAAAATTCATGTGCTTTGCTTTGTGTTTTTCTTAATTATGTGACATATTTTCCTTTAATGCAATCGATACATTGCTCAAAATCTGAAAATTATAATTGCAGAAGAATTGATTCCTTAACTGAGCGTTCAATCCTCCCACTCGAAATGTGGCCCAGACTACTACAATGCCATAATTTCAAAGATACGTCATCAATTCTTATGTGCTTATTCTTGTTCATAGACGATTAGACATTGTCAGCACTTATAACATTCAGACTTATTCAGAGAAAGAAAATAGAGCTTGTCATGGTAGAAAGCAAGACCAACAACATTATTATCAAATGTAATAAAACATTGTTTGTTACTAAAATAACAATCAAAACCATTACTGTCTAAAAAAGATACTGAAATCAAATTCCTTCTCATAGAAGGTACACAAAGGGCATCATGCAAATGAATAATAAATCCATTGTTTATTTTGAATGGGATTTCTCCGATGGTTTCAACATCTGCTTTGATGCCGTTCGTGACTCTATTTTTTCTTTCTCTTTTTGCTAATATTCTTGTCATAGCGAATCCCTGTAAAGAATTTGTAAAATGAATAGTTGCACCTGAGTCGATCCACCAAGTAGAACTTGTATATTATAAATACAAAGATTCATCTATAGATGTAATTTCATCCTTACCATTTCTGTTCATCCATTTGAGGAACTCTACACAATCTTTCATGTGATGTTTCTCCTTCTTGTAATGCCTATAGACACCCTTCAGAACATCGTGTTCCAACATAGAAGCCTTACCACATGGCTTGGAAGAGGAGGCCTTAGAATCATTATTGTAATGATTCTTAGAATTAGGAGAAAAAATAGAATAAATTTTCTTCTTATTATTGTGATGCACATACCTAACTGAATCCCCATGTGCTTCCTTAATCCTCTCCTCCTTTTACACACTGTTGACATGAAAACGTGCCCCCGCACTTGGGTCAGTTCGACGATCCAAAAGTGTGCGGATACTTAGGGACAAGCCTAAGCGTGACGCAGCACCGACATCGTGTTCCGACTACCCTTAGTCATGATAAGGAGGGTGGAGTAACCAGACAATCAGATCACACAAAATAATCCAATGAGCTGAAAGAAATATATTTCAATAGAATAAATCAGCAAACCGGTCGGACCTGTAGGACCAAAAGTAGCGACCAGAGGGGGGTGAATGGGCGCCTAAAAAATTCTTTCGAATCAATGGCCTGCTCCCTACACCCAACGCTCCTCAAAAGACTTAGCAGCAAAACGTAAATAGTTCGCCAAAGCCTAAAAGTATCTAGCCTAAAAACGACCGGTGTCCTAGACAAAGAAACACCAATACAATGCTAATAGGAATATTAATTAAAACATTCAAATCATGGCAGATCAAAACATCACAGAAATAAATCACAGCAATTGATTTTAGTTGAGAGGTTACTGTTCAAAGTTGTCTCCTGTTTGAAACCTGACGAAGCCTGCAGTGTTGAAGCTGGCTTCGGAGAAGTCGTGTCGAAGTCTGTATTTGTCGAAGGTTGTCGATCGAAGCGTGCAATGTGTAGCTTCCGAAGTCTTCTTGGCAACCTTCGAAATGAAGTCCTGCACGTTTCGGTATCTCACGATGAACAATGGCGGCGATTTCAGAGCAACCAGACGAACACTCGCCGGCGGCGCATACAAACAGGAGTAGGTAAAGTGAACACTGATTTTTTAGATTAAAGTGTGTTTTTCCTAACCCTAGGGATTGAAGCCTATTTATAGGCAGCCCAATAAATGGGGAAAATGCAGAAATACCCCTAGGGTTTTTTACAAACGCTGAAATAAATGGAAAAGACCAAACTACCCTTAGGATATTTTACAGACTCGACTGACTGACTGTGGGCCTAAGGACATAAATAGAAAACTCCTATTTACAGATAACTTGTCCGGAAGCGGAGCTTTCATAGCGACTACGGCTTCACTCCAGGACGGTGCGATCCAATATCAGCGGTCGTCAGTTTTGCGCCGAAACTGACAAAGTCTCCACCGACATTGCACCACATACCCGGATTGGGCCGGCCCGACTCCGCAGCTCTCTCAGCCCGACAATCGCTCACCGCCCATGTACCTGAGTCAATCCTGGTCAACAGCCCAGTGAATCCTCTGCTGCTCCTAGCCCATGTACCCGGATTGGGCCAGCCCGACTTCGCGGCCCCTCTGCTCGACAGTCGCTCGCTGCCCGTGTACCTGAGTCACACGCGGCCCAGACGCAGCAGGTCTTCACTCTCTTTTCAGTCCTCTTTGACTATCGTTGACAATGACTCATCACATCTGGAGCCATGAGGCCCACGCTATTCAGCATGACTCCTCAATCCCCCCCTTGATGAGTGCATTGTCAACACTTTTCTTCATCAACTCTTCAGTACCTGCGAACAACTGTGGAAACACGAAAACAAAACACAAGAAAACAGAGAAGAAGAAAATAAAGTAAAAGTTTAACCCTAATGACCAAAAGCCGAATAAAAGCAAGAAACGGTCATTATGGTTAACCAAAAGTAAAAGCTCAAAATGAGTGCAGTCTAAGAAACATCAACAGGGATATCAAAAGAGTAAGGACAAACGGGACAAAAACTCCCCCTGAAACAAATCCCAGAGAAATCCAAAACTCCCCCTTAAACTCTTCTTCCGAAATTTCTCCCCCTTGATGACAAGTGAACTCATCAAGCACTCTAAAACGACACTGACTCCCCCTGAAATGCAACTCCCCCTCAAAATATGCAATGAATGCAACTGGGGTGCAGGTGGAGTGTAGAAAGCATGCTTCTCAGATATGATTAACTACAATTACAACATCTAACAAGTATAGCAAAAGACATACTGTCTAAGACACATGGCATGATCAGTGCAATAGATGATATCTAAAGAAATTCATTAGCACGCATTTTCTTCAATTTTTGCAAATAAAAGCATCACCACATTTTCCAGATGACAAGCAAGGTAAAGCATGAGATGCAGAAGCTAACTGATATCTACCAAGATAACCATTGTCCAAAACAAAGTGCTTCAGCAAACTTGTTATCTTTTCAATGTTTAGGCTTTTTCATTTTCCTTTTTCATTTTTGCCAAGGGTTATTTGCATGTCAAACCTTATGCTAACCGGCCAAGTCAAGCCTAGGTCAGAACTGGACCATCGGAAGCTTAAGACATTGGTCTTGGCATACACTACACTGTCCTAGTTCATACCAAAGTGTTATGGTAAGCAGTCCAGAACAAAGTAGTGCGACAAAGCAAACCCACTTGGATCTTTTCAACTTAAGCATAAAAAGGCATGGAATTTTCATTCATTTTTGATTTTTTTATCATTTTTATAGCATATTTTCCATGTTAAAGCATAAAGATGTACAAGTTGCATATCTGCATCTATGTGAGGAACTAGCTACAAGGTATGTAACAGATAGCAAAAGCACTCAGCCTACACATGCTAGTTACCAGAAGCAATGGTGATCATTTTTCAAGTTGAAAGCGTAAAAGCCATGCATATGACAGATATCAGACATATCAAGCGAACTGAAACAAGGCATGATCATTGACAAGTAATCAAAAGCATGTACCAGCTATAATAAGTAAAGCAGTTCAATCATATAACAGAAGCAGGCTCAAAAGTGTGATATGTGAATATGCATGATATGAACACACACAAAAAGACTCAAGAAAGGAGTAAAGAAGAAAGAAAAACTGACGCAAAATATCCTAGAAAGGATACACAACACCCAAATCCCCTCGTAAACGCTCAAAAGTACACTGATCTAGGGGTTTGGTGAAAATATCAGCCAACTGATGATGGGTATCAACATGAACAAGGTCAATGACACCTTTCTCATATTGATCCCGCAAAAAGTGAAAGCGCACATCAATGTGTTTGGTTTTTGAATGGAAACATGGGTTTTTCCCTACACTAATTGCACTGGTGCTGTCGCAAAACAAAGGAACTCTGGTAGGAAAGAACAACCCAAAATCTCGCAGAGTGGAAATCATCCAAACCAACTGTGAGCAGCTCCAGATTGCTTTCGAGAAGACCAAGAGACAAGAGAAGAACCAAGAAACTGGCAAGTACCGGAAGTCGACTTGCGATCCAACCGGCACCCACCAAAGTCAGCGTCCGAAAAGCCAGATAAATCAAGAGATGATGATGCTGAATAATAAAGACCAAGATCAGGCGCATAAGTGAGTTACCTGAAGATGCGCTTGACAGCCTGCCGATGAGACGCGTGTGGTGAAGACTGGAAGCGCGCGTACAGTCCCACGATGAATTGTATGTCTGGCCTCGTTGCCGTCAAGTACAGCAGCGAACCGATCATCCCTCGAAATTCTCTCTCGTTGACCTTGACGCCGCTCTCGTCCTTGTCCAAGCCCCCAGATGTGCCCATTGGGGTCATCTGAGGCTTCAGCTCTCCACCAAAGTCGAATTTCTTCAACATATCCCGAGTGTACTTACCCTGGTGGATGAAAGTGCCGTCCTTGGTCTGCTTGATCTGGAGCCCTAGGAAGTACTTGAGCTCACCCATGAGGCTCATTTCAAACTCACTGTGCATCTGCTCAGAAAACTTGGACACAAGATCATTAGTAGTACCGCCAAAGATAATATCATCCACGTATATCTGAGCGACCAAGAAATCTGAAGCATCTCTGAGCAGGAAAAGAGTTTTATCCACCGAACCCATCACAAAGCCCTTCCCCAACAAAAATGGCTTCAACCGGTCATACCAAGCCCTGGGGGCTTGCTTCAACCCGTATAAAGCTTTCTGTAGCTTAAAAACATGTCGAGGAAACTTAGGGTTCTCAAAACCGGGGGGCTGCCTAACATAAACCTCCTCCTCTATGTACCCATTCAGAAAAGCACTCTTGACGTCCATTTGAAAAACTTAAAACCCTTCGAAGCAGCAAAAGCTAAGAGAATGCGAATGGACTCAAGATGGGCATCAGGGGCGAAGGTTTCTTCAAAATCAATACCCTCCTTCTGGCAAAAACCCTGGGCATCTAGTCGAGCTTTGTTGCGCACCACAACCCCATCTTCACCTTTCTTGTTCTTGAACACCCACTTGGTGCCTATGGGGTTGCATCTGGGTGGCAGCTCAACCAGTGTCCAAACCTGATTGCGGACAAAATTCTCAAGCTCTTCTTGCATGGCATTAATCCAATTAGAATCACAAAGAGCATGAGAAACGTCTCTGGGCTCAAAAGATGCAACAAAAGCAGATTCAGCAAACACAGCAAGAGAGTCAACAAACGAACGCAAAGTTCTTGTAGACACATCACCGATGATGAGCTCTGAGGGGTGATCACGCTGAACTGCTTGGGATCCCTAGTGATCTGAAGTCACCTCACCAGAGTCAGCAGCTGGCACCTCTGGACTCGACTGAGGGGGCTCAATCGAAGTGGAAGAAGTGATCAGAGGTCTGCCCTCGTCCTCAGTCGAAGTCTCAGAAGGTGTGGGCTCTGCAGGAGGTGCAGAAGGCCCACCCTCATCAGCAGCTGGAGTATCCTCATCTTCCTCGAAGATGGACTCTCCGAGCTCACCATCACCAGAAAGCTCAAAAGGAGTTAAAGAAGGCAAGGACTCATCAAAAGAAACCTCGCAAGTCTCGACAAGCTGATGGGATTCGAGGTTCCAAACACGAAAACCTCGAGAATGCAATGCATAACCAAGAAAAACTCCGTCCCAGCAATGAGACTCAAACTTGTCCAAATGCCCTCCCTTCTTGAGCACAAAGCACTTGCAGCCAAACGCTCGCAAGTGGCTCACCTTGGGCTGTCTGCCAAACCGCAACTCGTATGAGGTCTTACCTTGGTAAGCTCTAAGAAAAATGCGGTTGGCCAGATAGCAAGCCGTGTTCATGGCTTTAGCCCAAAAACGCCTAGGAGTCCTGTGCTCATCGAGCATCGTCCTTGCCATCTCGACTAGCATGCGGTTCTTTCGTTCCACAACGCCGTTCTGTGGGGGAGTGTAAGGAGAAGAAAACTGATGGTCAAGACCCTGATCACTACAGAAGCTGACGAAATGAGAGTTCTTGAAACTCAGAGCCGTTGTCGGAGCGAATTGCTCGCATCCGACCATTGTTCTCATTCTTCAGCTTCAAAATCAGGTCATGAACAAACTGAAAAGTTTCATCCTTAGACTCCAAAAAGAAAACCCACGAGAATCGAGAAAAGTCGTCAACAATCACAAGCGCATACCATTTCCCACCGACTGAGCGTACCCGAGCTGGACCTACAGTGTCCATGTGTAACAGCTCGCTTGGATACGAAGTCATCACTTGAGTCACAGGTGAGTGAGAAGCAGCAACCATTTTCCCATGACGACAGGGATGACAAACTAGATCATTCTCCATTTTAAGCTTTGGTAATCCTTGGATGAGGTCCATAGAGCTTAACCTGACTAGCAGATCAAAACTCAAATGACCTAACCTCCTATGCCACTTCTAGAGCTCAGAAGAAGATCCAGCAATCAAACAGCGAGAAGGGCCAAAAGAACCAGAGAAGTCAATTCGAAAAACTTTACCGAAAGGTAAGATCTGGCAAATCAAAGACCCTCTACAATCAAACACAGAAGAATTGCCCTTCTTAAAACGCACCTCCAAACCATCCTCAAGAAGTTGCGAAATAGAAATCAAATTGAAGTTCAAGTTTCCAACCAAGGCAATGTTCTTCAAAGAAAAATGGTCTGAAATGCGAATTGAGCCAATGCCACTTACTTTCCCTTGACCACTATTCCCGAAGGTGATGTACTCTTTGGAGCTCGGGGGAGTGAGACTGGAGAACCATCTGCGATGTCCCGTCATGTGGCGAGAACACCCTGAGTCCATGATCCAAACGTCCTCCAGTCCCCGATCCTGCACAATTAGTGGCTGTAAGTGGGAGCGAATGGTCCGGCACCAGGTTTAGCAAAAGAGCTAAACCAGTGTCGAGCCATCTGCTCAAAAGACGGAAAGCAAAAATCATCATGAGAGTTCGGACCAAAACGTGACTCAAAGCGCGGTCCTTGGTTCTGCCTAAAGCCTCGGCCACGAGGTCCAGGACCGTAGCCAAAACGGCCTGGAGCTCTGTCGGAACGGACACCACCAACTGGAGCACGGGCAAGAAAGCCGTCTCCTTTACCACCACCTACACGACGTGGCCTGGCCTCCAGCCTCTCCCTGCGTCGAGGAACTCTCAGTCTACCACCCTGCTGGTAGAACTGCTCCTGACCACCACGAGCACACTCTGCTCTCTCTCAACCCGCTTCCTCCTGAAGCAAAACTCTACAAGATGCCCTTTTCTCTGACAATACTCACAATGGTAGGTGGGCTTCTTGGGATGTGGTTGAGGCTTGGGGTTCTTGGGCTTATTGGTGTTTGGTGTCGGTTTCTTGGGTTGAGAGGGTCCAGGAAGAGAGTCTAGAGAGGTGTGGAGGTGTTTGGGCTTTGGAACCCAAATAGGTTTCTTGGGTGGAGCTTTGGGTGGTTCATGAATTACTCCATCCTTGGGCTGACAAGCCTGGGAAGACTCAGTGGAATGGGTCTTGGGATATCTCTGCTCAGGAGTCATTTTACTCCACTCCACTGCCCGGCTAATGGCACTCTCAAAGTCAGCCTTGGTGTAGGTGTAACCTACCCCAAACCCATCCTACCTCTTGAACTGTTGGATCATCATGCCAAGCTATGGCTCTCTGACACTGATCCAGCTCAGGATAGAACAGAGGTAAAAGTTCTCATTCTGAGAATCATCTAGCTCCTCTCTCAAGGAAGCTAGTACCTCCACCTGAGACAAGCAGGTCTCACACTCGCTATCTACCTGGACAGACTTCTCGGCTTTTAGCTTAATAAACTCAAGTCTAAGAGACAAATAGTTCTCACAGACAGTGGGTGGAACTGACAGTGTCTCAAGCTCTAGCCTAGTCTGCGCAAGCTCAGCTCTCACTCTCTCCAAATCACCTAAATGGACATCGCCCTTGGCTTTCAGCTCAGCTAAGACAGCTAGATGAGATGGGCAATCAGCACAGGGTGCGATGACAGTGGCTTGAGCATCTATCAGCTCCAGCTGAGCGCTTTCAAGCTCAGTGGCCAAAGTGTCCCTCTCATCAACCCTTTCTGTGTACCTGGACTTCAAAGTTGACAGGTCACACAGAAGCACTTCACACTTTAGGCACTCACTGCTATCACCCAAGCAAGGGGAAGAAGATAGACTCTCAATTCTACCGTTGGCTACGGCAAGCTCACTCTCTAACTCATCTATCCTCTTCTTGGCCCTCCTAAGTAGTTTTTCCCGATATTTCAACTCCTGACGATTGCTCTCAAGTAAATCAACAATTTCGCATTCATAGGATGATACCTTGTTGTCGTCGTCTTCGGAGTCATCGGAGGAGCTCTTCTCTTCCTTATCCCCAAGAGCCATTGAGCAGAAGCGCTTGCGGGATCTTCGGCGCTGATGTGAGCGGCTCTTCGGTCTGTCCCCGAAGGCCATGAAGCAAAGGCCCATTGGATCGTCCTTGTCCTTACCCTTCCTGATGATGATCTCCTCATCGCTTGAGCTCGATGAAGAGGAAGAAGACGTGGACCGCTTGGAGTAGCTCTTCTCCATCTCAGCGAAGAAGGCCTTGTCGCGCTTCTTGTTCTCTCACCGGTAGTCCTTCATGGCCTTTCTGAAGAATCTGGTCTTTGGCTTGCCCTTGTTGAAGGAGGAGCTGTCGTGCTTGCCGGAGTCGTGGAAGCCACCACCGGTGCCCTTCTTGTGTCCATTGCGCTTGGGGCAGTCGGCAATGAAGTGTCTTGGATCACCACACTCAAAGCACCCCGGATTTTGTGCCGTGTCTCTTGAACATTCTTTTGTCATAAACACGACGCACCCGGTTGTTAAAAAGACACAAATCATCATCTCCCAACGACTCAAGCTGGTCCTCAGTGATAGACATCAAAGAGAACCCAACACAACTCACAGAAGAGGGATCAATAGAAGGTGTAGCAAGGGCCAGAGACTTTGATCCAGAGCCAGTGAGATTTGATCTCAGCTGGGTATCAACATCGGTGGCCTTTAGCTTGCTAAACAAATCAGAAATGGTCAAGGTATCATAAGAAGTGCTCTCAATGATAGAGGATACCTTGATCTCCCAGATCTTTGGGTCCAAGGTATGGAGAACCTTGAGCGCCTGTTCATGATCTGAGACTAACTGAACACCCTCAGCCTTGTTGTCCTGAAGCTTGTTTATGATCGACTGAAAACGACCAAACAACGCTTCAACAGATTCACCCAGCTTTTGTGTGAAGTTCTCATATTCACGCCGGTAGGTCTGATAGAGCCGAGCCTTGACCTGGGCTGTCCCCTCATGGTGTGCCTGGAGGGTAGCCCAGATCTCTCTCGTAGTGGAGAGATGGCTCACACGCTCAAATTCAGTGGGACCTAAACCAGAAAACAAGATGTTCACAGCTTTGCTATTGTTCACATGCTTCAACCCGTATAAAGCTTTCTGTAGCTTAAAAACATGTCGAGGAAACTTAGGGTTCTCAAAACCGGGGGGCTGCCTAACATAAACCTCCTCCTCTATGTACCCGTTCAGAAAAGCACTCTTGACGTCCATTTGAAAAACTTAAAACCCTTCGAAGCAGCAAAAGCTAAGAGAATGCGAATGGACTCAAGATGGGCATCAGGGGCGAAGGTTTCTTCAAAATCAATACCCTCCTTCTGGAAAAACCCTGGGCATCTAGTCGAGCTTTGTTGCGCACCACAACCCCATCTTCACCTTTCTTGTTCTTGAACACCCACTTGGTGCCTATGGGGTTGCATCTGGGTGGCAGCTCAACCAGTGTCCAAACCTGATTGTGGACAAAATTCTCAAGCTCTTCTTGCATGGCATTAATCCAATTAGAATCACAAAGAGCATGAGAAACGTCTCTGGGCTCAAAAGATGCAACAAAAGCAGATTCAGCAAACACAGCAAGAGAGTCAACAAACGAACGCAAAGTTCTTGTAGACACATCACCGATGATGAGCTCTGAGGGGTGATCACGCTGAACTGCTTGGGATCCCTAGTGATCTGAAGTCACCTCACCGGAGTCAGCAGCTGGCACCTCTGGACTCGACTGAGGGGGCTCGATCGAAGTGGAAGAAGTGATCAGAGGTCTGCCCTCGTCCTTAGTCGAAGTCTCAGAAGGTGTGGGCTCTGCAGGAGGTGCAGAAGGCCCACCCTCATCAGCAGCTGGAGTATCCTCATCTTCCTCGAAGATGGACTCTCCGAGCTCACCATCACCAGAAAGCTCAAAAGGAGTTAAAGAAGGCAAGGACTCATCAAAAGAAACCTCGCAAGTCTCGACAAGCTGCTGGGATTCGAGGTTCCAAACACGAAAACCTCGAGAATGCAATGCATAACCAAGAAAAACTCCGTCCCAGCAATGAGACTCAAACTTGTCCAAATGCCCTCCCTTCTTGAGCACAAAGCACTTGCAGCCAAACGCTCGCAAGTGGCTCACCTTGGGCTGTCTGCCAAACCGCAACTCGTATGAGGTCTTACCTTGGTAAGCTCTAAGAAAAATGCGGTTGGCCAGATAGCAAGCCGTGTTCATGGCTTCAGCCCAAAAATGCCTAGGAGTCCTGTGCTCATCGAGCATCGTCCTTGCCATCTCGACTAGCATGCGGTTCTTTCGTTCCACAACGCCATTCTGTGGGGGAGTGTAAGGAGAAGAAAACTGATGGTCAAGACCCTGATCACTACAGAAGCTGACGAAATGAGAGTTCTTGAAACTCAGAGCCGTTGTCGGAGCGAATTGCTCGCATCCGACCATTGTTCTCATTCTTCAGCTTCAAAATCAGGTCATGAACAAACTGAAAAGTTTCATCCTTAGACTCCAATAAGAAAACCCACGAGAATCGAGAAAAGTCATCAACAATCACAAGCGCATACCATTTCCCACCGACTGAGCGTACCCGAGCTGGACCTACAGTGTCCATGTGTAACAGCTCGCTTGGATACGAAGTCATCACTTGAGTCACAGGTGAGTGAGAAGCAGCAACCATTTTCCCATGACGACAGGGATGACAAACTAGATCATTCTCCATTTTAAGCTTTGGTAATCCTCGGATGAGGTCCATAGAGCTTAACCTGACTAGCAGATCAAAACTCAAATGACCTAACCTCCTATGCCACTTCTAGAGCTCAGAAGAAGATCCAGCAATCAAACAGCGAGAAGGGCCAAAAGAACCAGAGAAGTCAATTCGAAAAACTTTACCAAAAGGTAAGATCTGGCAAATCAAAGACCCTCTACAATCAAACACAGAAGAATTGCCCTTCTTAAAACGCACCTCCAAACCATCCTCAAGAAGTTGCGAAATAGAAATCAAATTGAAGTTCAAGTTTCCAACCAAGGCAATGTTCTTCAAAGAAAAATGGTCTGAAATGCGAATTGAGCCAATGCCACTTACTTTCCCTTGACCACTGTTCCCGAAGGTGATGTACTCTTTGGAGCTCGCGGAGTGAGACTGGAGAACCATCTGCGATGTCCCGTCATGTGGCGAGAACACCCTGAGTCCATGATCCAAACGTCCTCCAGTCCCCGATCCTACACAATTAGTGGCTGTAAGTGGGAGCGAATGGTCCGGCACTAGGTTTAGCAAAAGAGCTAAACCAGTGTCGAGCCATCTGCTCAAAAGACGGAAAGCAAAAATCATCATGAGAGTTCGGACCAAAACGTGACTCAAAGCGCGGTCCTTGGTTCTGCCTAAAGCCTCGGCCACGAGGTCCAGGACCGTAGCCAAAACGGCCTGGAGCTCTGCCGGAACGGACACCACCAACTGGAGCACAGGCAAGAAAGCCGTCTCCTCTACCACCACCTACACGACGTGGCCTGGCCTCCAGCCTCTCCCCGCGTCGAGGAACTCTCAGTCTACCACCCTGCTGGTAGAACTGCTCCTGACCACCACGAGCACACTCTGCTCTCTCTCAACCCGCTTCCTCCTGAAGCAAAACTCTACAAGATGCCCTTTTCTCTGACAATACTCACAATGGTAGGTGGGCTTCTTGGGATGTGGTTGAGGCTTGGGGTTCTTGGGCTTATTGGTGTTTGGTGTCGGTTTCTTGGGTTGAGAGGGTCCAGGAAGAGAGTCTAGAGAGGTGTGGAGGTGTTTGGGCTTTGGAACCCAAATAGGTTTCTTGGGTGGAGCTTTGGGTGGTTCATGAATTACTCCATCCTTGGGCTGACAAGCCTGGGAAGACTCAGTGGAATGGGTCTTGGGATATCTCTGCTCAGGAGTCATTTTACTCCACTCCACTGCCCGGCTAATGGCACTCTTAAAGTCAGCCTTGGTGTAGGTGTAACCTACCCCAAACCCATCCTGCCTCTTGAACTGTTGGATCATCATGCCAAGCTATGGCTCTCTGACACTGATCCAGCTCAGGATAGAACAGAGGTAAAAGTTCTCATTCTGAGAATCATCTAGCTCCTCTCTCAAGGAAGCTAGTACCTCCACCTGAGACAAGCAGGTCTCACACTCGCTATCTACCTGGACAGACTTCTCGGCTTTTAGCTTAATAAACTCAAGTCTAAGAGACAAATAGTTCTCACAGACAGTGGGTGGAACTGACAGTGTCTCAAGCTCTAGCCTAGTCTGCGCAAGCTCGGCTCTCACTCTCTCCAAATCACCTAAATGGACATCGCCCTTGGCTTTCAGCTCAGCTAAGACAGCTAGATGAGATGGGCAATCAGCACAGGGTGCGATGACAGTGGCTTGAGCATCTATCAGCTCCAGCTGAGCGCTTTCAAGCTCAGTGGCCAAAGTGTCCCTCTCATCAACCCTTTCTGTGTACCTGGACTTCAAAGTTGACAGGTCACACAGAAGCACTTCACACTTTAGGCACTCACTGCTATCACCCAAGCAAGGGGAAGAAGATAGACTCTCAATTCTACCGTTGGCTACGGCAAGCTCACTCTCTAACTCATCTATCCTCTTCTTGCCCCCCCTAAGTAGTTTTTCCCGATATTTCAACTCCTGACGATTGCTCTCAAGTAAATCAACAATTTCGCATTCATAGGATGATACCTTGTTGTCGTCGTCTTCGGAGTCATCGGAGGAGATCTTCTCTTCCTTATCCCCAAGAGCCATTGAGCAGAAGCGCTTGCGGGATCTTCGGCGCTGATGTGAGCGGCTCTTCGGTCTGTCCCCGAAGGCCATGAAGCAAAGGCCCATTGGATCGTCCTTGTCCTTACCCTTCCTGATGATGATCTCCTCATCGCTTGAGCTCGATGAAG
This sequence comes from Zizania palustris, assembly GCA_019279435.1. NCBI lineage: Eukaryota > Viridiplantae > Streptophyta > Magnoliopsida > Poales > Poaceae > Zizania > Zizania palustris. The sequence goes on along the minus strand of JAAALK010000284.1, from coordinate 66,050,141 downwards.
AGGAAGAAGACGTGGACCGCTTGGAGTAGCTCTTCTCCATCTCAGCGAAGAAGGCCTTGTCGCGCTTCTTGTTCTCTCGCCGGTAGTCCTTCAGGGCCTTTCTGAAGAATCTGGTCTTTGGCTTGCCCTTGTTGAAGGAGGAGCTGTCGTGCTTGCCGGAGTCGTGGAAGCCACCACCGGTGCCCTTCTTGTGTCCGTTGCGCTTGGGGCAGTCGGCAATGAAGTGTCCTGGATCACCACACTTGACGTCCCGTTCAGAAAAGCACTCTTGACGTCCATTTGAAAAACTTAAAACCCTTCGAAGCAGCAAAAGCTAAGAGAATGCGAATGGACTCAAGATGGGCATCAGGGGCGAAGGTTTCTTCAAAATCAATACCCTCCTTCTGGAAAACCCTGGGCATCTAGTCGAGCTTTGTTGCGCACCACAACCCCATCTTCACCTTTCTTGTTCTTGAACACCCACTTGGTGCCTATGGGGTTGCATCTGGGTGGCAGCTCAACCAGTGTCCAAACCTGATTGCGGACAAAATTCTCAAGCTCTTCTTGCATGGCATTAATCCAATTAGAATCACAAAGAGCATGAGAAACGTCTCTGGGCTCAAAAGATGCAACAAAAGCAGATTCAGCAAACACAGCAAGAGAGTCAACAAACGAACGCAAAGTTCTTGTAGACACATCACCGATGATGAGCTCTGAGGGGTGATCACGCTGAACTGCTTGGGATCCCTAGTGATCTGAAGTCACCTCACTGGAGTCAGCAGCTGGCACCTCTGGACTCGACTGAGGGGGCTCGATCGAAGTGGAAGAAGTCATCAGAGGTCTGCCCTCGTCCTCAGTCGAAGTCTCAGAAGGTGTGGGCTCTGCAGGAGGTGCAGAAGGCCCACCCTCATCAGCAGCTGGAGTATCCTCATCTTCCTCGAAGATGGACTCTCCGAGCTCACCATCACCAGAAAGCTCAAAAGGAGTTAAAGAAGGCAAGGACTCATCAAAAGAAACCTCGCAAGTCTCGACAAGCTGCTGGGATTCGAGGTTCCAAACACGAAAACCTCGAGAATGCAATGCATAACCAAGAAAAACTCCGTCCCAGCAATGAGACTCAAACTTGTCCAAATGCCCTCCCTTCTTGAGCACAAAGCACTTGCAGCCAAACGCTCGCAAGTGGCTCACCTTGGGCTGTCTGCCAAACCGCAACTCGTATGAGGTCTTACCTTGGTAAGCTCTAAGAAAAATGCGGTTGGCCAGATAGCAAGCCGTGTTCATGGCTTCAGCCCAAAAATGCCTAGGAGTCCTGTGCTCATCGAGCATCGTCCTTGCCATCTCGACTAGCATGCGGTTCTTTCGTTCCACAACGCCGTTCTGTGGGGGAGTGTAAGGAGAAGAAAACTGATGGTCAAGACCCTGATCACTACAGAAGCTGACGAAATGAGAGTTCTTGAAACTCAGAGCCGTTGTCGGAGCGAATTGCTCGCATCCGACCATTGTTCTCATTCTTCAGCTTCAAAATCAGGTCATGAACAAACTGAAAAGTTTCATCCTTAGACTCCAAAAAGAAAACCCACGAGAATCGAGAAAAGTCATCAACAATCACAAGCGCATACCATTTCCCACCGACTGAGCGTACCCGAGCTGGACCTACAGTGTCCATGTGTAACAGCTCGCTTGGATACGAAGTCATCACTTGAGTCACAGGTGAGTGAGAAGCAGCAACCATTTTCCCATGACGACAGGGATGACAAACTAGATCATTCTCCATTTTAAGCTTTGGTAATCCTCGGATGAGGTCCATAGAGCTTAACCTGACTAGCAGATCAAAACTCAAATGACCTAACCTCCTATGCCACTTCTAGAGCTCAGAAGAAGATCCGGCAATCAAACATCGAGAAGGGCCAAAAGAACCAGAGAAGTCAATTCGAAAAACTTTACCAAAAGGTAAGATCTGGCAAATCAAAGACCCTCTACAATCAAACACAGAAGAATTGCCCTTCTTAAAACGCACCTCCAAACCATCCTCAAGAAGTTGCGAAATAGAAATCAAATTGAAGTTCAAGTTTCCAACCAAGGCAATGTTCTTCAAAGAAAAATGGTCTGAAATGCGAATTGAGCCAATGCCACTTACTTTCCCTTGACCACTGTTCCCGAAGGTGATGTACTCTTTGGAGCTCGGGGGAGTGAGACTGGAGAACCATCTGCGATGTCCCGTCATGTGGCGAGAACACCCTGAGTCCATGATCCAAACGTCCTCCAGTCCCCGATCCTGCACAATTAGTGGCTGTAAGTGGGAGGGAATGGTCCGGCACCAGGTTTAGCAAAAGAGCTAAACCAGTGTCGAGCCATCTGCTCAAAAGACGGAAAGCAAAAATCATCATGAGAGTTCGGACCAAAACGTGACTCAAAGCGCGGTCCTTGGTTCTGCCTAAAGCCTCGGCCACGAGGTCCAGGACCGTAGCCAAAACGGCCTGGAGCTCTGCCAGAACGGACACCACCAACTGGAGCACGGGCAAGAAAGCCGTCTCCTCTACCACCACCTACACGACGTGGCCTGGCCTCCAGCCTCTCCTCGCGTCGAGGAACTCTCAGTCTACCACCCTGCTGGTAGAACTCCTCCTGACCACCACGAGCACACTCTGCTCTCTCTCAACCCGCTTCCTCCTGAAGCAAAACTCTACAAGATGCCCTTTTCTCTGACAATACTCACAATGGTAGGTGGGCTTCTTGGGATGTGGTTGAGGCTTGGGGTTCTTGGGCTTATTGGTGTTTGGTGTCGGTTTCTTGGGTTGAGAGGGTCCAGGAAGAGAGTCTAGAGAGGTGTGGAGGTGTTTGGGCTTTGGAACCCAAATAGGTTTCTTGGGTGGAGCTTTGGGTGGTTCATGAATTACTCCATCCTTGGGCTGACAAGCCTGGGAAGACTCAGTGGAATGGGTCTTGGGATATCTCTGCTCAGGAGTCATTTTACTCCACTCCACTGCCCGGCTAATGGCACTCTCAAAGTCAGCCTTGGTGTAGGTGTAACATACCCCAAACCCATCCTGCCTCTTGAACTGTTGGATCATCATGCCAAGCTATGGCTCTCTGACACTGATCCAGCTCAGGATAGAACAGAGGTAAAAGTTCTCATTCTGAGAATCATCTAGCTCCTCTCTCAAGGAAGCTAGTACCTCAACCTGAGACAAGCAGGTCTCACACTCGCTATCTACCTGGACAGACTTCTCGGCTTTTAGCTTAATAAACTCAAGTCTAAGAGACAAATAGTTCTCACAGACAGTGGGTGGAACTGACAGTGTCTCAAGCTCTAGCCTAGTCTGCGCAAGCTCAGCTCTCACTCTCTCCAAATCACCTAAATGGACATCGCCATTGGCTTTCAGCTCAGCTAAGACAGCTAGATGAGATGGGCAATCAGCACAGGGTGCGATGACAGTGGCTTGAGCATCTATCAGCTCCAGCTGAGAGCTTTCAAGCTCAGTGGCCAAAGTGTCCCTCTCATCAACCCTTTCTGTGTACCTGGACTTCAAAGTTGACAGGTCACACAGAAGCACTTCACACTTTAGGCACTCACTGCTATCACCCAAGCAAGGGGAAGAAGATAGACTCTCAATTCTACCGTTGGCTACGGCAAGCTCACTCTCTAACTCATCTATCCTCTTCTTGGCCCCCCTAAGTAGTTTTTCCCGATATTTCAAATCCTGATGATTGCTCTCAAGTAAATCAACAATTTCGCATTCATAGGATGATACCTTGTTGTCGTCGTCTTCGGAGTCATCGGAGGAGCTCTTCTCTTCCTTATCCCCAAGAGCCATTGAGCAGAAGCGCTTGCGGGATCTTCGGCGCTGATGTGAGCGGCTCTTCGGTCTGTCCCCGAAGGCCATGAAGCAAAGGCCCATTGGATCGTCCTTGTCCTTACCCTTCCTGATGATGATCTCCTCATCGCTTGAGCTCGATGAAGAGGAAGAAGACGTGGACCGCTTGGAGTAGCTCTTCTCCATCTCAGCGAAGAAGGCCTTGTCGCGCTTCTTGTTCTCTCGCCGGTAGTCCTTCAGGGCCTTTCTGAAGAATCTGGTCTTTGGCTTGCCCTTGTTGAAGGAGGAGCTGTCGTGCTTGCCGGAGTCGTGGAAGCCACCACCGGTGCCCTTCTTGTGTCCGTTGCGCTTGGGGCAGTCGGCAATGAAGTGTCCTGGATCACCACACTCAAAGCACCCCGGATTTTGTGCCGTGTCTCTTGAACATTCTTTTGTCATAAACACGACGCACCCGGTTGTTAAAAAGACACAAATCATCATCTCCCAACGACTCAAGCTGGTCCTCAGTGATAGACATCAAAGAGAACCCAACACAACTCACAGAAGATGGATCAATAGAAGGTGTAGCAAGGGCCAGAGACTTTGATCCAGAGCCAGTGAGATTTGATCTCAGCTGGGTATCAACATCGGTGGCCTTCAGCTTGCTAAACAAATCAGAAATGGTCAAGGTATCATAAGAAGTGCTCTCAATGATAGAGGATACCTTGATCTCCCAGATCTTTGGGTCCAAGGTATGGAGAACCTTGAGCGCCTATTCATGATCTTAGACTAACTGAACACCCTCAGCCTTGTTGTCCTGAAGCTTGTTTATGATCGACTGAAAACGACCAAACAATGCTTCAACAGATTCACCCAGCTTTTGTGTGAAGTTCTCATATTCACGCCGGTAGGTCTGATAGAGCCGAGCCTTGACCTGGGCTGTCCCCTCATGGTGTGCCTGGAGGGTAGCCCAGATCTCTCTCGTAGTGGAGAGATGGCTCACACGCTCAAATTCAGTGGGACCTAAACCAGAAAACAAGATGTTCACAGCTTTGCTATTGTTCACATGCTGAGCGATGATACCAGGAGTACCACGCTCAGCAACTGGCAATATGACAAACGTAGCGTGAACGCAAATATCCCAGATGTCCAAGTTTTGTCTCATGAGATAGGCTCGCATGCGAGTCTTCCAATAATTATAGCCATAAGCTTCCAAGGACGGGACCTTGCCAGGAGACGTCATGATCACTACTGGGGTTTAGAACTGGTTAAGGTATGGAAAAACCCTAACCAAGCTCTGATACCACTTGTAGGACCGAAAGTAGCGACCAGAGGGGGGTGAATGGGCGCCTAAAAAATTCATTCGAATCAATGGCCTGCTCCCTACACCCAATGCTCCTCAAAAGACTTAGCAGCAAAACGTAAATAGTTCGCCAAAGCCTAAAAGTATCTAGCCTAAAAACGACCAGTGTCCTAGACAAAGAAACACCAATACAGTGCTAATAGGCAGATTAACTAAAACATTCAAATCATGGCACATCAAAACATCACAGAAATAAATCACAACAATTGATTTAGTTGAGAGGTTACTGTTCAAAGTTGTCTCTTGTTTGAAACCTAATGAAGCCTGCAGTGTTGAAGCTGGCTTCGGAGAAGTCGTGTCGAAGTCTGTATTTGTCGAAGGTTGTCGATCGAAGCGTGCAATGTGTAGCTTCCGAAGTCTTCTTGGCAACCTTCGAAATGAAGTCCTGCACGTTTGGGTCTCTCACGATGAACAATGGTGGCGATTTCAGAGCAACCAGACGAACACTCGCCGGCGACGCATACAAACAGGAGTAGGTAAAGTGAACACTGATTTTTTAGATTAAAGTGTGTTTTTCCTAACCCTAGGGATTGGAGCCTATTTATAGGCAGCCCAATAAATGGGGAAAATGTAGAAATACCCCTAGGGTTTTTTACAAACGCTGAAATAAATTGAAAAGACCAAACTGCCCTTAGGATATTTTTACAGACTCGACTGACTGACTGTGGGCTTAAGGACAAAATAGAAAACTCCTATTTACAGATAATTTGTCCGGAATCGGAGCTTTCATAGCGACTACGACTTCACTCCAGGACGGTCCGATCCAAGATCAGCGGTCGTCAGTTTTGCACCAAAACTGACAAAGCCTCCACCGACTTTGCACCAGGTACTTGGATTGGGCCGGCCCGACTCTGCAGCTCTCTCAGTCCGGCAATCGCTCACTGCCCGTGTACCTGAGTCAATCCTGGTCAACAGCCCAGTGGATCCTCTGCTGCTCCTAGCCCATGTACCCGGATTGGGCCAGCCCGACTTCGCGGCCCCTCTGCCCGACAGTCGCTCGCTGCCCGTGTACTAGAGTCACACGTGGTCCAGACGCAGCAGGTCTTCACTCTCTTTTCAGTCCTCTTTGACTATCGTTGACAATGACTCATCACATCTGGAGCCATGAGGCCCACGCTATTCAGCATGGCTCCTCAGGAGCCTGTCTGCTTCGGAGTGTGATGTGAAGGGGGTCGCCGATGTATACCTTCGGTGTCTGGTGTGAAGCGTCCCGCCGAAGGGTACCTTCGGCGTTCGGACTGATCTGGTCGAAGGTGAGCTCCGAACGGATCTAGACGCGACAATCACCTCCGAATGGCGGGGTTTGGCGTGAAGTCTCTGATATGGCAAGATACAAAATGGTGACTCAAGGGCCGCGCGCGGGCGTGACCTTGTCCAGAGCGTAGTACGAGCGTGGCGAATCCTGTCGTGACGAAGTGTGCTGGCGAAGCGTGTAATCGAAGCCTGTAGTCTCACCGAAGGGTGTTCTGGCAACCTCCGAAACTGATCTCTCAGCTCCAGACGCCTCCGACGAAGTAGCTTTGAATGTAGGTGACCTGCAACAGATATTTGAAGTACTAATTCGGCCTGAGGACCGAATTCTGCTAAGTGTTGTACTAGTAGCGTAGGTAGCAATCTGTTACGCAGATTAGCGGATACTTCACAGGCGAAGTAACAAGGCGCTAGCAATCTATTACGTAGATTAACAGATACATCACAAGGGAAGTAACAAGGATTACCACTGTTCCGAAGTGGCCGGCGGAGGGCTTCTAGGCAAACCCATGAAGAGGTATAGAAAAGTAAAGGTAAATAAATGCGATCAAAGCTAGGGCTTTGTGTTTGATTTGTGTTGGGGGGTCTCTAAGCTAGCCTCGCCTCTCTATTTATAGGGGCCAAACTTCAGATCTAATCTGCTATAATTCGGCTTGGATAGAGATAAAAACTTAGCCAGAATTGTATCCAACTCTGTCTCTGCCGAAGTGGGCTTCGGCCAGGCCTATCGAAGCCTGCTCCTCGGGCCGAAGCTTCGGCGGCGTGGGCCTCCGAAGGCTTCCTGGCCGAAGGCCGTGCGCTGGCTGAAAGCTTTTGGAGCCCATAGCCCATTGGACCTTCGACCCTATAGGGCTTCGGTCTGACCCCGGACATGTGTATTTTCGGCCCAAATTACGAAAATTGATATTTTGACAATCTCAACCATTGATGCCATTTTTTGCTATCAACACATGCCCCCCTGCCTTTTAGTGAACTAAGTGAACTAAAATCACAATGAGCTAAATACGATACCGTCCATATCGGCTTTTTTACACCTTTCACGTTGTTTGCCACATGCTTGGGAAATACCTTTTCGAGTATCTACCATTCAAAGCTCTTCGAAACCGCTCCCCTTGTAGAGATTCCAACATATATGCATTGCTAGGAGCGATCTCGGCTATTTTGAAAGGACCTTCCCAACTAGGTGACCACTTACCAAACTTGGGACTCTTAGTTCCTAAGGGCAAAATTGTCTTCCAAACCAAGTCTCCTACTTGAAACGATTTTAGTTTAACCTTCTTATTGTAGGCTTTAGCTACTCTCCTCTTATCTACTTCTATGGCTTCTAAAGCCTTTAGTCTTTTATCGGTCACTTCTTCTAGGTTATCCTTCAAAAGAGTTTCATACTCGTTGACCAATAAGCCATCTTGCTTTAACACTCTTAAGGAGCCAAGATCTACCTCTACAGGCAGAACGACTTCTTGTTCATATACCAACTCATATGGACTGACTTTGGTAGCACTGTGCTTTGCAATTCTACAAGCCCATAGCGCCTCGGAAAGCACTTCATGCCACCTTTTAGGAAATTCTTCAATTTTCTTCTTAATGAGCTTAATCACGGTTTTATTACTAGACTCGGCCTGACCATTGGCCTGAGAATAATAAGGTGAAAAGTTCATCAACTTAATACCATAATATTCGACAAAGTCCCTTACCTCTCCAGAAACAAATGAACTACCTTGATCCGTAGTAAGAGTTTGAGGAATGCCAAATCTATGTATGATGTGCTTCAAGATAAAATCACGTACCTCATTGTTAGTCATGTTCTTGAGAGGTACAACCTCGGTCCACTTAGTGAAGTAATCCATCACCATCAACACGAACTGATGTCCTTTTCAGGAAGAAGGGTGAATTTGGTTGATGAAGTCTAAACCCCAACCTCGAAACGGCCATGGCTTGACAATAGGGTTGAGTAATGAGGCAGGAGCTAACTGAATATTGCCAAACTTCTGACATGCTTCACACCTTCTATAATACTTAAAACAATCTTCAGTCATAGTCGGCCAATAAAAACCTGCTCTTTTGAGCATCCAACTCATTTTCTGGGCCGACTGATGAGTGCCACAAAGTCCTTCATGGACTTCTCCCGTAGCCACCTGGGAATGTTCGTGGTCTAAACACTTCAATAGTATTCCATTGATGGTTCGGCGGTACAATGTGTCGTCTATCAACACGAATTTGAACGCTTGTCGCCGAACCTTCCGATCAACCCTTTGGCTAGGGTCTCTCAAATACTGGACGATTGGAATTCTCCAATCGCCCTCATGGGCTTCAGAGGGTATCACTAGCTCACCTTTTGAAAAAATTTCTAAACTACTGACTTCGGGATGCCCCTCGAGCCATCCCTGCTCCTGCCGAAGCCTGGCCGGACTGACCATTCAAAGTGTGCTGGGCCAAAGCCCTCCGGAGGGTTTGGACTCTGGGAGTCCTCACCGTGCGGGATACTTCGGCTTACGGCCTCTGGCGTGCCAGTTTCCTCGGTTGGTAGAGTACTCCGGTCTAGGGAACTCGGCTCGTAGTGGCCTTCGGCGGCCAGAGGGGTCCGACCCAGAGGGTGCGCTTGCCCACCGTCACTTGCTTTTGCAGTGAGACCAAGCATCAGCTTCTCCCATACAGAAAATTTTCCTCTCCTGACTTGGTAACCAGATGCTTGCTGAGCCAAATCATTTACGACTGAATTGGCTTCTCTTGACATGTGAGATATTTTGAAGTCATCAAAAGAAGCAACTATGTCTAGACATTTATCCAAGTAACTATTCAGCAAGCCGTTAAAGCATTGAGCACTTTTAGCTACTTGTTGCACTATTAACAAGGAATCACCATATGCGCGGACATGTCTAGCACCTACAGATTCTAGTATTTCAAGACCTAGCAATAAAGCTTCGTATTCAGCTTGGTTATTAGTGGAAGGAAATTCTAAACGGGCCGAAGTTTCAAAGTGCATTCTATTAGGTGATATGAGAACCACTCCAATACCTTGGCCCCTCTTGCAAGACGAACCATCAAAATAAAGTTTCCATGGCACTACTTCAGCTAGAGCAATATTGTCACTCAAGCTGACATCTATGTGGTGATCAACTATAAAGTTGGCTATGATTTGGCCTTTCATTGCTCTGAGGGGTTCGTAGGCCAATATGTACTCAATCAACGCGTAAGCCCATTTTCTGATTCTTCCACTTAGAATCGGCTTCTGTAACATGTGCTTTATAACATCGGTTTGGCAAACGACAACAGATGTAGTAGGGAGAAGATAATGGCGTAATTTGGTGCACACGTAGTAAAGTGATAAACATAATCATTCCAAAAACGCGTACCTGGTTTCGGCATCCAGCAGGCGGCGGCTCAAGAACTTACCCACTCTTTCCCATCTACCTCCTGGTTAGCATGGCCCCGATTACGCTATCTTTAGCAGCGATGTATAGCCAAAACAGAATCCTGGCTTTGGGTGCTCTCACCACAGGTGGTGATGACAAGCACTCCTTGATTTTATCAAAGGCACTTTACTAGCTTGCCCCCCAAGTGAACTCGGCTTCGTTATTTAGCCGGAGTATGGGGACAAAGGCATCAATCTTGTCGGACAAGTTGGATATAAAGCGACGCAAATAGTTCATCTTGCCTAGCAACTTCTGTACGTCCTTTTTGCACATCGGCGCTGCAATGTTTCTAATCTTCTCAAGCCTCTTAGGATCAATTTCTATGCCTTTCTGGTGAATCATGAAACGTAAGAACTTACCCACCGACACACCAAAAGCACACTTGAGTGGGTTCATTTTCAAACCATACTGTCACATCCTATGAAAAGCAATCTTCAAATCGGCTAAATGGCTCCCCATAGTGTCTGATTTGACTACAACATCATCGATGTAAACTTCTAACATAACCCCTAGCAAGTCATGAAAGATTAAGTTCATAGCGCGTTGATACGTGGCGCCAGCATTCTTCAAACCAAAAGTCATAACGACCCACTCGAATAAACCAACAAAACCAGGGCATCGAAAGGCAGTCTTGTAGACGTCCTCTTCGGCCATAAAGATTTGATTATAACCAGCATTGCCATCAAGAAAACTTAGTACCTTATGTCCCGAGGCATCGTTGATCAGCATGTCGGCTATTGGCATCGGATACTCGTCTTTTGGAGTGGCTCTGTTCAGATCCCTGAAATCAATGCATACTCGTATCTTTTCGCTCCCTTCTTCTCTACAGGCACAATGTTAGCAACCCATTCCGTGTACCTGCATGGCCTAATAAATTCAACCTTGAGTAGTCGCTCTACTTCTTCTTTAACTCGGTCATAGACGACCGAGTTAAAGCGACGAGGAGGCTGCTTATAAGGCCTAAATCCGGACTTGATAGGTAGCCGATGCTCCACGAGCTCGCGGCTTAGTCCTGGCATCTCGCTATACTCCCATGCGAAACAATCGACATACGACTGAAGTAACTTTATTACTTCAGCCTTTTCATCAGGCTGTAAATGTTGGTTTACAAAAGTCGGCCTCGGGCTGCTACCATCACCTATGTCAACTTCCTCCAAGGGATCGGCCGACGCAAAACCTTGTCCTAATCTCTCTACTTCGCTAAAGTCCCCGATGGCCTCGACAATACCATCTTTACTAGACAATTATTGCTCCACATGAGACTTTAGCCAATCTAGATTACTCTTGCTAGACATGACTACTAATACAAAAACAGCTGTTCCACACCAGCCGACTTTACAAACACTGGAACAAAATGCCCTCCGGATACGCTAACAAAATCGTAATCCGAAAGATCTCTGCCTGACAGACACTCTATTTTATTATGAACAGCGTCAACCGATACATCGGCCAATGCTACTTGGGCCGAAGTATCCGTGGGGATAACCTCTACTTCATCGTCGTCCCACTGCATCAGGCACTAGTGCAGAATATAAGGAATGTAGCAATTCGCGTGAATCCAATCGCGCCCGAGCCGCACGCTGTAGTTACCTTGTACATCGATGATGAAAAATGTCATTGGCAATGTCTTGTTGCCCACCGTCAACTCCATGGAGAGTACGCCCTTGGCCTCGTAGCTCTTGCCGTTGAAGCCGTTGAGCATCAAGTTAGTCTTCTTCAGATCATCCTCGTCCCTACCAAGTTTCTTCAATAACGAGTAAGGCATTAAGTTAACAGTGGCGCCGCCGTCAACGAGCATTCGGGAAATAGGCTTTCCATCGATGTGACCTCTAACATAGAGAGGCTTCAGATGGCGAGCCGAGTCCTCAGGCTTCTCGAAGATGGCGTTGTGCAGGCCGAGGTTCAATTGAGCGACCTCGGCCTCGTCCCGCGGTAGGGCGAACTCGGCGGGCAGCGTGACGATGTTGATGTCCATCGCCTGGGGTGCGGGCCCCTCAGAGATGGGCGAGTAATCGTCGTCGAGCATGTCGTCATCGTCGTCGCTTGGACTATGAGTCAGGTTGGTTATCTCAACCGGCTTATCCCTCCATACCTATCTTGTAGCTGGCCGAGGGCAGATTTCCTCGAAGATAGCATCGCGCTCGTCCTCGGCTTTCTTCTCACGCATCTCATGTGCATGTAGTCGTTGTAGGTGTCTCTTCTGTGATTTGGACATTCCTGGAGGTGCCCAAGATGGTTGCGGCTTGGTGCCAAGTGCTACTGTCCGGTTTCTGTCAACTGTGGCTGAAGTGGTACTGTCTCCTTCGGCCTTGCACACCCTGTGTTTGGAGGGGCCTTCGACGTGAACCTCGGCGAATGGACCGGCCTTGTTCGGCTGATCGAACCAGGCTCCGGTGCGGACCCTAGCCGAAGCATGGGAGTCACCACCGTCAGACTCTGGTGACGAAGCCTTCGGGATTGGGACTTCCTGAGACCCTACTCTGATGGTGATAGCTTCAGACTCCCTTTCCTCGATCTCCTCGCACCTGCACTCTTCGGCTTCGCTCTGCATGGTTCGATTCAGAGGTACCACAGATAGTCTGTGGACGATGTCCCCCTCCGCTGCGTCTGTTTGTCCCTGCCATCCGTAATACCCTAAAGGAAAACAAGGTATAGTGTTAAGTTGCGGAGGGTACTCCGACTTGGGTACGTATGGAGCCCACGGGGTTGCTGCCCAGTTGTACGGTGGAGGCATCGGCGGCTCCAGTGGCCTCGCCCATTGTGAGCCGAACCCGTTACCCGGAAAGGGGTTCGGCTAAGTCGACGGTGTCTCAGACCATATTAGCGAAGGGTCCTGCCAGTCCGGAGGCACGTTCGGCCAATTGTAGGACCGAAAGTAGCGACCAGAGGGGGGGTGAATGGGCGCCTAAAATTCTTTCGAAACAATGGCCTGCTCCCAACACCCAACGCACCTCAAAAGACTTAGCAGCAAGACGTAAACAGATCGCCAAAACCTAAAAGTATCTAGCCTAGAATCGACCGGTGTTCTAAACAAAGAGACACCAACACAGTGCTAATAGGCAAAATAATCAAAGCATTCAAATCATGGCATATCAAAACTTCACAGAATTAAATCACAACAATCGATTGAGAGATTACTGTTCAAAGTTGTCTCCAGTAAGTTACTTGGCGAAGCCTACAGTGTCGAAGCCTGTAGTGTCGAAGCCTGCTTCAAAGTCTACGGATTCGAAGCCTACGGATTCGAAGCCTGCGGATTCAATGTCTGCTGATTCGAAGCCTGCAGATTCAAAGCCTGCAGATTTGAAGTCTGCTGATTCGAAGTCTGCTGATTCGAAGGCTGCAAATTCGAAGTCTGCAGATTCGAAGCCTGCAGATTCGAAGTCTGCTGATTCGAAGTCTGCTGATTCGAAGTCTGCTGATTCGAAGCCTGCAGATTCGAAGCCTACAGATTCGAGGTCTGCTGATTCGTAGTCTACTGATTCAAAGTCTGCAGATTCGAAGCCTGTAGATTCGAAGTCTGCAGATTCGAAGTCTCCTAATTCGAAGTCTACAGATTTGAAGCCTGCAGATTCGAAGTCTGCTGATTCGAAGTCTGCAGATTCGAAGTCTTCTTCACAGAGTTGGACTTCACACAAGAAAAGGGGCTTCGACAGTAACAGCCAGAGAAGAAACTAGACACTATCTGTTCGATCAAAAAGGATATGAAGAAAAAGCAAGGCTAGGAAAATAGCACACTGTAGCTACATGAAAGTAGTACTACTTGCTATCAGCCACATGAACTAGTACTCACATGAAGAATAGAACGAAGCAAACAGAGAAGCTTCCGCTCAGGAATAAATGATTTCACATGCAAAACAAGGCAAACTTGACCACAAGAAAAATGCTGGCAGCGCAGAATGTTAGAGAATAAACATCATGAGAAGAACAGACAGCAATCACAGGGAAAATCTCAAAAATAGAGTCTGGCGGCGCACGAAGGGAGAGAGAAACACAGGGAAAAGAGGAATGACCCAATGAATTGATTAAAAAGTGATTTCAGCAAAAGGGTGACCTAACCCTAGGGATTGGGGTCCTATTTATAGGCTGCCCAACACTAGGAATATTTCACCAGCCCCTTAGGGTTTTTTACAAACGCTGAAATAAAGGAAAAGACTCAACTGCCCTTAGGATTTTTTACAGACTCGACTGACTGACTGTGGGCCTAGAGATACAGATGACTTATCCGGAAGCTAAGCTTTCGTAGCAACTACGACTTCTCTTCTGGACAGTCCGATACAAGATCAACTGTTGTCAGTTTTGCACCGAAACTGACAAAGCCTCCACCGACTTTGCACCAGGTACCCGGATTGGGCTGGCCCGATTCCGCAGCTCTCTCAGCCCGGCAATCACTCACCGCCCTTGTACCTAAGTCAATCCTGGTCAACAGCCCAGTGGGTCTTCTGCTGCTCCTGGCCCATGTACCCGGATTGGGCCAGCCCGACTTCGCAGCCTCCTCTGCCCGATAGTCGCTTGCTGCCCGTGTACCTGAGTCACACGCGGCCCATTAAACAGCAGATCTTCACACTTCTCAGTCCTTTTTGACTATCGTTGACAATGACTCATCACATCTGGAGCCATGAGGCCCATGCTATTCAGCATGGCTCCTCAATCTCCCCCTTGATGAGTGCATTGTCAACACTTCACTTCTAGCTCTTCAGAACCTGCGAACAACTGTGGAAACACGAAAACAAAGCACAAGAAAACAAAGAAGAAGAAAATAAGGTTAAAGTTTAACCCTAATGACCAAAAGCCGAACAAAAGCAAGAGGCGGTCATTATGGTTAACCAAAGGTAAAAGCTCAGAATGAGTGCGATCTCAGAAACATCAACAAGGATATCAAAAGAGTAAGAACAAACGGGACAAAAACTCCCCCTTAAACTTACATTCCAAGATTTCTCCCCCTTGTTGACAAGTGAACTCATCAAGCACTCAAAAGAGACACAGACTCCCCCTTAAATGCAGCTCCCCCTCAAAATATGCAATGAATGCAACTGGGGTGCATGTGGAGTGTAGAAAGCATGCTTCTCAGATATGATTGACTGCAATTACAAACATCTAACAAGTATAGCGAAATACATACTGTCGGAGACTCATGGCATGATCAGTGCAACAGATGATATCTAAAGAAAGTCATTAGCACGCATTTTTCAGTTTTTCGCAAATAAAAGCATCACCACATTTTCCAGTTGACAAGCAAGGTAAAGCATGAGATGCAAAAGCTAACTGATATCTACCAAGATAAGCTTTGTCCAAAACAAAAGTGCTTCAGCAAACTTGTTATCATTTCAATTTTCATGCCCTTTTTTTTCTTTTTCATTTATGCCAGGGGTTATTTGCATGTCAAACCTTATGCTGATCGATCAAGTCAAGCCTAGGCCAGATCTGGACCATGAGAAGCTTAAGACATTGGTCTTGGC
The DNA here is from genome assembly GCA_019279435.1 of Zizania palustris. Classification (NCBI taxonomy): domain Eukaryota; kingdom Viridiplantae; phylum Streptophyta; class Magnoliopsida; order Poales; family Poaceae; genus Zizania; species Zizania palustris. Next base: position 66,034,885 of record JAAALK010000284.1, on the reverse strand, counting down.
ATACACTACATTGTCCTAGTTCATACCAAAGTGCTATGGTACGCAGTCCAGAACAATGCAATGCGACAAAACAAACCCACCTGGATCTTTGCAAGTTATGCATAAAGAGGCATGGAATTTTCATTTTTCTTGATTTTTCATCATTTTTATAGCACATTTCCATGTTTTAAAGCAGAAAGATGTCCAAGTTGCATGTTTGCATCTAAGTCAGGAACTAGCTACAAGGCATGTAACAGATAGCAAAAACATTCAGCCTACACACGCTAGTTACCAGAAGCAATGGTGATCATTTTTCAAATTTTAAAGCATAAAAGCCATGCATATGACTGATATCAGACATATCAAGTGACCTGAACCAAAGCATGATCAATGACAAGTATTCAAAAGCATGTACCAGCTAGAATAAGTAAAGCAGTTCAATCATATAACAGAAGCAGCTCTAAAGTGTGATATGTGAATATGCAAGATATGAACACACACAAAAAAACTCAAGAAAAGAGTAAAAAAGAAAGAAAACTGACGCAAAATATCCTAGAAAGGATACGCAACACCCAAATCCCCTCGTAAACGCTCAAAGGTAGACTGATCTAGGGGTTTGGTGAAAATGTCAGCCAACTGATGATGGGTATCAACATGAACAAGGTCAATGACACATTTCTCATATTGATCCCGCAGAAAATGAAAGCGCACATCAATATGTTTGGTTTTGAATGGAGACAGGGGTTTTTACCTACACTAATAGCACTGGTGCTGTCACAAAACAATGGAACCCTGGTAGGAAAGAACAACCCAAAATCTCGCAGAGTGGAAATCATCCAAACCAACTGTGAGCAGCAGCTAGCAGCAGCTACATACTCAGCCTCTGTGGTCGAAAGAGCAACTCCAGATTGCTTTCGAGAAGACCAAGAGACAAGAGACGAACCAAGAAACTGACAGGTACTGGAAGTCGACTTGCGATCCAACCGGCACCCACCAAAATCGGCATCCGAAAACCAGATAAATCAAGAGATGATGATGCTTAATAGTAAAGACCAAGATCAGGCGCATAAGTGAGATACCTGAAGATGCGCTTGACAGCCTGCCGATGAGACGCGCATGGCGAACACTAGAAACGCGTGCAAAGTCCCACGGCGAACCGATCATCCCTCGAAACTATCTCTTATTTACCTTGACACCGCTCTCGTCCTTGTCCAGACCCCCAGATGTGCCCATCGGGGTCATCTGCGGCTTTAACTCCCCACCAAAGTCAAATTTCTTAAGCATGTCACGAGTGTACTTACCTTGGTGGATGAAGGTGCCCTCCTTGGTCTGCTTGATCTGGAGCCCTAGAAAATACTTGATCTCACCCATGAGGCTCATCTCAAACTCGCTGTGCATCTGCTCAGAAAACTTGGACACAAGAGAGTCAGTAGTACCGCCAAAGATAATATCGTCCACGTAAATCTGAGCGACTAAAAATCTGAAGCAACTCGGAGCAAGAAGAGAGTTTTATCCACCGAACCCATCACAAAGCCCTTCCCCAACAAAAAATTCTTCAAAAGGTCATACCAAGCCCTAGGGGCTTGTTTCAACCCGTATAAAGCCTTCTGTAGCTTAAAAACATGTCGAGGAAACTTAGGGTTCTCAAAACCGGGGGGCTGCCTAATATAAACTTCCTCCTCTATGAACCCGTTCCAAAAAGCACTCTTAACGTCCATTTGAAAAAGCTTAAAACACTTCGAAGCGGCAAAAGCTAAGAGAATGCGAATGGACTCAAAATGGGCAACCGGGGCGAAAGTTTCTTCAAAATCAATACCCTCTTTTTGGCAAAAACCCTAGGCAACTAGTCGAGCTTTGTTGCGCACCACAACCCCATCTTCACCTTGTTTGTTCTTGAACACCCACTTGGTGCCTATGGGGTTGCATCCTGGTGGCGGCTCAACTAGTGTCCAAACCCGATTACGGACAAAGTTCTCAAGCTCTTCTTGCATAGCATTAATCCAGTTTGAATCAGAAATAGCATGAGAAACATCTCTCGGCTCAAAAGATGCAACAAAAGCAGATTCAGCAAACACAGCAAGAGAGATAGACGACCGTAAGGTTCTTTCAGTCAAATCACCGATGATGAGCTCTGAGGGGTGATCATGCTGAACTGCTCGGGTTCCTTGGTGATCTGAAGTCACCTCACTGGAGTCAGCAGCTGGCACCTCTAGACTCGACTGAGGGGGCTCGATCGAAGTAGAAGAAGTGATCAGAGGTCCACCCTCGTCCTCAGTCGAAGTCTCAGAAGGTGTGGGCTCTGCGGGAGGTGCAGAAGGCCCACCCTCATCAGCAGCTGGAGTATCCTCATCTTCCTCGAAGATGGACTCTCCGAGCTCATCATCACCAGAAAGCTCAAAAGAAGAAGTCAAAGAAGGCATGGACTCGTCAAATGGAACTTCACAAGTCTCGACAAGCTGCTGGGAGTCGAGGTTCCAAACACGGAAGCCTCGAGAATGCAATGCACAGCCAAGAAAAACTCCATCCCAGCAATGAGACTCAAACTTGTCCAAATGCCCTCCCTTCTTGAGCACAAAGCACTTGCAGCCAAACGCTCTCAAGTGGCTCACTTTGGGCTGTCTGCCAAACCTCAACTCGTATGATGGTCTTACCAAGGTAAGCTCTAAGAAAAATGTGGTTGGCCAGATAGCAAGCCGTGTTCATGGCTTCAGCCCAAAAACACCTAGGAGTCCTGTGCTCATCGAGCATCGACCTGGCCATCTCGACTAGCGTGCGGTTCTTTCGTTCCACAACGCCATTCTGTGGGGGAGTGTAAGGAGAAGAAAACTGATGGTCTAGACCCTGATCACTACAGAAGCTGACGAACTGAGAGTTCTTGAACTCAGAGCCATTGTCGGAGCGAATTGCTCGCATCCGACCATTGTTCTCATTCTTCAGCTTCAAAATCAGGTCATGAACAAACTGAAATGTTTCATCCTTAGACTCCAAAAAGAAAACCCACGAGAATCGAGAAAAGTCATCAAAATTGACAAGCGCGTACCACTTCCCACCGATTGAGCGCACCTGAGCTGGACCAACAGTGTCCAAGTGTAATAGTTCGCCCGGATACGAAGTCATCACCTGAGTCACAGGTGAGTGAGAAGCAGGAACCATTTTCCCATGACGACAGGGATGGCAAACTAGATCCTTCTCCATCTTAAGCTTAGGCAATCCTCGGATGAGGTCCATAGAGCTTAACCTGACTAGCAGATCAAAACTCAAATGACCTAACCTCCTATGCCACTTCCAGAGCTCAGAAGAAGATCCAGCAATGAAGCAGCGAGAAGGGCCAAAAGAACTAGAGAAGTCAATTCGTAAAACTTTACCGAATGGTAAGATTTGACAAATCAAAGACCCTCTAGAATCAAACACAGAAGAATTACCCTTCTTAAAACGCACTTCCAAACCATCCTCAAGAAGTTGCGAAACAGAAATCAAATTTTAGTTCAAATTCTTAACTAAGACAACATTCTTCAAAGAGAAATGATCTGAAATGCGAATTGAGCCAATGCCACTTACTTTCCCTTGACCACTGTTCCAGAATGTGATGTACTCTTTGGAGGTCAGGGGAGTGAGACTGGAGAACCATCTGCGATGTCCCTTCATGTGGCGAGAGCATCCTGAGTCCATGATCCAAACGTCCTCCAGTCCCCGATCCTGTACAATCAGTGGTCATAAGGAGGAGCAAATGGTCCGGCACCAGGTTTAGCAAAAGAGCTAAACCAATGTCGAGCCATCTGCTCAAAAGACAGAAAGCAAAAACCATCATGAGAGACCGGACCAAAACGCGGCTCAAAGCGCGGTCCTTGGTTCTACCTAAAGCCTCGGCCACGAGGTCCAGGACCGTAGCCAAAACGGCCTGGAGCTCTACCGGAGCGGACTCCACCATCTGAAGCACGGGCATGAAAGCCGTCTCCTCTACCACCACCTACACGACGCGGCCTGGCCTCCAGCCTCTTCCCACGTCGAGGAACACGCAGTCTACCACCCTGTTGGTAGAATTGCTCCTGACCACCTCGAGCTCTCTCTGCTCTCTCAACCCGCTTCCTCCTGAAGCAAAACTCCACAAGATGCCCGTCTCTCTAACAATACTCACAATGATAGGTGGACTTCTTGGGATGTGGTTGAGGCTTGGGATTCTTGGGCTTAGTGGTGTTGGGTGTTGTCTTCTTGGGCTGAGAGGGTCCAGGAAGAGAGTCTAGATATGTGTGAAGGTGTTTGGGCTTTGGAACCCAGATAGGTTTCATGGGTGGAGCTTTGGGTGGTTCATGGATCACTCCATCCTTGGGCCGACTAGCCAGGGAAGACTCAGTGGAGTGAGTCTTGGGATATCTCTGCTCAGGAGTCATTTTACTCCACTCCACTGCCCGGCTGATGGAACTCTCAAAGTCAGTCTTGGTGTAGGTGTAACCTACCCCAAACCCATCTTGCCTCTTAAACTGTTGGATCATCATGTCGAGCTGTGGCTCTCTGGCACTGATCCAACTCAGGATAGAACGGAGGTAAAAGTTCTCATTCTGAGAATCAGCTAGCTCCCTCTCAAGGAAGCTAGTACCTCCACCTGAGACAAGCAGGTCTCACACTCACTATCTACCTAAACAGACTTCTCGGCTTTCAGCTTAATCAACTCCATTCTAAGAGACCGACAGTTCTCACAAACAGTGTGTGGAACTGACAGTGTTTCAAGCTCTAGCCTAGTCTGCGCCAGCTCAGCTCTCACTCTCTCCAAAACCCCCAAATGCTCATCCCCCTTGGCTTTCAGCTCAGCTAACACAGCTAGATGAGATGGGCAATCAGCACAGGGTACAACGATAGTGGCTTGAGCATCTTTCAGCTCCAGCTGAGCGCTTTCAAGCTCAGTGGCCAAAGCGTCCCTCTCATCAACCCTTTGTGTGTACTTGGACTTCAGAGTCGACAAGTCACACAGAAGCACCTCACACTTCGGGCACTCACTGCTATCACCAAAGCAAGGGGAAGAAGACAGACTCTCAATTCTGCCGTTGGCTATGGCAAGCTCACTCTCTAACTCATCTATCCTCTTCTTGGCCCCCCTAAGCAGTTTTCCCGATATTTTAACTCCTGACGATTGCTTTCAAGTAAATCAACGATTTCGCGCTCATAAGATTATACCTTTTCATTGTCGTCATCGTCAGAGTCATCGGAGGAGCTCTTCTCTCCCTTATCCCCAAGAGCCATTGAGCAGAAACTCTTGCGGGATCTTCGGCGCTAGTGTGAACGGCTCTTCGGTCTGTCCCCGAAAGCCATGAAGCAGAGGCTCGCCGGATCGTCCTTGTCCTTCCCCTTCCTGATGACGATCTCTTCATCGCTTGAGCTCGATGAAGAGGAAGAAGACGTGGACTGCTTGGAGTAGCTCTTCTCCATCTCGGCGAAGAAGGCCTTGTCGCGCTTCCTGTTCTCTCGCCGGTAGTCCTTCAGGGCCTTCTTGAAGAATCTGGTCTTCGGCTTGCCCTTGTTGAAGGAAGAGCTATCGTGCTTGCCGGAGTCGTGGTAGCCACCACCGGTGCCCTTCTTGTGGCCAATGCACTTGGGACAGTCGGCGATGAAGTGTCCTGGATCACCACACTCAAAGCACCTGGATTTTGTGCCGTGTCTTTTGAACATTCTCTTGTCATAAACACGACGCACCCAGTTGTTAAAAAGACACAAGTCATCATCTCCCAAAGACTCAAGCTGGTCCTCAGTGATAGACATCAAGGAGAACCCAGCATAGCTCACAGAGGTGGGATCAACAGAAGGTGTAGAAAGGGCCAGGGACTTTGATCCAGAACCAGTGAGATTTGATCTCAGCTAGATATCAACCTCATTGGCCTTCAGCTTGCTAAACAACTCAGAAATAGTCAAGGTATCATAAGAAGTGCTCTCAACGATAGAGGATATCTTGATCCCCCAGATCTTTGGGTCCAAAGTATGGAGAACCTTGAGTGCCTGCTCGTGATCTGAGACTAACTGAGCACCCTCAGCCTTGTTGTCCCGAAGCTTGTTAATGATCGATTGAAAACGACCAAACAACGGTTCAACAGATTCACCCGGCTTTTGTGTGAAGTTCTCATACTCACACCGGTAGGTCTGATAGAGCCGAGCCTTGACCTGAGCTGTTCCCTCATGGTGTGCCTTGAGGGTAGCCCAGATCTCTCTCGCAGTGGAGAGATGGCTCACACGCTCAAACTCAGTGGGACCTAGACCAGAAAATAGAATGTTCACAGCTTTACTATTTTTTAGATGCTGGGCAATGATACCAGGAGTGCCATGCTCAGCAACTGTCAATATAACAAATGTATCGTGAACGCAAATGTCCTAGATGTTCGAGCCTTGGCTCATAAGATAGGCTCGTATGCGCGTCTTCCAATAGTTATAGCCATAGGCTTCCAAGGACGGGACCTTGCCAGGAGAAGTCATGATCACTACTGGGGTTTAGAACCGGTTAAGGTATGGAAAAAAAACCCTAACCAGGCTCTGATACCACTTGTAGGACCGAAAGTAGCGACCAGAGGGGGGTGAATGGACGCCTAAAAAATTCTTTCAAAACAATGGCCTGCTCCCAACACCCAACGCACCTCAAAAGACATAGCAGCAAGACGTAAACAGATCGCCAAAACCTAAAAGTATCTAGCCTAGAATCGACCGGTGTTCTAAACAAAGAGACACCAACAGAGTGCTAATAGGGAAAATAATCAAAGCATTCAAATCATGGCAGATCAAAACTTCACAGAAATAAATCACAGCAATCGATTGAGAGATTACTGTTCAAAGTTGTCTCTAGTAAGTTACTTGGCGAAGCCTGCAGTGTCGAAGCCTGTAGTGTCGAAGCCTGCTGATTCGAAGCATACAGATTCGAAGCCTGCAGATTCGAAGTATGCTGATTCGAAGTCTGCAAATTCGAAGTCTGCAGATTCGAAGCCTGGTGATTCGAAGCTTGCTGATTCGAAGTCTACAGATTCAAAGCCTACAGATTCGAAGTCTGCAGATTCGAAGTCTGCTGATTCGAAGCCTGCAGATTCAAAGCCTGCTGATTCGAAGTCTGCTGATTCGAAGTCTGCAGATTCGAAGCCTGCAGATTCGAAGTCTGCTAATTCGAAGTCTGCTGATTGGAAGTCTGTAGATTCGAAGCTTGCAGATTCGAAGCCTGCAGATTTGAAGTCTGCAGATTCGAAGTCTACTTCACAGAGTTGGACTTCACACAAGAAAAGGGGCTTCGACAGTAACAGCCAGAGAAAAAACTAGACACTATCTGTTCAATCAAAAAGGATATGAAGAAAAAGCAAGGCTAGGAAAAATAGCACACTGTAGCTACAGGAAAGTAGTACTACTTGCTATCAGCCACATGAACTAGTACTCACGTGAAGAACAGAATGAAGCAAAAAGAGAAGCTTCCGCTCAGGAATAAATGATTTCACATGCAAAACAAGGCAAACTTGACCACAAGAAAAATGCTGGCAGCGCAGAACGTTAGAGAATAAACTTCTTGAGAAGAACAGATAGCAATCACAGGGAAAATCTCAAAAATAGAGCCTGGCGGCGCACGCAGGGAGAGAGAAACAGAGGGAAAAGAGGAATGACCCAAGGAATTTATTAAAAAGTGATTTCAGCAAAAGGGTGACCTAACCCTAGGGATTGGGGCCCTATTTATAGGCTGCCCAACACTAGGAATATTCCACCAGCCCCTTAGGGTTTTTTACAGACGCTGAAATAAAGGAAAAGACTCAACTGCCTTTAGGATTTTTTACAGACTCGACTGACTGACTGTGGGCCTAGAGATACAAATGACTTATCCGGAAGCTAAGCTTTCGTAGCAACTACGGCTTCTCTTCTGGACAGTCCGATACAAGATCAACGTTTGTCAGTTTTGCGCCGAAACTGACAAAGCCTCCACCGACTTTGCACCAGGTACCCGGATTGGGCCGGCCCGATTCAGCAGCTCTCTCATCCCGGCAATCACTCACCACCCTTGTACCTGAGTCAATACTGGTCAACAGCCCAGTGGGTCTTCTGCTGCTCCTGGCCCATGTACCCGGATTGGGCCAGCCCGACTTCGCAGCCTCCTCTGCCCGATAGTCGCTTGCTGCCCGTGTACCTGAGTCACACGCGGCCCATTAAACAGCAGATCTTCACACTTCTCAGTCCTCTTTGACTATCGTTGACAATCACTCATCACATCTGGAGCCATGAGGCCCATGCTATTCAGCATGGCTCCTCACCAATGCGTGCTGAAGCCTCCTGTCGGAGAAGTCCAAAACAGTGCGGGTTTCGGCCATTGGGGGCCGAAGTTACTGTACGGGGGGTTCAGCCATTGAGGCTCGAAGCCACCATGTGGAGTGTTAGGCCACCGTGGCCCGAAGCCGCCGTGCGGAGGGTTCGGCTGCTTTGGTCTGAAGCTACACTCCGAGAGTCTTGGACCCTTCGACTGCCTTAGCTTTTTAGTGTGAGGACATGCTTCCTTGGCTTTTCTTTGATGCTTGTTTAACAGCATATTGTACGTTACCTTCGGCCTCTTGCGAGCCTTAGCCAAAGGGGTGTTAATGTTCTGTTTCCACACTCCTACCTCAGGGTTCTTTGGTATGAGCGTGCGAGTGCGCGACTCTCCAACGATTACATCCTTCCCCTTAGCCGACTCGGCCTGATCTGGCCGAATCAATACCTTCTTATCTCCGAGGTCGACGGCGTTGACGAGAAAAGGATCTTTGTCCAGCTTCATCTTTGGATTATGGTCTATCTTCAATCGTCCTTCTTCTATGGCCGATTGGACCTGCCGTCGAAAAACATTGCATTCGTTAGTGTTATGTGAGTGTGAATCATGCCACTTACAGTATGGATGCTTCTTCAACTCATCGTCAGATGGGATGAATTGACCTTTAGGCAACCTAAGATGCTGGTTCTTCAAGAGAAAATCGAATATTTTATCACACTTAGTTATATCAAACGAGTACTTGACATCACTAGGCCGATTCCTGGTGGGAGACGGTTGTAATTTGGAGCAAGTGATGGGTTTACTCTTAGCGTTCCACACCCATTCGGCTGCGTACTTGTCAGCCGAATCCTCCTCTTCTGACTCCTCCTCGTCGGAGTGTTCCATGATGTGGATCTCAGCCCTAGGCTTGTTAAACGTCTTAACGAACTTTTTATCTTTGGTTCGGCCTTCTTGGAACAGAGCATGTTGTAAAACTTGGCTAACTTCTAAGAAGTTCTGGTTGTCTAATCTTTCCTTAATCTCGGAACGTAACCCACTAAAAGCTAGTTCCGCCAAGTCCCTTTCCGAAATATTAAGGCTAAAACATCGGTTTCTAGTATCCCTAAAACGCTTGATGTACTCAGAGGTGTTCTTGTTAGATTTCTGTTTAACCGATGTCAAGTGTGAAATCCTAAGTTCTGCCTCACCCGTGTAAAAATAATCATGGAATTTCCGCTCTAAATCATCCCACGCCTGAATGGAGTTCGGCGGGAGCGCCGAAAACCAAGTGAAAGCGGTGCCGGATAGCGAGAGAGAAAATAGTCTAACTTTTAGAGCATCTATCCCGCTAACTTCTCCACATTGTGCCAAAAATTGACTAACGTGCTCTAGTGTGGTTTTGCTACCCTCGCCGTCGAACTTAGTGAATTCAGGGATCCTATAGCCTCGGGCATAGGGTATTGTATTGAGATGGTCAGGGTATGGCTTACGGTAAACCCTAACCCGTCCCTTGCGCATGAAGCCGACACACTCTCTAAATAGTGCGCAGACCCGCTCTTCTATGTCATCTTGGCATGTCGCTTGCGCGCGCCTCTCATGCGGGGGCGCGACACGTGGTGGGATATCGGCGTGTCAGCCATGGGCCTCTTCCCTCTGCGCTATCTGCATGACGTGCTCGTGTCCGGGTGGCTACGCATGTGGTGCGGGCAGCACGGGTACCGGTGCAGGTGGTGGTGCATGGTACGCAGTGCTAGTTTGATTGTAAGTGTAATGTTAGTCTCGGCCATAAGTGTTGAGGCCGGAGACATCACGGTCGTGCCAGTGTTGCCGTCAGTCCTGCCATACACATGGTTTACCGAAGGAGGTGTACTAGCAATAGGGACCGGGGGTATGGCCTCAGTAAAGCCGAACCTTCTAAGAGTTGCCTCTACTTGGGAGCTGACTGTCGAATCTAAACGGTTGGCTAGCGAAGCGCTAACGACTTGATCTAGTGACGCGGCTATTTTTTGCTCAATATCTAAAGAAGATAAATGAGGCGATACATGTGTTACCTGGATCCGAGCGAGGTCGAGGGTGACGATGCCGCGCTTGATGAAGCCTGCGCGTGTCTTAATGTAGCCCCCAAGCATCATGTCCTGGAGTGCTTTTAGCTTCGCCTCGATCTCTACTCAGTCTTCCACGGGAATATCTTCAAGAGTGGGTGTTAAGATGTTGTGGTTGTCGATATCCGCGCCTCCTATTGTGTCCATCAGTGGTGTATACGTAGTAGTCGATGTAGATGTACTGGTGGCCGATGTAGACATACTCGTCATGTTTGGTGTAGCTGTCCCCAGCGGAGTCGCCAAAAAGTGTGTTGACACGAAAACGTGCCCCCACACTTGGGTCAGTTCGACGATCCAAAAGTGTGCGGATACTTAGGGACAAGCCTAAGCGTGACGCAGCACCGACGTCACGTTCTGACTACCTTAGTCATGATAAGGGGGGTGGAGTCCCCAAGCAATCAGATCACACAAAATAATCAAATTAGCCAAAAGAAATATATTTAAACAGAACAAATCAGCAAACCGGTCGGAGCCTGTCTGCTTCAGAGTGTGATGTGAAGGGGGTCTCTGAAGTATACCTTTGGCGTCTGGTGTGAAGCATCCCGCCGAAGGGTACCTTCGGTGTTCGCACTGATCTGGTCGAAGGTGAGCTCCAAACGGATCTAGACGCGACAATCACCTCCGAATGGTGGGGTTCGGCGTGAAGTCTCCGATACGGCAAGATACAGAATGGTGATTCGAGGGCCGCGCGCGGGCGTGACCTCGTCCAGAGCGGAGTATGAGTGTGTCAAAGCCTGTCGTGACGAAGTGTGCTGGTGAACCGTGTAATCGAAGCCTATAGTCTCGCCGAAGGGTGTTCTGGCAACCTCCGAAACTGATCTTTCTGCTCCGGACGCCTCTGACGAAGTAGCTTCGAACGTAGGTGACCTACAACAGATATTCGGAGTACTAATTCAGCCTGAGGACCAAATTCTGCTAAGAGTTGCACTAGTAGCGAAGGTAGCAATATGTTACGCATATTAGCGGATACTTCACAGGCGAAGTAACAAGGCGATAGCAATCTATTATGTAGATTAACGGATACTTCACAAGCGAAGTAACAAGGATTACCACTGTTCTGAAGTGTCCAGCGGAGGGCTTCTAGGAAAACCCATGAAGAAGTATAGAAAAGTAAAGGTAAATAAATGCGATCAAAGCTAGGGCTTTGTGTTTGATTTGTGTTGGGGGGTCTCTAAGCTAGCCTCACCTCTCTATTTATAGGGCCAAACTTCTGATCTAATCTGCTATAATTCGGCTTGGATAGAGATAAAAACTTAGCCGGAATTGTATCCAACTCTATCTCTACCAAAGTGGGCTTCGGCCAGGCCCGTCGAAGCCTGCTCCTCGGGCCGAAGCTTCGGCGGTGTGGGCCTCCGAAGGCTTCCTGGCCGAAGGCCGTGGGCTGGCTGAAAGCTTTCGGAGCCCATAGCCCAATGGACCTTCGGCCCTATAGGGCTTCGGCCTGACCCCGGACATGTGTATTTTCGGCCCAAATTACCAAAATTGATATTTTGATAATCTCAGCCATTGATGTCGTTTTTTGCTATCAACACACACATGAGGAGATCAATTTTTTAATACTCGAACGCTTAGATTGTGATTTGTAGTTGTTAACAAAGGCCTCAAAATCCTTAGGTAGAGAGACCTTGATCAAATGAATAACAAATTCATCCTTGAGCCCCATGTCCATTAGCTTATGTTTTGAAGCCATGTTGTTCATTCTTAAAATATGCTCTCTTACCCCACCGCCACGGTACTTTTCCAGCACAAGCTTCTTAATGAGAGTGCTCGCGTACACATTTGAAGAGCTAATATACTGACTCTTCACCTTCTTCAGGCACTTCTTAGCGGTCTCACATGGTGGGATTGATCCACTTATTGCTTCCATGATGGAGCTCTTAATGACCATGAGGCACTTATGATTTGACTAATTCCACTTGATATGATAGATGTCGTACTTTATTATTATTTCAGTGGAGTCTCGTGACCTAGTGGTGAAAACCTCTTGACTCTCACCATCATAGATCACAGGCTCCGTATGCTCAACGGGACGATCATGCGTAAGTGCAAGATCTATGTCACACGGCACAAGCGATATCTCAATGTTCTCTCTCCAAGAACCATAGTTCTCTCTATTGAGAGGCTCAATGGATGAAGGCTGACTAAGGCCCCATTTGGATCCCATCAATTAATAGTTAGCAATTAAAAATTAGTTTTAGATCATCCAAACAGTGCAACTAATTGGTGAACTAACTATTAGTTCATTCGCTAACTAATGGTTAGTCCATTAGTCCACAAAAGTGAACTAATTTGTACCAATAAGGGCCCTTGGACTATTTTACCACCTACAACACTATAACATGATTATTATAGCAGGGGCAAATTCAACTTTAGCTACCTATAAGCCCAAAGTATGCAAACATGCATGACTAATTTTTAGTCAATTAACTATTAGCTAGCTAACAATTAGCTCTAACTATTAGTTAGCTAGCTATTAGTTTTAGCCCATCTAAACAGGCTCAAAGCATGTAACCTGTAAGGAATAATCATCACAAGAATTAATTCAAAAGACCAAAAGTAGTACATGAATTAATTCAACGTTGGTCAAATTGTACATGTAACATGCTAAAAAGGGAAAATTAATTCTACGTCACCGTTGGATAGAAATAGAATTAACTTAACTTAATTATAACAATTTTATCAACAACGTTGATCATTACTGTTGGCGTAAAAGATTACACTAATAGGTTTCTAAAGATTAGAAACTAACAAACGAAGTGTTTGCGAAGTAAACTGTTTCAAGCCTCCGAAATGGATAATAGCTCAAAATAGTTCGAAGATGTGTATTGAATAACTCAGTATTCGATGATCATTACAGGGTTAAACGGGAGGTATTTATAGACCAAAACCTTAAGGAAAAGACCTTTTTACTCCTCTATTACAACCGACATAGTGGAAACTATTTGGTACCCTTAATAGGGCTAAAATGGTAAAAGACTAATCTAATGAGAAAGAAGATAAGTCTTCCATCTTAGCTGGCAAGGAGGTTCTCTGAAGAATCTACATTCGAAGATATACTCCGAACTAGAGTTCGCCTCGATCCTTCGAACTTGTCCCAGTAAAAACCCGAAGTTAGATGCTGGAAACCTTCGACTGAATAATCTGCCTTTGTCTTGTTACAGTAGTGACCCTGAGGATGAAGTATTTCCCCCAACAGTAGCCCCTCGAATATGCCTCTCCGGTAGATCTGTAAAGTTAGGAGAGCAGTATACACAAGAAAAATAATCATGCGTAGGGGTTAACAGATTTAATCAACCTTCGAAATACATGAAGATTCACAACTTCGAATTGTCTTCTATGGGAGTTACATTCGAACAACCCTGGAATCAACTCGAAAAGTCAGAAAGCCTTTTTTAGACTTAGAAGAAATAGTCGTTAGCCTTTTCCTTTTAGAAGAAGCTACGCGCTGCGTTAACTTCACAAATAGTAACGGTCGAGAATGCGAAACAACAAATGTGAACGGTAAAAAATTGTGAACATAGGCTATAAATAGAGGACCTAGATACTTCTCAAACACCTTCCTCACCGTATTTGCGCAACCAATCTTTAGCCTCCAAACTTTAGCCTTAAGCATTCGGTTCAGATCAATGGCGAAAACAAGCTTCAAGGCTCCTAGGGCGACTTCGGCCCTGGCCTGGCAACAGGCGATGGCTGTAGAAGCAGCGGCAGCAGCGGCGGTGCCAGTAGCGGTGGCAGCGGTGGCAATAGCAGCGGCAGCGGCGACTCTGGTGGGGAATCCCCAACAGATTAGTCCTCATGATATCCTCCTGGCTTCTTCGAAGTATCCGTACTAGTCTTACAAACTGGGGCCCTCCACCTGCAAGAGGAAGACGATCGCAACAGTGGTCGAGGGAAAAATTAGCTCGGAGATCAACGTCCGGAAACCTGGAAAGGAAGCCATCACTTCGCCGCGGCCTGGTGAAGTTGTGGTCTTCAAAGCCTTTTTCGAAGCTGGGTTAGGACTCCTAGCAGTGGACTTCCCGTCGGAGGTATTAGACCTATTCCATGTCACCCTCCCTCAATTGTCTCCAAATGCAATAGCACGTCTGGCTATCTTCGAATGGGCGCTACGGGCTAAAAGCTGTGAAGGAAGAGCGGAGATTTTTGCAGCACTGCACAGGGCATCTTGCCAGCCAAAAACATACCAAGGCTCCGGGGGAGAAAATTGTAGTAGCCTTCAGCAGCATTAACTTCAGACTTCGGGATGAATTCCAACTACGATTCCCAGCGAAGGCTATCAACGCCAGATGGTACACAGATTGGATTCTCTGGTGGTTCTATGCCAAAGTTCGAGTAGGCAGCCATCTGGCCGGACCTCTGCAAGACATATACTTCCAGAGGGAAGCCCAAGTTCACCCTGACCCCGGCCAGCTCGAAGCTCACCTTAGCCTGCTTCAAAGAATTAGTCACCGTATGAGCATGCGGGACTTAGCGAAGGAGTTCATCGGGCTCCAAATTCCACCTCTGATGGCCAACTGGCCTATCACCTTCGAAGAAGATCAGGAGGGTGGACTCCGAAAAATTTCTTTGAACTCGAGCCCTGTAGGTAGCTTTGAAAACTACATGTTTTATATACGATTGTTTGATGAAATAACTAATGCAAACTCATCTTTCAGCTTCTCAAGCCCCTATGACTTCGTAGCAAGTTCGAGCTTCAGAGAAGATCCTTGGAGCTCCAACTCCGGCTAAAAAGGAGTGGAGAATAAAGCTGGTGGGCAGTATGGGGCGTACTCGGAGTTGCGGCCCCCCTCTTCCGGACTGGGTGCCTTCTGAACAAGGCTCGAAGAAGAGGAAAGCAGATGCTGGGACTTCGGCTCTGGCCAAGACTCCCGTGAAGAAGTTAGCCCAAAAGCAAAAGAATGTGGCTCCTTCAAGGCCTGTGGCTTCGCCCTCCGATTCATCTGAAGATGATGGAGTGAGAGAAATGCAAAGGTTCCTCGTGAACCTAATTACCGAAGATGAAGCGCAGGCAAATGTTGTCATAGACACTAGCGACGCAGAAAGTGTGCCAGCTGCTCCAGGTAGCTCCGAACAGGCCGGGACCTAAAGCGTCGAGCCTGACTTGCCACATCAAGAAGCCCCTGTTACTGAAGGCGGAGTCAAAGTTACAGCTTAATAAGCTTCGATTCCGGACGAAGTGGTAGTTGTTGCTCCAAGGGAGGCACCAACAGTCAACTCTTCGGTTCTAGGCCCCGAGTACGATGATGACTTCAAAGTGGCCTTTGACGCTCCGAGTAGCCCCATATTCATCCGCCGATAGGACTTCGAAGGTAAACTTTACTTGAACCGCCTTTTTCTTCACCTTGGAAAATTATGCAATATATAATACCTTTATTTTGTTAGGGTCTATTCCCATGGAGATGACTCCTCCCACGAAGACTGCTCCTGGGACCTCGACATCTCCGGGGTCGGTTTCAGAGGCTGCACAAATGGGACCTGGAAAAGGTAAAGGCAAAATGGACCCCTTTCCTACTCCGAACTCAGGATTAACTCCATCGGAATCAACAAATTGAGGTCAATCTACAGAGGGGGGCCAGTCCACCGAAGTCTCCGAAGATGCGGCACAGCGCTCCGGCCCTTCGCCGACCGAAGATGATCAATGGGCTTTCTGCATGCTCCCCCTCCTAGCTCCTTTCCTAGAGCAAAGGACTGGACTTCAGGCCCTGCTCGAACCTTTGGATCGAGCTAACCGCAAAGTTAGGGGAACAGACTTAGTATCCATACTTAGCGAGGCTGAGGGTTCAGAGCTGAACGCAGCCTTGGAACAGGCAGCATACCAGGTACGAAGTATCTGCAAAAACAAGATTAATTTCAACTTATGAACAATTCCTCACCTTACTTTTTCTCTTCGCAACAAATAGTTTTGGCTCGAGCTACAGCTGTTTCGAATGAGCACGGAAGCATTCGTCTTAAGGAGAGGATTACTGCTCTCCAAAGGAGTCTTGAAGGCTCCGAAATTCGAATCTCCAACTTGGACGAGATGGTTGCAGTTGAGAGGAGGGCCAGACTCGGTCTGGAGGCTGCAAATAAGAAGCTCGAAGTCGAACAAATCGTGCTTCGGGCTGAAATAGAGAAAATGCGGGCAGAGCATGCAACGGCGGGGGCTGAGCTGGTTAAACTTCAAGAAGAAAAGATGAAAGCCATGGAGGAGGCCAGCAACCTGCTTAGCGAGAAGAACTCTTTGGCTACGGAGGCAGCTAGACTATCTTCTGTGGCGGACGAGCTAACTTCATCAAGGGATGCCTTAATTGAAGACAAGGTGAAGTCGGAGAAAGTAGCTGCGGAGGTCATGGATAATCTTTTAGGTGTTCTAGAGTACTTCAGTACTCTTTGGACACTACCTTCGAGTGACAACGTCCCCTTACCGCGACAGCTAAAAATGATCCAAGGAGCAGCGAAGATGATGAAGACAGCGGGTATTCGGTATGGAGAAATCTCTGGCCAAGTAGCTGCTCTCGGAGTACTTCGCTACTACGAGGATCTAGGGCTATCAGTAGCACCAGATTCGGGGCGGCTCCTATTACCTTTGATGACAACCAACTGCTAAACCCTTCCGAGGATGTGGCCGCAGCCTGGCAAGCCTTCCAAGCTTCATGGAGAGCCGAAGGTCGAACAACGATCAAGGCTTGGATCGATGAAGGGCATCGCCAAAAACAAGCTCGGTCTCAAGCCTCGAGCAGCCACCGCATGTTTAGTTTTGTTTAGGGGTCCAAATATGTAAAAATTATGCTTTCATATGTTATGAATGAAAATGTATTTATCATGTTTTTAGGCTTCTCAACCTCGTATGGATGATCTCCAAGTATTAAATGTTACCGAAGAACTTCGCCTGCTATGTTATACCTTCGATCTTTTAAAACTTCACAAACGACCTCGATTTTTGATTCCTCGAGAAAGCTCCGGTGAAATTGCGCCCGAAATATGTAAAGATATATTATCTTATATTAAAGTGGAAGAAAAAGAAGTTAACTTGGAAGCCTCATTTTCTAAAGACGTTGAATGGTCCAAAGAAGAGAGTACTGCTGAAGAACAAGGAAAGAATCTTGAAGAACTTCAAAGATGGGAGAGAAGCCCCGAGCGACTTCGAACTTGGGCTGAACTTCAACAGGAACAAAAAGATTTTCGAGCTTCGAAGAGAGGGAGAAGAATTAAACGTAAGGTTATCAGGACTCCCGGCTCTGGAACTAGTCGTTCCGGCTTTAGTGCTAGCTCTAGAGATCGGAGGGGTCTTCGATTCCTTCTTGGTATAGACAAAATTTTTCGTATTGTAATGTAATCTATTCAAATGATAAAGATTAAGATTTTTTTAAAATTGTCTCCCTACTTCCTAGCCCCTCTTTGGGCGTAAGCAACTTCGAAGCGCAGTCGAAGATGGTTAGGCGCAAAGAAAAAAGACTTAGGAGTACAATTTTGGAGGCTCGGAGCCCCTAAGCAACTTAGAGATTAATTAAAATCTCACAAAATGTCTTCGACTACTTGGAGTCTGAAAACTGGTAGCTTAGTACCTTTGTTTGAAAATAGTCACTTCGGACTAATTTTCCAGGCACTTAAGCATCCAAAACGATTGGTCACTTTGGACTCTTTTTACAGATATTCGAAGCTTATCACTTCAAATTCTGTTCTGTTTGGCCTCCTTCGGCTCTTTTTGCGAATGCTATCAAACCGGTGTTTTGGAATTCGCAATGGTCTCCTTGGACTCTTTTTACGGATGCTTTCAAGCCAGAGCTTGGAATCCGCATTATTTGGTCTCCTTCGACTCTTTTTACGGATGCTTTCAAGCCGGTGGCTTGGAATCCATTTTTAGTGACTTTCCCACCTCGTCGGAAGCTTCAAACCAGTGGTTCGAAGTCCGAAAAATTGGTTCAAATGAATGACACTTCCCTCACAACCAACTTCGTTCTTCCAGTGCGTCCACTAGAAGTAGAACGTGTTTGAAAGGTAGGCATTATCTAAACCATGAGCTTTATTAATTCAGAAGGTGTTTACATATGATTACAAGGAGCCCCTATGCGAAATATCGCTTTAAGTGCTCCGCATGCCAGGCATGTTTTAATTCTTCGCCTTCTTAATTAGCTAACTTAAAAGAACCAGGGTGTCGTGAGCAGAGAATAATGTATGGACATTCCCACTTATTTCCTAATTTCCCTGGTGCTATAATGCTTCGCAAAACTAGATGACCCGGCTTAAGTTCATTAAGCTTAACCTTCGGGTCAAACTAAGTCTTCGTCTGCTGCTGATACTTTGACAAATTGGCGACAACTCAAAGTCTTGTTTCTTTTGTTAAATCAAGTGAAGTTTGCCTTTCTACTTCTATTTCTAGTTCGGTGCTGTGAAGAGATCCTCCTTTAAGCTCCATTGGCGTCATAGCTTCATCTCCGAATAATAGTTTGAAAGGAGTGAAACATGTGGACCTTGTTTGAGTGGTCTGAATGGACCATAAAATCTTTGGGAGCTCTTCGGTCCACAGCCCTTTTGCCAACCCCACTATTCTTCGATTCAACCAAGACAAGATATTACCGTTGGCTCTCTCTACAGCTCCGTTAGACTGAGGATGACGCACTGCAGCGAAGCATATTTGTATGCCAAGATCTTTGCAAAACTTCCTGAAGGGATCTGCATCAAACTGTGTCCCATTGTCAACTATGAGCTACCGAGGTACTCCAAACCGGTATATAATACTTTTCCAGAAAAATTTTTGTACATTATTCGAAGTGATAGCTGTGAGGGGTTCTGCTTCGACCCACTTGGAAAAATACTCGATTGCTATCACTGCGAATTTCAAATTTCCTTTTGCTACTGGGAAGGGGCCAATAAGGTCCATGCCCCATCTGGCCATGGGCCACACTAGGGCAATGACTTGAAGAGTTGTTGGCGGACGATGACTTCTTCTTCCCATCCATTGACGACCCTAGCACATGCGGACTAGGCTCTCCGCATCAGCTACTATTGTAGGTCAATAAAGCCACTGGCGAAGTGTTTTCCTGCCAAAGCTGGAGGGGCCAGATGGCCACCACAAAGGCCTTCATGAATTTCTCGGAGAATCTCCTGACCTTCAGCTTGAGATATACATCGGAGCAGAGGGGAACATACTCCGGCCTTATACAGAATACTGTTGATTATATGGTAATTTTGAATTCTGAGCTTTAACCTCGAAAGCTGTGGCCCTTCAGGAAAATTTGCTTCTCCTTGCAATAATTCCATAATTGAACTCTGCCAATCAGTACTTAGAATGTAAAGAATTTCCGCAGAAGGGATCTGTGTTACCGAAGGTGAACTGAGCTCTTCGTAAAAAACTCCTTCTAGAATGTGCATAGCTCCAGCTGCAGCTTTTGCCAAGGTATCAGCTTGCATATTTTCATCTCTGGGTATACTTCGGATGGAAATCCCTTAAATGCTGCTTCAACCTTACGGATCTCTTCCAAATATTTTGCAAGCTGGGGATGACGAACTTGAAAACTTTTATCAACGTGCCCTGCTACAATTTGGGAATCTATTTTAATAACAACTCTTGTAGCCCCCAAAGCACGTGCCTTTCGAAGTCCTAACAAAATTCCTTCATACTCTGCTGTATTATTGGTGGACTTAAAGTTGAGCCTTGTGGAGTACATTGCTCTTTGCCCTGAAGGAAAAATTATTACCGCTCCGATACCTACTCCAGATGCTTGGAAAGCTCCATCATAGTATATGGTCCAAATTCCTTCATTTGGTTTCTCCGGAGCCCATAATGCAGGGGAGTCCATTCTGCCACAAAGTCTGCCAACACCTATGACTTGATTGCTATCCTTGCCACGAAGGAGATGCCGAAGGGTGCTAATTCAACGGCCCATTTCCCAATTCTTCCTGTAGAATCCTTACTTCGGAGCATATCTCCTAAAGGATACGAGGTTGGTACAATCACATTATGTGCTAGGAAATAATGCCTTAACTTCCTCGATGCCATTATCAGAGCATAGGTGAACTTATCAAGGTCAGAATATCTTGTTTTTTCTCCAGACAATGCTTCAGATACAAAATAGACTAGATTCTGTACCAACTTCCCATTGAAATCAACTTCTCTGATAAGGACTGCACTGACAGCAGAGCAAGTAGCCGCAAGGTAGAGGAGTAAGGTTTCGTCCGCAACAGGCACCGTTAGTGTAGCGAGGTTACTGAGATAATTCTTAATATCATCAAAACTCTTTTGACACTCCAGTGTCCATGCAAAATCTTCGGACCCTTTCAATGCTTCGAAAATGGGCAAACTTCTCTACGCAGACCTTGCTAGGAATCTGTTAAGTGCTGCAAGGCGACCAATTAGCTTTTGCACTTGTTTCAAATTTTCTAGAGGAGCCATCCTTTGCAATGCAGTTATTTGAGTAGGGATAGCTTCGATCCCTCTGCTTGAAACTAGATACCCTAACAATTTTCCAGCCTGAGCCCCGAAGATACATTTTTCGGGGTTGAGACGGACTCCACACGCCCGAAGGCTATTGAACTTTTCTGATAAGTCTAGGATATGTTGGTGCTTTAGAGCACTCTTTATTACAATGTCATCCATATAGGCTTCTGCATTGCGGCTCATTTGATGACCTAGAGCCTTAGCAATTAACCTCGAAAAAGTTGCCCCGGCATTTCTTAAGCCGAAAGGCATTCTTACATAACAAAAGACTCCCGAAGGAGTTACAAAGCTTGTTTTGATTTCATCTTCGCGCTTTAACCAGATTTGATGATAGCCAGAATATGCGTCGAGGAAGCTTAATAACTCCGAACCAGTAGTGGAGTCTATCAATTGATCAATTCGGGGTATGGGATAGGGGTCACGGGGGCATGCTTTATTCAAAGATGTAAAGTCAATACACATGCGCCACTTCCCAGAAGATTTCTTCCTAACGAAGACTGGGTTGGCTAGCTACTCCGTATGAGCTACTTCTCTGATAATCCCAGCCTCTAGCAACTTTTCCACTTCAGCTTTAGCAAGGATGGCTGTCGCGCCCCGATTTAATAAATCAGGACTTTTATTGAAATTCCATAGAAAATCAATAAAACAAGACGTTCATCACGCGACCTCGTACAATACGGGCAATCATTCACGGTTTGTAGACCGCATTAATACAAAAGTGAAATAAAGGTGAAGAGAAACTAATAAAATAAGGGTCCTAGATGAACGCCTCCTTCCAGTCTCGCCTTGACTGGGTCGCTACTCCAGACCTGCATCCTCCTCGTAGTAGACGGGCTCTGATGGTATAAGTCAACGGGGTGAGTACAGATGTACTCAGCAAGCCACCGAATGCAAATATAATGCAAGGTAATAACAAGGGAGAAAGTGGCTAGTTTTGCGGAAGCAGCATAATTGTAAAGCATTAAATGTGATCAATTTATTAGTACTGAAAAGTAAACATGTGTATGCATCATCCTCTTCTAACTCGAGGAGTACGTTTTACCTCCTCGCACATCAGTCCTTACATGCCATGAATAACTCAATCATTCAAACAATTGTAAACTAACTGCGAGTAGTCACACAACCCGCCCTTGACCATGGGCTCGGATTTTCAAAAAGATTGATTTTACTCTGATCAGAGAGGTACCACTGTACCCACAAGGCACGCACTCATCACCTACACCGAAGTGTAACGAGATGACCCATTTCACGGGAACTCGTGCCAAAACCTTCCATATGGTCTTCTCCGACTCAACAGCACCCTCTTATAGGTTTCATATGGTGTCCCGACGCGTCGGTGCCCCACCATACCCCCCTTGAGCCTCCTTTGGTACAAGTCGCCCGCAGGCTTGCCCCTTGCCCCCTCCACTATGGTGCCGAGAGACGGAGTGTTCCACACTTCCGGTTAGGACTTACCCATTAGACTTTTGGTTGGTACGGAAGTGCTTTGCAACAGATCCCGCAGACCGGTCCTTATAGTGCCCCGGGTGCGACCAACCAGTTTCCGAGCTTGCACCCGGAACCCACCATACTTATAACTTAGCCAACTCCAACAGAGTCTAGAGACAAGAATAACGGGGTATTTCATATACCAGAATCCATCTAACTACGACTCATTATTTTATCCTATAGCAGTTGTGCCGGTACATTGGGCACTAGCTAATATATTATTTGTAGAGTGACAAGGAGTTAAGGCTCAATAAGCATGGATTGGGTTTGCACACAAGGACGGGGATCTAATAAATATAAGGGTAAGGCTTGATATTTGACTAATGCAATATTAACCTATGAGTTATAGCGATAGTTTATTAAAACATGGGCTCAATGATGATCAACTATTTCCACATAAGGGTCGATGACTTGCCTTGATCCGTGAATGGTGAAGGTGGAACCTCGGGGTAAGACTCGGGATCTTCGACGACGTAGTAGTCTTCTCAATACGGAAAAGTAAACACAACATTCAATAAACAATCCAAAATCAAGCATACAAGCATACAAGTCATTGTTGGATTTAAGTAAGGGAGATAGAGTCTTAAATTCTAGGGAATTGTTACTTAAATATTTCAGATTGATTCCTAATGAGATTTCTGAATTTATGACTTGATGTAATTTATTTTCCTAGGGGTTTTTATTTTCCCCTTTTTAGGGATGAACTTAGAGAGGTATAAATTAGCCTTGATGTTTTTATGGTATCAAAGTAGTGACTTTAAATTATTAAGTCTTCTGAAGTTTGTTATATAGCTTTAAGATAATCTCATAAAGTATGGATCTTTACTACTTGAATTAATTACATATCCTAAAAGGGCTTTTTGTAATATGATTTAGTAGAACAAAGTGGGCAAAATGAATATTCTATTTGTATTAAAAATAGTGAACTCAAGTTGTTAGGTTTTCTGAAGTTATTATATAAGTTGTCATGACATTTTTATAAAGTGTTTAACTTCTATTATATGAATTACTTAATTATCCTACAAGGGCTTTTGCAATATTAATTTCTAGATTAAAGTGGGCAAAGTGAACATGTTATTTTGTTGCATTAAAATAGTGGAATAACTTCATTAAGTCTTTTGAATTTATTGTATAAGTATTCATGATATTTTGTAAAGGGTTGCATTTTTATTTAATCATTTATTTTAAAGGGCCTTGGAAATGTTTATTTAATAAAATGAAAGGGCAAAATGAATCATTATATTTTTATTGGCTTATAACAGTGTACTGGAGTTAATATATCATCTAAAATTAATATATAAATTTTGGAGAGTTTTCCTGAATGAATTAATAATTAAATCCTAAAAGGGGTCTTAGAAATGTTATTTAATAAAATGTCTTGGACAAAATGGTCATTCCATTTTTATTGTGTTAATAACAGTGAAATAGAGCCATTATGTCTTCTGAAATTAATTTATAAATTTTTAAGGGGTTTATCTGAATTATTTAATTAAAGTATTAATTAATTCCTAAAGGGGACTTTTCTTTATTATTTAATAAGATTATTATGTGCCAAATAAACATATTGAAATTATTGCATAAAATTGTAGAGAATGAAAAGACAAATTTTCCAGAATTAAAATGGTGAAATTTGGAGTTAATTTGAGCAAGATATGAATTTTTGAAGTTTAAACTAATTTTCTGGATTTTATCTAAATAGGAAAATAGCCCCTCGTCCACGGTGAACTAGGTTCACCGTGAACTGTTGACTGCACGTGTGAGCCGGAGCGATCAGGACCGCAGGATCAAGATCCAACGGCCAGGGCGCCTGCGGGGCGGTTAAGTGAGATCGGAGGGCTCAGATGAGCTCGTACCGGTTTGATCGGGATTGAGGGCTCAGATTAGATCTGGTGGGGATTTAATCTGCGCCCTCCGTTCAAGATTGAACGGTCCAGACGCCGTCCGGCACGGCACGCACGGGAAGGGGGTACGTACCCTTCTTCCCCGACTCTGGTAAAACTCCGGCGAGGAATTCCCGGCGACGGCGAGGCCCTATGGCGCGTCTAAGGCCAGAATGGAAAGAGGGGCACGAGGGGGATCTCGGCATACCGGCGGCGATGACCAAGGAGCAGTGGCGGTGGCCGGCGATGAGAAGGTGGTGACGGGCTCCTCGGGTTGGCGATGGCGAAGGTGTTCCGGCGGTCGGCGGTGCAAACAAGGGCGATGCCGAGGGGGAGGAGACAACGACGGTCTCGATGGTGTTGAGATCTTGGCGATCGAAGGTCTCTGGTGACGGCGGCCGTCGGCTGGAGGCAAGGTGGCGCGGTGGTGAGAGAAGAGCGCGGTGGTGCTTGCTAAGGCGATAACTCAGGCGTTTCCGGGGTGTGGTGATCGGCGGAGGAGGAGAGGGTTAAATAGGGGTGGCTGGAGGCGAGAAAGGAAAGCGATTTGGGGGAAACCCGAAACGCTTTCCCCTTGACGCCGGCGAGTCCTTCCAAAGCTCGGGTTGGCTTCCAATCGGGTGAAAGCGCGTCGGGTAAGGGCGGAAGGGGATCACCAGCGAACAAGGAAGGTGATCTAGGGCTCGATTCGGCGAATGGCGACGGCTGGCGGCGAGTATGGCAGGGAGGCGCCGGGAAAGGAAGGAGATCCCCCCCTTCCGCGCGGGGAAGATGGATATGACAGGTGGGTCCCACCTGTCATAGGCCGTATGCTAGGGGGCTAACGGGTGGGCCAAAGATGGCAGTGAGGGGGGCGCACGCATGAGGCTGGCAGGTGGGGCTGAACGGCGTGGCGCGCGGGAGAGGAGAGAGAGCCTGACGAGCGGGCCCGGGATGGCAGAGGCGAGCGGGAGGCTGCCAGGTGGGCCTGGCAGGGCGTTCGCGGAGGAGAGAGGGAGGGGTTTGGCGCCGACAGGCTGGCCCCGCCTGTCAGTGAGAGGGGCGGAAATGGGCTGGGCCGAAAGGCTCTGCGAGGAGAATACGGGGTTGCGGCCCAATAAGATTTAAAATTCATTTTCCATTAAATTTAATTCCAGAAATTCAAATATTTACTTAAGGCTTGAAGATCTGTTGGAAAAATTTTGTAAAAATTCTCAAAAATATTTCTTGGTCTCTAGTTTATCCCATAAAATTTCAAGTCCAAATTTTGAATATATATCTTTGTTTGGCTTTCATAGGGCTCTTTTAGAATTTTCATAAATAACAAAATTCAGAAATTCATTAAATATTATTTTTCCTTTATTTTATTCCCTTTTAATTTTGGGGCTGTTACAATCTTATCCCCCTTACAGAGAATCTCGTCCTCGAGATTCGAAGCAAACCTCGGGAAAACTGAGGGACTGAGTTCTACTGGTGCTCCAGATTAGGAGAAGGAGTTACATCAGAAGTAGGCAAGGCGATCTCCGGATCTGGGTTGGTTGAGATCAAATTGGGAGTATCCTCGGTTATATCTGGTTTCTCTTTGTGGTGATCTAGAGTATGTCCCTCTAGGTTTGGAATGGAGGATGGCGCCCGCTTGGGGTAGGGGCACTTGTTGGCGTAGTGGCCTCCTTGGCGACAATTGAAGCACACAATCGGCTTGTCGTTCCTGTCCCTCTTGTATCCGGTAGCTTGCGCTGGTGTCTTTCTGGCTGGCGGTGCTTGGGGTGGGATGTCTGTGCTTGGCCCTCCGGGGGTGGTTCGTGGCTTGGCAGGGGTTGGGGCTTGAGGTGGAATCACTCTGGTTTCTGGTATAATTGCTTCATTCACCAATCTCTGAAAGTTGGCGAAGTCCCCGTAGATCAGCTGAAGGGAGAGCTCGTGTTGGTGTTGTTGGAGACGGAACAACTGTGCCTGCTGCTCTTGCATCTGCTTTTGTTGTTGTTGCATCTGGGTAAGCAGCGTGGCGATCAGTTGGTTCTGTTTTGTCATCATCTCCGCAAGTGTGGGATGATAGACAACAAGGTTCTGCTGAGGTCCAGCTGCACCCCACTGAGGCAGATTGCCTGGGGTGTTTCCATCTTGTGGAGCTTCTGATCCTTGGTCATTGGCCATCCTGAAGTTGAAGGGTTCAAAAAGAAGGTGCCAATAGTTAAGGGGGAATTGTTGTTGATTTTATTGGCCAAGTTGAATAGTTTGACCTAGATGCTTACATATCTTATTTTAGTTCCTTATTAACTTGCACTCATACCTTATATTATTTTTAATATAAATGATTTATCATGTATTTTATTCACTCAATATTTATGTTGTAATATATTTTATAAATTAGTGTTAGAGGTTTAAGATGAAGTGACGTTGATTATATCTTATTGAATTCCTTGGTACCAAAAATTCAAGAAAATTTTTGGAACGCAATTTAATGCTTAGGAGAATTTTTAGGAGAATACTCTAGCTAATTGTTATTTAAATGAAATTTTTAGGCCCATATTTTAGCTTTCCTCTTTCTTGATTTATCCTTTCCTTGGAATTTATTTATTTTATTTTTAATGCCTGGCGAAAAACAAGGTGTTACAATCCTAACTTCCTTAACAAGAATCTCGTCCTCGAGATTCGGAAAGGCTAGAAGTAAAAGGTTAAAGATAGGCTTCAAGTCTACATTTGCATAGATTGGGCTTGGCTAAGTTAGGGCTTTCTTGACAACTTTTCTTGACTTTATGAATGGAGTTGATCTTGCAGAATGGCGACGAACGAATTATGTTGAGTTGAAACTAGAGGTAGATTCTCTCCTTTAGATTGGGATTATGACCTAATAGGTATAGGAGGAAGAGGGGAATGATATTAAGCTTTATTTCAAAATGTATCGTTCTTGCGATTACATTTATGTTTTTTTTATTATTTAATCTTCACTCATGTCTTATATTTGACATGAGTGGCAATACAAACAAGTAAAAGAAAACAATCAACCGCAAAAACTACGTCTACGGTAGCTCAGGGGATGACCCGACCACAGGCTCGATGGAAACGGTCGGGGTCGTGGAACTGGATGGTCCGGCGGGTGGAGCACTGCGGGAAATCCTCTTGGGCTTCACTGTGGGAAACCGAAGCGATTTCCGCTTGCGAGGCGGAAGAGGGGCGATCTCCTCGAAATCCTTCTTTAGTTCCTTGAGCTGTTGGCGGAGCTGGGTGTTGATTATGGCGCCTTGGCGTAGAAGCTCGTTCTGACGCCTCAACTCCTCTACCTCGAGAGTCAGCTGGGGGTTCTGCTGGACTTGTCGACGGAGCTCAGCATTCTCGTGGGCTAGGTTCTCCGACGAGTGGCAGTAGAAGTCGATGGTGTCGTGCTGGCTGTCTGCGTCGAGGACGGCCTCCGTGTGAAGGTTGTCCATAGCCTCCAAGAGTCTCATGGTGCGGGCGATGGCGGAGTTGCTCTGTGTGAGGTGACTGACGTAGATGCTGCGGTGACTCCCAGGTGTACGCATGGGCATGAAGCGGTAGACGGTGTCACGGAGGTGGCAGTCGTAGACCAGTCGAAGCTCGGCGAGGGACTGAAGAGCGGCTCGCTGGCTGGCCACCACGAACGAAGGTCCCCCGACTCCATGGGTGTAGAAGGGTGGCTACGTGGAGGAGGGGCGGATAACAACCGTGACCTCGCAGTAGCTCTCGTTCGCATCGGGAAAGATCCCGTGGAACGCGGGCTCATGGGGAAACCCCAAGAAGTCGACGAGCACACGAAGTTCGCGGATGAATACGGCCTCATCACGAAGAGTCCCGCTCATGGTATGGACCGGCATCTACAAAAGAGAGAAAGTTTTTGTGAAAATCTCGGAAGATGAGAGGGTAAGTAGTGTTTGTAAGAAAATATAATAAGTATAAGTCCTAAGGTCAGGTCTGTTTGGCTTCCTACAGTCAAGTCGGCTCTGATACCATCTTGTCGCGCCCCGATTTAATAAATCAGGACTTTTATTGAAATTCCATAGAAAATCAATAAAACAAGACGTTCATCACGCGACCTCGTACAATACGGGCAATCATTCACGGTTCGTAGACCGCATTAATACAAAAGTGAAATAAAGGTGAAGAGAAACTAATAAAATAAGGGTCCTAGATGAACGCCTCCTTCCAGTCTCGCCTTGACTGGGTCGCTACTCCAGACCTGCATCCTCCTCGTAGTAGATGAGCTCTGATGGTATAAGTCAACGGGGTGAGTACAGATGTACTCAGCAAGCCACCGAATGCAAATATAATGCAAGGTAATAACAAGGGAGAAAGTGGCTAGTTTTGCGGAAGCAGCATAATTGTAAAGCATTAAATGTGATCAATTTATTAGTACTGAAAAGTAAACATGTGTATGCATCATCCTCTTCTAACTCGAGGAGTACGTTTTACCTCCTCGCACATCAGTCCTTACATGCCATGAATAACTCAATCATTCAAACAATTGTAAACTAACTGCGAGTAGTCACACAACCCGCCCTTGACCATGGGCTCGGATTTTCGAAAAGATTGATTTTACTCTGATCAGAGAGGTACCACTGTACCCACAAGGCACGCACTCATCACCTACACCGAAGTGTAACGAGATGACCCATTTCACGGGAACTCGTGCCAAAACCTTCCATATGGTCTTCTCCGACTCAACAGCACCCTCTTATAGGTTTCATATGGTGTCCCGACGCGTCGGTGCCCCACCATACCCCCCTTGAGCCTCCTTTGGTACAAGTCGCCCGCAGGCTTGCCCCTTGCCCCCTCCACTATGGTGCCGAGAGACGGAGTGTTTCACACTTCCGGTTAGGACTTACCCATTAGACTTGTGGTTGGTACGGAAGTGCTTTGCAACAGATCCCGCAGACCGGTCCTTATAGTGCCCCGGGTGCGACCAACCAGTTTCCGAGCTTGCACCCGGAACCCACCATACTTATAACTTAGCCAACTCCAACAGAGTCCAGAGACAAGAATAACGGGGTATTTCATATACCAGAATCCATCTAACTACGACTCATTATTTTTATCCTATAGCAGTTGTGCCGGTACATTGGGCACTAGCTAATATATTATTTGTAGAGTGACAAGGAGTTAAGGCTCAATAAGCATGGCTTGGGTTTGCACACAAGGACGGGGATCTAATAAATATAAGTGTAAGGCTTGATATTTGACTAATGCAATATTAACCTATGAGTTATAGCGATAGTTTATTAAAACATGGGCTCAATGATGATCAACTATTTCCACATAAGGGTCGATGACTTGCCTTGATCCGTGAATGGTGAATGTGGAACCTCGGGGTAAGACTCGGGATCTTCGACGACGTAGTAATCTTCTCAATACGGAAAAGTAAACACAACATTCAATAAACAATCCAAAATCAAGCATACAAGTCATTGTTGGATTTAAGTAAGGGAGATAGAGTCTTAAATTCTAGGGAATTGTTACTTAAATATTTCAGATTGATTCCTAATGAGATTTCTGAATTTATGACTTGATGTAATTTATTTTCCTAGGGGTTTTTATTTTCCCCTTTTTAGGGATGAACTTAGAGAGGTATAAATTAGCCTTGATGTTTTTATGGTATCAAAGTAGTGACTTTAAATTATTAAGTCTTCTGAAGTTTGTTATATAGCTTTAAGATAATCTCATAAAGTATGGATCTTTACTACTTGAATTAATTACATATCCTAAAAGGGCTTTTTGTAATATGATTTAGTAGAACAAAGTGGGCAAAATGAATATTCTATTTGTATTAAAAATAGTGAACTCAAGTTGTTAGGTTTTCTGAAGTTATTATATAAGTTGTCATGACATTTTTATAAAGTGTTTAACTTCTATTATATGAATTACTTAATTATCCTACAAGGGCTTTTGCAATATTAATTTCTAGATTAAAGTGGGCAAAGTGAACATGTTATTTTTGTTGCATTAAAATAGTGGAATAACTTCATTAAGTCTTTTGAATTTATTGTATAAGTATTCATGATATTTTGTAAAGGGTTGCATTTTTATTTAATCATTTATTTTAAAGGGCCTTGGAAATGTTTATTTAATAAAATGAAAGGGCAAAATGAATCATTATATTTTTATTGGCTTATAAACAGTGTACTGGAGTTAATATATCATCTAAAATTAATATATAAATTTTGGAGAGTTTTCCTGAATGAATTAATAATTAAATCCTAAAAGGGGTCTTAGAAATGTTATTTAATAAAATGTCTTGGACAAAATGGTCATTCCATTTTTATTGTGTTAATAACAGTGAAATAGAGCCATTATGTCTTCTGAAATTAATTTATAAATTTTTAAGGGGTTTATCTGAATTATTTAATTAAAGTATTAATTAATTCCTAAAGGGGACTTTTCTTTATTATTTAATAAGATTATTATGTGCCAAATAAACATATTGAAATTATTGCATAAAAGTGTAGAGAATGAAAAGACAAATTTTCCAGAATTAAAATGGTGAAATTTGGAGTTAATTTGAGCAAGATATGAATTTTTGAAGTTTAAACTAATTTTCTGGATTTTATCTAAATAGGAAAATAGCCCCTAGTCCACGGTGAACTAGGTTCACCGTGAACCGTTGACTGCACGTGTGAGCCGGAGCGATCAGGACCGCAGGATCAAGATCCAACGGCCAGGGCGCGTGCGGGGCGGTTAAGTGAGATCGGAGGGCTCAGATGAGCTCGTACCGGTTTGATCGGGTTTGAGGGCTCAGATTAGATCTGGTGGGGATTTAATCTGCGCCCTCCGTTCAAGATTGAACGGTCCGGACGCTGTCCGGCACGGCATGCACGGGAAGGGGGTACGTACCCTTCTTCCCCGACTCCGGTAAAACTCCGGCGAGGAATTCCCGGTGACGGCGAGGCCCTATGGCGCGTCTAAGGCCAGAAATGGAAAGAGGGGCACGAGGGGGATCTCGGCATACCGGCGGCGATGACCAAGGAGCAGTGGCGGTGGCCGGCAACGAGAAGGTGGCGACGGGCTCCTCGGGTTGGCGATGGCGAAGGTGTTCCGGCGGTCGGCGGCGCAAACAAGGGCGATGCCGAGGGGGAGGAGACAACGACGGTCTCGATGGTGTTGAGATCTTGGCGATCGGAGGTCTCTGGTGACGGCGGCCGTCGGCTGGAGGCAAGGTGGCGTGGTGGTGAGAGAAGAGCGCGGTGGTGCTTGCTAAGGCGATAACTCGGGCGTTTCCGGGGTGTGGTGATCGGCGGAGGAGGAGAGGGTTAAATAGGGGTGGCTGGAGGCGAGAAAGGAAAGCGATTTGGGGGAAACCCGAAACGCTTTCCCCTTGACGCCGGCGAGTCCTTCCAAAGCTCGGGTTGGCTTCCAATCGGGTGAAAGCGCGTCGGGTAAGGGCGGAAGGGGATCACCGGCGAACAAGGAAGGTGATCTAGGGCTCGATTCGGCGAATGGCGACGGCTGGCGGCGAGTATGGCAGGGAGGCGCCGGGAAAGGAAGGAGATCCTCCCTTCCGCGCGGGGAAGATGGATATGACAGGTGGGTCCCACCTGTCATAGGCCGTATGCTAGGGGGCTAACGGGTGGGCCAAAGATGGCAGTGAGGGGGGCGCACACATGAGGCTGGCAGGTGGGGCTGAACGGCGTGGCGCGCGGGAGAGGAGAGAGAGCCTGACGAGCGGGCCCGGGATGGCAGAGGCGAGCGGGAGGCTGCCAGGTGGGCCTGGCAGGGCGTGCGCAGAGGAGAGAGGGAGGGGTTTGGCGCCGACAGGCTGGCCCCGCCTGTCAGTGAGAGGGGCGGAAATGGGCTGGGCCGAAAGGCTCTGCGAGGAGAATACGGGGTTGCGGCCCAATAAGATTTAAAATTCATTTTCCATTAAATTTAATTCCAGAAATTCAAATATTTACTTAAGGCTTGAAGATCTGTTGGAAAATTTTTTTAAAAATTCTCAAAAATATTTCTTGGTCTCTAGTTTATCCCACAAAATTTTCAAGTCCAAATTTTGAATATATATATTTGTTTGGCTTTCATAGGGCTCTTTTAGAATTTTCATAAATAACAAAATTCAGAAATTCATTAAATAATATTTTTCCTTTATTTTATTCCCTTTTAATTTTGGGGCTGTTACAATGGCCCTCTCCGCAGATAACTTCCGGAGTCCTTGTCGGACAGGCCGAACCCTCGGGTTCACAAGTAAACTATGCTCAATAATATCTCGACTGACTCTGGTAATGTCCTCATCAGACCATGCAAAGACATCTAAATTTTCTTCAACTACTTTTTCTAACGAAGTAGCGACTTCTGGAGGCAAATCATTGCCGAACTAAAATGAATAGTCTTTGTCGTCTTTGACAATAACCTTCGTTATAATCTTTCCTTCGGGGCATGGTCTTGGGAAGGACTTCTTCGAAGGTTCACCTGAAGCAGAGATATCCTCTGGGTTGCCTTGCACGTTGTTCACTTGTCTCGAGTCAAGAGGGGGCCATGACCATATTCTGCTCTTCGCGCAGTGGCCTGATCTCCAAAAATAGTAGTGCCTATAAAAGGAGAGGCATGCAATTCTTTCAAAGTGTGCTCTAGATGGAGGCACTCGAAGGGTTACCTGACGAAGTTCTCAGAAGTCGAGGTGCATCAAAGGCATGGTCCGTGTAAGGCTCTTCGAGAGTGTGCTCTGGGTAGAGACACTACGAAGGAGTGCTTATGGAAGTGCTTCATGCGAAGGCCTTGGACGAAGGAGGGACTTCGGAATGTGGTGAAGGTACTTAGAAGGTGGGGCTTCGGAGTGTGGATGACTTGATGTACTTTCTCCATGCATGGCTTCGGTACTCGGACTGACGGAATTTGAAAGAAGATTCGAAGCTGTGGTGGTCCAATCCGAAGGTGATGGTGTGAAGGCTCAAGTGCTTTGACGGCTTCGGCTCAAAACCGTCAATGTATCGAAGACTAACTTCGGTGGAGCAAAGGGCTTCGGGTTCGAAGCATGCCACCAAAGCCTCAGCTCACCTCGTGTGCGAAGGGGGCTCAGAAAGATTCCGCTTTACAAAAGCTGATCATGTCTGCTCTACAAAGGCATATACTCTCTACTCTGCGAAGCTCACAAAAGGAGTTTCCAATAAAGTAGACTACCACCTGTATCGCCGTGTATGCCATAGACAAAAAACGATGTAAACCCTAGGGGTAAAGTAGTCTATTCGCATGACTGAGTTGTGCCTATAAATAGTGAGGCCAGCTGTATCTAGGCAACACTTTGAGAAATCATTCTAGAACACCTAGAGTCAGCCGCCATTCTCATGTACTCAGTTATGTGAGTCTTTTTGTGTTCCCTATTCTTCCAATGAAATTTCTATTATGTTTTTCATTGATTGCAAGAACTTGTATTGAGTCTCGCACTGTGTGGGTTGAGTTTTCTGCTTTTCATTTCACTCTGTGCAAACTAGAGTTCTTACTCGGTGTTTGTCTGAATGAAGTGTTTTGTCTCACATATGTGCGATTTCTGTGAGTAACTTTGGTGAATGTTCGCTCTGTGTAAATTGAAGGTTAGTCCTTACTGATTACTAGCGAAGCACCTTGTGAAGTATGTGTTCGAAGCATATTTTCTTCTCGTAGCCAAAGTCCTCCATGCAGTTAGTTTTGCATGCTCCTGTTTAGAGCACTCCGAAGTGTGAAGCCTAGTACCTGTTACTAGTGCGGAGCATCTGTTCGGAGCTCTAAGGGAAATGTACTTGTGTGAAGTCAAATTGTGCGGAGCCTGCACAATCTTTACGGAGTCCAGTGCATTTTTGGGTATCTGAGTGCGAGCGAAGCCTTGTGAACTTTGAATTTTTTACCCTATCCAAAGCCTTTGTTCAGAGTGTGTTCAATACCTCCGAACCAGATACTTCAAAGGGTGTGTTCGAAGTCTGTCCAGCAGAAGGGAGTTTTAAAAGGTCCCATTCACCCCCCTCTAGTCGCCTGTTTCGGTCCGACATCTAATGTAAAAGGACATCGAATATTTAGATAAACAAAGATACTTCGAACTGGTTAAAGGTTATTATTCTCAGCGGAGGCCTAGACCAGCTCGTAGATAAACACTTCGAGTTTATAACCCTTCGAGTTTATTCAAAACCTGTTAGCGTAATCTTTTGTGCCAATAGTTAGCGCCGTCCGTGGGGACTTTAGGACAAAAACTAGTGTCTCTACCTTTTTTCACTTCGAGCCATGCCTCCTAAGAGGAGCAAGGCCACTGTCACCGCTCGAAGATCTGCTCAGATCTTCGAGCTAGAACCCCTAAATACAGCTCTGAGGACTATGGAACCCTCAATAGTCCCTCCTCATTCAACCCCTAAAGCGGCTATCTTCGCTCAACCCCAACCTGAAGTAGCTAGCTCGTTGGAATCCACCGACGTCTCAGCACAGCACCAGGCCATGGTGCCTCTAGTGGCCACCGAGCCCCATCTGCCTAGAGAACCCCCTGCTAGGTTTTACCCCATTCAGGTTGTTGTTCGAAGATGAGGCCATGACTCCAACGGAGCTGAAAGGTGGATCCCTTCGCACAACAGAGCCATAAGTTAAAGATGAAAGGAACACTTCGCTTGACTTGTCCGAAGAAACGAGGCTTCGAGTTGTCACCAATTTGACAAAGTACCAAGACCCGACGAAGGCATGGTATGACCCGAAGGTAAAAGTTAATGAACTTAGGCTAGATCATTTGGTACTGCGAAGTGTAATTGCTCCAAGGAAATTAGGAAACAAATGGGAAGGACCATATATTATCCTACGCTCAGGGTGCCCCGGATATTTTAAATTAGCAAATTTAGAAGGGGAAGAATTAAAGCATGCATGGCATGTAGAGCACCTTAAATGTTATTACGCTTAGGGGCTCCTTGTAAAGAATTGTAAAGTACCTTTCTAAATGAATAAAAGCTTGTGGTTCGAATTATGCTTACCCCTCAATATTCCCTACCCTTGGTGGACGCATTAGGGGAATGGAGATGCTTGTAGAGGTAAGCATCTTTCATCAGAACCCAATAAATGACCTTCAAACCACTGGTTCGGAGCTTCCATAAAAGAGCCGAAGGTGGTCAAAACCTATGGATTCCGAGCCACTGGCTTGAAAGCATCTGTAGAAGAGTCTAAGGACTATAACATCACGGAGTTTGAACCACTGGTTCGGAGCATCTGTTAAAGAGCCGAAGGTGGCCAAAACCTACGGATTCCGAGTCACCGGCTTGAAAGCATCCATAGAAGAGTCTAAGGACTATAAAATCACGGAGTTTGAATCACTGGTTCAGAGCATCCATTGAAGACCCGAAGGTGGCCAAAACCTATTGTTGGCGTAAAAGATTACGCTAACAGGTTTCTGTAGATTAGAAACTAACAAACGAAGTGTTTGCGAAGTGAACTGTTCTAAGCCTCCGAAAGGATAACAACTTAGAATAGTTCGAATGTGTGTATTGAATAACTTGTATTCGGTCTTTATTACAGGGTTAAACGGGGGGTATTTATAAGCCCAAACATTAAGGAAAAGACCTATTTACCCCTCTATTACAACCGACATAGTGGAAACTATTCGGTACCCTTAATAGGGCTAAAATGGTAAAAGGACTAATCTAATAAGAAAGAAGATAAGTCTTCCATCTTAGCTGGCAAAAAAGATCTCAAAGAGCCTTAGTTCGAAGATATACTCCGAACCAAGGTCCACCTTCATACTTCGAGCTTGACTTAGGGCATCTTCAAAGATGGACGTCTGCAAACCTTCGAATCCATTATCTGCCTTTGTGCTGTTACCGCAATAACCCTGAAGATGGAATATTTTCCCCCAACAGTAGCCCGTCGAATACGCTTCTCCGTTAAACCTGTAATGTTAGGAGAGCAGTATACGGAAGAAAAAATAACCAGGCGTAGGGGTTATTAGATTTTAATTTATCTCCAGAATGTACGGAGATATAAAACTCCGAATCAGTTTTAAGACAATTACTTTCGAACTATCTTAGAAC
Source organism: Zizania palustris (assembly GCA_019279435.1). NCBI lineage: Eukaryota > Viridiplantae > Streptophyta > Magnoliopsida > Poales > Poaceae > Zizania > Zizania palustris. Next base: position 65,998,847 of record JAAALK010000284.1, on the reverse strand, counting down.
TGACTCAGGAAGCTCAAAAGCCTTTTAGACTTAAAAGAAATAGCCGTTAGCTTCCTTCTTCTAACGGAAGTTACAGAGTGCATTAATTTCGGAGAAAAGTAACGGGCAAGAATGCGAAACGGCATGGACTAACGGTAAAAAATGTAAAGTCTAGGCTATAAATAGAGGGCCTAGAACTTTCCTGAGTACCTTTCCACCGCTCTCTTGCAAACAAACACCCTTTGAGCCCTAGCCTCCATTCTTCTTCCAAAGCAACCTAGTAGCTTCAATGGCGAAAACCAAGAGTACTAGAGCCCCTTCGGCCTTGGCTCGACAGCTGGCGGCTGCAGCAGCAGCAGCTGCGGCATTGGCGACGGCACCTCCAACACCTGCAACGGCATCCATGACGGCAGGAGGGGGAAATCCCCAAAATGTTGATGATCAAGGTCTCTGCCCGCCATCAACGAAATACTTGGATCAATCCTTCCAACTGGGACCTAACTGCAAAAGAGAATCACTGGCGGTCGCACTAGAAGGGAAGATTAGTACGGGAGTCATGATCCGCAACCTGGAAAGAAAGTAATCCCGTCACCAAGACCCGGAGAAGTGGTCGTCTTCGAAGCCTTCTTCGAAGCTGGCTTAGGCCTTCCAGCAGTGGACTTCTTGGCCGAGGTACTTGATTTGTTTCACGTCACTCTTCCTCAACTTTCTCCGAACGCAGTAGCTCGTTTAGCTATCTTCGAATGGGCATTGAGAGCCAAAGGTTGTGAGTGGAGGGCAGAGATCTTCGCTGCGCTGCACAGAGCTTCGTGCCAGCCAAAAACCTTCGTAGGCCCCGGAGGTGAAAAAGTAGTAGTAGCCTTCGGAAGTATTAACTTCAGGCTTCGGGATGAATACGCTCTTCATTTTCCTGCTAAGGCCATCAATGCTAGATGGTATACCGACTGGGTTATGAGATGGTTCTATGCCGAAGTTGGGGCAAGCAACCCTCTAGCCGGACCTCTGAAAGACATCCATTTCTGGAAGGAAGCCCTAGTACATCCAGACCAAGGTCAGCTCGAAGCTCGCCTCAGCCTACTTCAGAAGATCAGTCGAAGGTTGAGCATGCGAGACTTAGCCGAAGAGTTCCTCGGGTTACAAATCCCTCCGTTGATGGCCAACTGGCCTATCATCTTCGAAGAGGATTCGGAAGGCGGTCTCCGAAAAATTACTTCGACTTCGAGCCCTGTAGGTAACCTCGAAAACAACATATATTATGCATATTCATTCGAAGAAATAACTAACTTAATTCATTTTTTAGCTTCTTCAGCCCCTATTACTTCGGAGCAAATCGTACGGGCTTCGGAGAAGATTTTGGGCGCTCCAACTCCGACCGAAAAAGAATGGAGAATCAAGTTGGTCGGGAGTTGGGAAAGATTTAATAGAGTGTGGGGAATGCTGGAAATCACTCCGCCCCCTTTGATGGATTGGGTGCCTTCAGAGAAAGGACCCAAAAAGAGGAAAGCCGAAGCTGGGACTTCGAGCTCCGCCAAGACTCCGGTCAAGAAGGTGGCTCGGAAACCAAAGAATCCAGCACCTTCGAGCCCAAGGGCTTCAGTCTCTGACTCCCAAGAGGACGAAGGGAGGTTGCTTGTGCGTCTGATAGACGAAGATGCATCTCAAAGGACTGCACAAGCCGAAGTACCTGCGAATGTACCGGAGTCTCGAGATAACCTTGAGCAACCAAGGACTTCGGCAGTTCAAGAGGATTTACCTCAGGACGAAGTTCCTATGGATGAGAGTGGAATTGAAGTCACTATGGCTTTGATTCCTGAAGAGGCAACAAGGACTGTCCAAGAAAATGTTCCTGCAGTCGAAGATTCGACGGCTGATTTGGACGAAGATCTCGCCTTCGATCCGCCAAACAGTCCAATGATTACTCCTCGCCAGAATGTCGAAGGTAAACTTCGAATAATTCTTTTATGTTTATTTTGTGTATTTATACGATGTATAATACTTTTGTTTTTACAGAGTCCACTTCTGTGGACGAGGTCCATCAGGAAGATACAATCCCTGGACCTTCGACGACTTCGGAGCCAATCCCAAGAGCCACTCAAATGGGGCCTGGAAGAGGCAAAAGAAATATAGACTCCCTCCCTGCTGCGAGCTCCGGATCAACTCCGTCTGAGTCAACAGACGAGAGTCAATCTACCGAGGGGGGTCAGTCTCCGGGGGCTCCGAAGACTACAGGCCAACACTCCGGCCCTTCGTTAAACGAAGATAACCAACAAGCAATAAGTATGCTCCCCCTTCTAGCTCCTTTCTTAGAGCAGAGAACTGGTCTTCGGACTTTGCTCGAACCTTTGGATCGAGCTAGTCGCGACATTGGGGAGACGAACTTGGTGGCCATTCTGAGCGAAGCGAAGAGCTCGGAGCTTAACGCTGCTATGGAGCGCGCAGCCTACCAGGTACGAAGCATCTGTGAAATAACATTAAGTTTACATACAAATAATTTCTTACCTTGATTTTTTCTTTTCGCAGCAAACAGTCTTGGCCCGAGCTGCGAATATATCAAATGAACGAGAAATCACTCGCCTTCTAGAGGAAAACGAAACTCTTCAATGGAATCTCACTATTTCCGAAGGCCGAGTGGTTCAGATGGATAGTATAGTGTCAACGGAGCACAGAGCTAGACAAGGTTTGGAGGCTGCGAATAAGGAGCTCGAAGCAGAAAGAATTGTGCTTCGAGCAGAAATTGAAAGAATGCGGGCAGAGCACGCTACTGCGGGGACCGAGCTTGTCAGACTTCAAGAGGAATCTAGCCAGCTTTTGAACCAAAAGAATTCCATGACTACAGAGACTGCTAGACTTTCCGGAATTCTGGAAGAAGTAACTTCGGCGAAGGATGTGCTAATCGAAGATAAGCTGAAGTCCGAGAAGGTAGCTGCGGAAGTTATGAATCAACTGCTAGGTGTTCTGGAGTACTTCGGTACTACCAGAACACTTCCTTCTGATGATAACATTTCTCTTCTGCGCCGGTTGAAAAGGATTCAAGGAGTAGCGAAGCAGATGAAGATAGCAGGCATTCGCTACGGAGAACTCTCCGGACAAGTGGCTGCTGTTGGCCTACTTCGCTACTACGAGGATCTGGGCCGATCGATAACTTTGAGCGCAGGAGAGGGCCCAATTACCTTCGACGACGAGCGGCTTCTAACTCCTTCCGAAGGTGTGGCTACTGCCTGGCGAGCCTTCCAAACTTCATGGAGAGCCAAAGGTCGCTCTGCGATCAAGGCCTGGATCGACGAAGTACAACGCCAGAAGTAAGCTTGGACCCAAGCTTCAAGCAGTCAGCCTCCTCCGAACCCGCAGGTTTAGATATATCTTAGGATTTTTGACTATGTAAAGCTTTGTGCTTATGTACATTTATCAATGAAAATTTGTTTATCATATTTTTAGGCTTTGCCTCATACGGAAGATATCGAAGTGTTAGACATTAACGACGAACTTCGCTCATTATGGGCTACCTTTGATCTTCTAAAAGCTTATAAACACCCTCGATTTTTAGTTCCTCGAGATAGCTCCGGTGCTATTACTGCCGAAGTAAGCAAGGATATACTATCTTATATTAAAGAGGAAGAAAAAGAGGTTAACTTGGACACTTCGTCTTCTGAAGACGTTATATGGTCCGAAGACGAAGATGAGGCTCGAAATAAAAGCCTGAAGAACTTGGAAGCTGGGAAAGGAGCCCCGAACGACTTCGAACTTGGGCCGAGCTTCAACAAGAACAGAAGGACTTTAGAGCTTCGAAGGGAGGCAAGAGAGTTAAACGTAAAGTTGTTAGAACTCCCGGCACTGGAACTAGTCGTTCCAACCCTAGCTCTAGAGATCGAAGAGGTCTTCGATTCCTTCTTGGTATAGATACCAATTTTTCATGATGTAATCTGTAAACTTATTCGTTCGAATAATGAATACCGATTTAAAATTGTCTCCCTATTTACTAGCCCCTCTTTGGGTATAAGCAACTTCGAACTGTATTCAAAGATGGTTATGCGCAAAGAAAAAACTTCGGAGTACATTTTTTGGGGTTCGGAGCCCCTCTGTAATTTAAAGATCTTTTAAAATCTTATAAAATGTCCTCGACTATTTTTAGTCTGGAGAATGACAACTTAGTACCCTTTGTTTTTGAAAGAAATCACTTGAGATAACTTTCAGGACACCATAGTGTCTTAAATAATTTGTCACTTTGGACTATGTTAAGAGACATTCGAAGCTCATGGCTCAAACTCTGTTTTGCTTTGGCCACCTTCGGCTCTTTTTTGCGAACTCTGTCAAACCAGTGGTTCGGAGTTTGCAATGGTCTCTTTGGACTCTTTTTACGGATGTCTACCAGCCAATGGCTTGGACTCCGCATATTTTGGCCACTTTCGGCTCTTTTTATGGAAGTCTACCAGCCAATGGCTTGGACTCCGCATATTTTGGCCACCTTCGGCTCTTTTTACGGAAGTCTACCAGCCAATGGCTTGGACTCCGCATGATGTGGTTTTGGGCTCTTTTACGGATGCCTACAAGCCGGTGGCTTGGACTCTGGATTATGTCAGCCCCCACGTCGGAAACTTCAAACCAATGATTCGAAGTCCGAAAATATGATTCAGCTTTATGACACTTCCCTCTCGGTCAACCCCGCGGTTCCAGTGCGTCCACTCGGAAGCTGGAGGTTTATGAGGGGAAGGCACTATCTGGACCATATGCTTTATTAATTCAGAAGATGATTACAAGTGATTTACAAGGAGCCCTTATGCGAAGTATCGCTTTAGGTGCTCCGCATGCCAAGTATGTGCTAACTCTTCACCTTCTAAATTAGCTAATTTAAAAGAGCCAGGACGTCCTGAACGAACAATTAGGTATGGACCTTCCCATTTATTTCCTAACTTCCCTGGCGCTATAATGCTTCGTAGAACAAGATGACCCGGTCTAAGTTCATTGATCTTAACCTTCGGGTCAAACCAAGGCTTCGTCTGCTGGTGATACTTTCATAAATTTGCTATAGCTCGAAGTCTTGTTTCTTCTAATAAATCTAGCGAAGCTTGTCTTTCTTCTTCAATCTCCGGTTCGGTGCTGCGAAGTGATCCTCCTTTGAGATCCGTTGGAGTCATAGCTTCATCTCCGAATAGTAATTTGAATGGAGTAAAACCTGTGGACCTTGTTTGCGTAGTCCGAATGGACCACAAAATCTTCGGAAGCTCTTCGGTCCACAGTCCTTTTGCTAATCCTACTATCCTTCGATTTAGCCCTGACAAAATATTTCCATTGGCTCTTTCTACAGCTCCATTAGACTGAGGATGCCTCACTGCAGCAAAACATAACTGGATACCTAGATCTTCGCAAAACTTCCTGAAAGGTTCTGCATCGAACTGCGTTCCATTATCAACTGTAAGTTGCCTAGGTACTCCGAACCGGCAAATGATATTTTTCCAAAAGAATTTCTGTACATTGTTCGAAGTGATAGCTGTTAAGGGCTCTGCTTCTACCCACTTAGAAAAATATTCAATAGCTACCACTGCAAACTTTAGATTTCCCTTAGCTACTGGAAAGGGACCAATTAAATCCATACCCCATCTGGCCATAGGCCATACCGGAGCAATAACTTGAAGAGCTGTTGGTGGGCGATGACTTCGTCGACCCATCCACTGACATCCTTGACAAGTGCGGACTAAGCTCTCTGCATGAGCTGTTATTGTAGGCCAATAAAGCCCCTGGCGAAGTGTTTTTCCTGCCAAAGCTCGAGGGGCTAAATGGCTGCCACAAAGGCCTTCATGAATTTCTCGAAGAATTTCTTGACCTTCGGCTTGAGATATACATCGGAGTAAAGGGGAACATACTCCGGCCTTGTATAAAATACCGTTGATTATTTGATAATTTCTAGCCCTGAGTTTCAATCTTGAAAGTTGTGGCTCTTCAGGCAAATTTGTTCCTCCTTGTAAAAGTTCCATGATTGAATTTTTCCAATCTGCACTTGGGATGCAAAGAATCTCTGCAGAGGGAATTTGTGGCACCGAAGGTGTACTGAGCTCTTCATAGAAGGCTTCTTCTGGTACATCCACAGCTCCGACTGCAGCTTTTGCTAAGATGTCCGCTTGCACATTTTCTGCTCTTGGTATACTCCGAATGGAAATACCCTTGAAGTGTGCTTTGATCTTACGAATTTCTTCTAAGTACTTTGCAAGCTGTGGATGCCGAACCTGAAAACTTTTATCTACGTGGCCTGCTACTATTTGAGAATCTGTCTTTATAACAACTCTTGTAGCCCCTAGAGCACGTGCTTTTCGGAGTCCCAGTAAAATCCCTTCATACTCCGCTATATTATTAGTAGACTTAAAGTTGAGTCTTGCGGAGTACATTGCTCTTTGCCCTGAAGGCGAAATTAATACTGCTCCAATGCCTGCTCCGGATGCTTGGAAAGCCCCATCAGAATAAACAGTCCAAACATTGTCACTTGACTTCTCCGGAACCAAAGTTGCAGGTGGAGTCCATTCTGCTACAATATCTGCTATGACTTGCGATTTGATTGCTGTCCTTGCCAGAAAAGATATGCCAAAGGGTGCTAGCTCAACTGCCCACTTCCCAATTCTTCCAGTGGAATCCTTACTTCGGAGCATATCTCCCAAAGGATACGAAGTTGGTACAATTACATTATGAGCCAAAAAATAATGTCTTAATTTCCTCGAAGCCATTATCAGAGCATAAACGAACTTCTCGAGTTCGGAATATCTTGTCTTCGCTCCTGATAATGCTTCGGACACAAAATAAACAGGATTTTGTACCAACTTCCCATTGAAATCCACTTCTCTGACAAGGACTGCACTGACAGCAGAACCTGTAGTTGCAAGGTAAAGGAGTAGGGTTTCGTCCGCAGTAGGCACCAGTGAGTGTAGCGAGATTACTGAGATACTCTTTAATATCTTCGAAGCTTTTTTGACACTCCGGTGTCCATGCAAAATCTTCGGACCCTTTCAATGCTTTAAATATAGGCAAGCTTCTCTCCGCAAGACCTTGATAAAAACCTGCTAAGTGCTGCCAGATGCCCAGTCAGCTTTTGCACTTGCTTTAAATTTTCTGGAGGAGCCATCTTTTGTAGCGCAGTTATTTGAGTAGGGCTAGCTTCAATCCCCCTGCTTGAAACTAAATACCCTAACAACTTTCCAGCCTTAACTCCGAAGATACATTTTTCGGGGTTAAGGCGAATCCCACATGCCCGAAGGCTATTAAATGTTTCTGCTAGGTCTAGGCTATGTTGGTGCTTTAAAGCACTCTTTATTACAATATCATCCATATAGGCCTCCACATTGCGGCCTAATTTATGACCTAGAGCCTTAGCAACTAACCTCGAAAAAGTAGCCCCGGCATTTCTTAAGCCGAAAGGCATTCTTACATAACAAAATACTCCCGAAGGAGGTACGAAGCTTGTCTTGATCTCATCTTCGCGCTTCAACCATATTTGATGATAACCAGAATACGCGTCGAGGAAGCTTAATAACTCCAAACCTGCGGTGGAGTCGACCAATTGATCAATTCGGGGCATGGGGTAGGGGTCACGAGGGCATGCTTTATTCAAGGATGTGAAATCAATGCACATGCGCCACTTCCCGGAAGATTTCTTTTTGACAGTGACTGGGTTGGCTAACCATTCTGTGTGAGCCACTTCTCTGATAATCCCAGCCTTCAACAATTTCTCAACTTCATCCTTCGCTAGAACAGCTCTTTCCGCAGACATTTTTCGGAGTCCTTGCCGAACAGGTCGGGCCTTCGGGTTTACAAGCAAACTATGTTCAATGATATCCCGATCGACTCCGGTGATGTCTTCGTCAGACCAAGCGAAGACATCTAAATTCTCTTCCACCACCTTTTCCAAAGAGGTTGCAACTTCTGGAGGTAAATCTTTACCAAATTGAAATGTATATTCTTTACCATCTTTAACAATAACCTTCGCTGCAATCTCTCCTTCAAGACTTGGTCTTGGGAAGGATTTCTTCGAAGCTTCGGAAGGGGCTGAAAAATTTTCTTGATTATCTTGCACATTGTTTACTTGTCTTGGATCAAGAGGGGGACCATGACCATATTCCGCTCTTCGGGTGATAGCCTGATCTCCGAAGACAGTAAGAACTCCTGCTTGCGTGGGCATCTTCATACACAAATAATTGTGATGCGCCACAGCTCCGAACTGGTTTAGCATGCCTCTTCCGAAGATGACGTTGTAAGCATATGGGGCATCTACAACATCGAAGATTACTTCCTCAGTTTGGGCCAACAAACCTTCTCCAAAGGTAACTTCCAGGCCTATTTGGCCGAGTGCATCAAGCGGAGGTCCTGCGAAGCCTTGCAAAGGGCGAGCTGCTGGATGGAGGTGCTTCCTGGAGATGCACAATTGATCGAAGGCTTGAACAAAATAATGTCTGTCGAACTGCCTCCGTCAATCAACACTCTTCGAACTTCAGTGCCCGCAATATCAGCAGTAATAACAAGTGGGTCTGCATGTGGAAATTTAATGCCAGCTGCATCCTCCGCAGAAAAAGATATTGGTACATGAGACCATTCCGGCATAGCAGCTGCAGATGATGAAGTCCCAATATGGCCCACCTCTCTGACATAGTCTCTTCTCTGTCTTTTTGACATGCTTCCGAGGGTACCTCCTCCGGAGATGGGGAGGACTACTCTTTTCCCTCGGTCTTGCCCCTCCTCTTGCTTCGGCGGTGGCATAACATTGGCCACTGGAGGGCCTCTTGCGGCTTCGAAGTTTTCTATCCACGCCACAGCCTGGACCGGCTCCGGGCGCGCTTGAGCTGGAACTCGGTCAGTAGTACCTTGACCCGAAGTTCTTTCTAGATATTCTCCTCTCAGAGTGAGTATAGCCTTGCAAGTATCAGTTGCGTGGCTTCGGTTTTCACCATGGATGCAGCAGAAAAGGGTCTGGCCTTTGCCAGCCGTTTTCCCTGGCGGCCTCCAGCCGCTGACCTTGTTCCCCGAAGGTTGTGGAGCTCTCTGTGTGAACTTTTGCGGGGGTGCAATGTTCAAGAATTCAGAACGAGGATGCTTTTGCCCCCTTCTCCGATCATGTTGAACTTCGAAGACTGGTTCTTGCGGCTGTGCCGAAGTTTTTACTTCTACTTTTACTTCCTGCAATATGGATGGAGTAGCTGCAGTTCTTCGAAGCCAACCTTCTTCCGACCTTGCATACTCCTCAAAGTATGACATCAACTGAGAAACCGAGGATATGCTTTTCCGACGAAGCTTATCCAGGAGGCCTTGATGAGTGACACCTTCCCGAGCTGGAAAAGACTTCCCGTTGACATTGGAGGCACGAAGGTGCCTTGAAAATTGCTTACGAACTTCTTCTTTAGCTGCCCCCATGAATTAATTGATCCTGGCTTCAAAGACCAGAACCACCTTAATGCCACTCCTTGAAGAGCTAAGGGGAAGCACTTTGCCATGGTATCTCGAACTCCTCCGCTAGCTTCAATTGCTAGGGCATAAGAACGGATAAATTCTCCAGGATCTTCATCTCCGGCATACTTACAGAGCTTCGAAGTCTTAAACTTCGGGTCGAATCGAACTTTTTGCAGCTCAGGATGCAGCGGAGATTCAGTATCGAGGAGGCGTTCTCCGGGGCTTCGGGATAGATGGGTTCGTCGTCTTCAGGCACTTCTGGAATAACCGGGATGACTTGAGAACGAAGCCTATTCGTAGCTTCTTGCCGCCACCTCACTACTTCAGCTTGGAGACTGGCCATTTGAGCGGCCGTATCACCAAGATTGTCTTCATTTCCTCCGGAAGGATCTTCCGGGTCTTGAGAACTGAGAGGATCAGTTCGAAGTGGGATTGAAGGTGGAAGAGGGACTCCGGGTGGTCGAATTATAAATGGAGTCAGTGGAGGAACTTCGTATGCTCGAGGAATGGAAACCCCTTCCAGAGTTTGAGGTGGAGGAAATGTCGAAGGTCCTCCGACCTCAACCGTGTCGGACGGTGCCTCTCCGAAGATCCGAGAAGACCTCCGAACAGGATTATGAGTTGTGCTCCGCTTAGGAGGCATGATGTAAGAAGTTGGTAGAGAACGAAGTTTCTTGGACTAGGTTCCCCACGGACGGCGCCAACTATTGGCGTAAAAGATTACGCTAACAGGTTTCTGTAGATTAGAAACTAACAAACGAAGTGTTTGCGAAGTGAACTGTTCTAAGCCTCCGAAAGGATAACAACTTAGAATAGTTTGAATGTGTGTATTGAATAACTTGTATTCGGTCTTTATTACAGGGTTAAACGGGGGGTATTTATAAGCCCAAACATTAAGGAAAAGACCTATTTACCCCTCTATTACAACCGACATAGTGGAAACTATTCGGTACCCTTAATAGGGCTAAAATGGTAAAAGACTAATCTAGTAAGAAAGAAGATAAGTCTTCCATCTTAGCTGGCAAAAAAGATCTCAAAGAGCCTTAGTTCGAAGATATACTCCGAACCAAGGTCCACCTTCATACTTCGAGCTTGACTCAGGGCATCTTCGAAGATGGACGTCTGGAAACCTTCGAATCCATTATCTGCCTTTGTGCTGTTACCGCAATAACCCCGAAGATGGAATATTTTCCCCCAACACCTATGGATTCCGAGCCACCAACTTGATAGCATTCGTAGAGGAGTCTAAGGACTATAAACAAACAGATTCCAATCCTCGGATTTCGAAGCATCTAAATAAAGAGTCGAAGGTGACCACATTATGAGGTTTCAAGGCCCCCGCCAAATGAACCCCATCAAGAGTCCTAAGTAACCAATTTCGGAGCTGTAACATATAAGTTCAAAGCCCCTTACAAAGTCTACAACGACTATCTTTTCAGACATTGAACCATTAGTTTGATGCGTCGCCTACTCTACCTATATTAGGTAAGATATTATGATACGAACATACAGTGCAAAAGAACTCTACAAAAAAGTTGAGTTCATGGTTATCAAGTACATTTTGCGAAGCCTTGGCTTTAATATGCCGGGTGTTGTCCGTGACCAGCCCTATTGCATTGCACAAGGCCACCCACCCACAAAGAGGGACAGGGGAATAAGGCACAATCAAACGATGCTTCTAAAACAAATTATATTTCTTGATAAAATCACATTACAAACATCATAATTAGGAAAAATTAGTATCTAAGCCTAAGTAGAAGCGGAGACCTCTCCGACCCCTAGAGCTACCTTCGGGACTAGCTCGGTCTTAGAGCCTGGAATTCATAAAACCTTCCTTTTGGTTCGAGTTCGATTGCCCTTTTGCGAAGCTCTCCAGACTCTCTGCTCTTCCTGAAGTTCGGCCCAAGTTAGAAGCCAGTTCGGAGCTAGCCTCCGTCGGGTCCTCGACTTTATGCTCCGAATCAGACCAATCTACATATTTTGAAGATGAAGATGTTATTAATTTATCTTCTTCTTTGATGTAAGAGAGCACTTCACTATAAATATCGGGTGCTATCGCTCCATGTTCCTCCCAAGGAACAGAAAATCCTGGGCGCTTATAAGGCCTTATGCTCTCAAGAATAGGCCACTGTTGGCGAAGCCCTTCGCCAAGTTCTAATACATCGAGATCAAAATCCAAAGCATGCGGCAAAACCTAAAAACAAACATTCAAACAAAGACTTTTTCATTCATTGAAGCAGAAAGAACATTACAAAGTCTTTTTACATGGCAAAAGCGCCTTAAGAAGCTACACTTTCGGGTCCGAAGGCAGAGCAATTAGTCGAGGTGGAGCCTAGAGGCCTCATTTGTGCTTGCCTCTGCCAACGGGCTTCGTCGATCCATGCATTGGCCGCAGCTTCACTATCTGCTTTCCAGGTTGCCCAAAAAGCTTCACTATCTGCTTTCCGAAGCATGCGGCAAAACCTAAAAACAAACATCCAGCGATGGTTGCAACAAGCCTTCGTTAGTGAAGCCTGCAGGTGTCGAACCCTTCACCGGAGCAATGGAGACCTCGATGGCTTCGAGGTGACGAAGAACTCTGATTCCGGCTACTTGTCCGAATATTTCTCCATAGCGAGTACCGAAGCCCTTCATCATCTTGGCCGCCGCTTGGATCATCTTGAGCTTACGGCCAAGAGGTTCATCCGTCGCAACTGAGGATGATGGGTAGACTGTTCCAAAATATTCTAGAACACCCCTAGAGGGTGTCCATGGTCTGATCAGCCACCTCGTTATGCTTCAACCTCGGCCCTTGTCATGTCGGCGGCGATGGTGGAGAGCTCAGCTGTTTTCGTCATCAAATAATTCATTCTAAGACAGCGCTTGCTGGAGTGTTTCCCAGAGCCACACAAGCTCGGCCTCAGAAATCACCTCCACTGCTCGAAGCTTGTTGACTTCAGCTCTGAGCTCCATCTGCTCTGCTTGAAGCTCCTTAATTGAAGATGCTAGGCCATCTTGAGCATGCTGCCCCGTTCGAAGTGCTTCCTCCAGTAATGGCCCTCGCCCTTTGCTCTTCGAGGAGTTTCTCCTCCAATTGCAGGGACTTATCTTCGGAGCCCTAAAGAACCCTCTGGAGTGTTGTAACCTTCCTTTTGAGCCATATTCGCTTTTGTTTTCTACAATTTTAATCAAATCAAAATGAAATGATTGTACTGTTTATCCTTGTATGATTAAATTGATTGTTATTCTCTTTTTGTGTGCCGCTGAAGACTATGACACCGTCGAAGAGCCGGAGTACTACCCGGAGGTTCCACCATCACCTTTTGCCGAGCAAGGCAAGTCACCACACTAAATTTTTGAGCATATTGGACCTAGTTTTCTTAAATATCGCTAAAATCCATAGGTTATAAATGCATTAGTCAAATTGGGAGCCTTAAATTATATTTATTTAGATCCCCGACCTTCAAGTGCAAACCCAAGCCATGCTATTGAACCTAAACTCCTTGTCACCATAATAATAGTATTATTAGATAGTGTCCAATGTATTGACACAACTGCTATAGGATAAAAATGAGTCATAGATACTTTGGTTATATTATATGATCCCCATGATTTCTCTCACCCCTGGAATTCTATTGGATTTGGAGTTATGGTTTAGTATGTTAGCATGGTGGGTTCCGGGTGCAAGCTAGGGCATTGGTTGGTAGCACCCGGGGCACTATAAAGACCGGTATGCGGGATCCATTGCAATACACTTCCGTACTAACCACAAGTCTAGTGGGTAAGTCCTAACTAAGGTATGTGGTGTTCCAACTCGAGGCACCACTTGGAGATGGGTCAAGCAGCACCTGCGGGTTGGCTTGTACCGACATGGCGCAAAGGGGGGTGCAACGTTGTCCAGTGCGCTGGCATGCCAGCGAAACCTAGAGCGGGTGTTATCGGATTGGAGCATCTCATGCTAAGGTTTTGGCACGAGTTCCCATGGTATGGGTCATCTCGTTACACTTTGGTGTGGGGGATGAGTGCGTGCCTTGTGGGTACAGTAGTACACCTCTGATCAGAGTTTAAATCTTTTCGAAAAGTTGAGCCCGTGGTCAAGGGCGGGTTGCGTGACATCTCGTAGTTAGTTTATATTTATGAGTGTTGCATGATGACTTGGCATGTAAGGACTGTTGAGCGAGGAGGGAAAACGTACTCCTCGAGTTAGATGATGATGCATTATTCATGTTTATTATTCTGTGCAATTAAAATTGACTACACTAAATGCTGCAACTTGAAAATGTATTTTTCCGCACTTTAAACCCTTATCATTCCTTTGTTATTACCCTACATTATTATTGCATTCTCGGTGGCTTGTTGAGTACTATGTACTCATACCCATTGGAAAAACACTTCAGAGACTGCGTACTATGAGGAGGATGGTCTGGAGTAGTGACCCTGTTAAGGACGTGAGACTGGCAGAGATGTTCATCATGTAGTTTTATTTTCATAGTTTCTTTTAAATTTTATACTTATGTAATAATGTGATCTGCGAACCATGAATGATTGACCGTATGTACGTTGTCGCCTAATGGACATCTTGTTATTATTATTTTTCTGAGGAAATTCAATAATGTCTGGATTTTATTAAATCCGGGCGTTACAAGATGGTATCAGAGCCGACTTGACTATAGGAAGCCAAACGGACCAGCCTAACACTTAGCTTTGCATAAATCTTTTTCATAAAAACCTACTTCATAATTGTGTTCCTCTCCCTTACTCTTTAAACTTGTTTTATTTGTAGATGCCTGTCCACCACATCCACAGCTTCTGTCGGCACCGTGAGGGATTCATCCGGGAGCTCCAGATGACGGTGACCTTCCTCGGGTTCGCCTTCGAGCCGGAGTTCCATAGAGTGTACATGGAGAAGTTCGTGGGTCCTTGTGACATTTCCGTTACAATCCATGTGTCTGGAGATCAGTTGCCCTTCTTCACGGCAGCACTCGGAGGTCCGACCTTCGACGTCACATGCCAGTGCACCGCCCTCCAGGCCCTCATGGAGCTGAGGATGATCTACGATGATCGTCTTCGGGACTCGTTGTTCCGACAGGTGCCGATGCCTACCCCTAGTGCCCATCGCAGCATCTACATCGGTTTCCTCTCCGACCACGATCCAGTCATGGCCAGGCACACCCATCTCCTCCAGGCCATGGACGATCTCCACATCGAGGCCATGCTCGATGTCGAGGAGCACCACGAGGTGGTTGAGTTCCTTCGTCACGAGAAGAAGAGCTTGATCCAGCAGAATGGCGAGTAGCAGCGCAAGATCATCCAGCTGCAGAAGGATATCGCGGAGATGCTTCCCCCCATCCCAAAGAGGAAGAAATCCATCCGGGAGCCAGCCCCTCGCCCAAGAGGATTACTCCGCCGCTAGCACCCGTCGGACCATCTAGCTCCAGCGTCGCTGCTCCGAGCCCCGCCATCGTCTCCAACCCTATCATCGAGAACTTCGTCGAGCCCAACGACCCCTAGGATACTCGTGGTTCTGACAGCACTGAGACTGCCTCGGGCAACGAGTATATTCCATTAGACGATAGTTCATGTTGATTGCTTTATGATTGTTTTGTGATTGTGGTGCTATCTACAACAATTTGTGTTGTAGATGGCATAAAAATAAGAGCTTCAATGTAATGAACAATTTAGTACCACCTTTTATAAGATCATCCATGAAATATTTACGGGAAAAACTCTCTAAGTCTTTTTCTTATACTTGAGGATATTATTGTCTTCAGAGATGGCTGACAACCATAACACGGGTTCCAACAACGAGGAGGGAGCAGCCACCGTCCTGCCGAGGAGTGTTGTGCCCAATTGGGGTGCAACGGGCCAGCGCCAATCAGGGTCATCGTCTGCCAATCATCCTACATTGGCAGAAATGATGGTGAGCCAGAACTAGCTGATAACCACCCTCCTGACCTAGAGGCACCACCAACAAGCTCAGTTGGACTGTTTGTAGCAACAGAACGTGGAAACAGCCCCTTGTTATCAAGCCCCCGCGCCCACACCTCAACTCTTTGAGTTCCTGCGCGTGAGGCCCCCCATCTTGTCGAGCACAACTAATCCCATGGAGGCCAGCGATTGGCTCAGGACAATTGGGAAGAAGTTGGATCTTCTCCCGTGCTCAGACCGAGAGCGAGTGGCGTTCACCGCTCACCAGCTTCAGGGACCCGCTGTAGAATGGTGGGATAACTATCGTGAATCCCAACCCGAGGATCACGAGGTATCGTGGGCGGAATTCACCATTGCCTTCTGGGCCGCTCACATCCCCTTCGAAGTCATCGCCGTAAAGCAACAAGAGTTCTGGGACCCGTAGCAAGGAAATCGGACTATCATGGAGTACCTTCATGAGTTTAACCGGCTGGCCTGATATGCGCTAGAGGAAGTTCGGACAGACACCGCCCGTCAGGCCAAGTTCCTCAAGGGACTGAAGGATGAGCTCTCCATACATCTCGTCACCACTGATTATGCCGACTTTCAACGGTTGGTGAACAAATCTATCCTTCAATAGACTGAACAGAACAAGTTGGATCTCAAGAAGAGAAAGATGATCACCTTCAAGCATCACCAAGGGAACGTCAGAAGACCCCGCTTCGTCCCTCCACCTCAAGCACCCGCCTACCATCCTCGACCCATCTATAGGCCACCGCACGCTGCCAGTGGCTCAAGTGTCGGGAACCCTCGCCCTGCTCCACCAGCTCCACCCGCCCCACCAACACCTGCCGCAAAAGCCCCTATGTTGAGAGACAGAAATGGCAAGCCGATCGTCTGCTTCAACTGCCGGAAGGAATGACACTATCCCACCAGTGCCCTCACCCCAAGCAACCCCAAGGCACTGCACCCAACCAGGCGATTCGTGCCCGAGTCAACCACATCAAGGTTGAAGAAGACTAGGAGGCCCCCGAAGTCGTGCTCGGTATGTTCACTAGCAAATTTCATACCCGCAATAGTACTATTTGGCTATGGGGAAACCCATTCATTCGTATCAGAAGATTTTGTGAGGGTAAATAACCCGGAAGTACTCCCTCTGCTCGCCCCCATGATGATCACCACCCTCGGCAAGAAAACCTTAGCTAATCTGTTCAACCCAAGGATAAGGATAGAAATCCAAGGGGTGTTGTTTTGGGCTGATCCAATCCTTATAGATTGCAAGGGACTAGACCTCATCCTAGGGATGGAATGGTTAATGAAGCACAAGGGAGTGATAGACTGCGCTAGTAAGTCCATCACAGTGACCAGCTCCAAGGGAGTCTCTGTCACCTTTAAGATGACTACCCGTGGCCCAAAAGGAGTGTCGCTTCACCAGATGGCATTAGAGGAAGTATCTGTGGCCCAGGAATACCTAGACGTCTTCCCAAAGGACCTGTCAGGGATGCCACCCAAGAGGGACATCGAATTCAGAATTGAGCTTGTACCCGGAACCACACCCATCTCGAAGCGCCCGTACCGTATGGCCTTAAATGAGCTAGATAAAGTGAAGAGCAATATTGAGAAGCTTGAACAAAAAGGATACATCCGACCGAGTACCTCACCTTGGGGTGCACCGGTCATCTTCTCCATGAAGAAAGACAAGACTATGAGGATGTGCGTGGACTATAGATCCTTGAACGAGGTGACCATCAAGAATAAGTAACCGCTGCCTCAGATCGATGACCTGTTTGACCAGTTGAAAGGATCCTAGTTGTTCTCCAAGATCGACCTCAGGTCAGGCTACCATCAGCTGAGAATTAGGGAGGAGGACATCCCCAAGACTGCCTTCACATCCCGCTATGGATTATACGAGTATATTGTAATGTCGTTCGGACTCACGAATGCCCCCTCCTTCTTCATGAACATGATGAACAATGTCTTCATGTAGTTCTTGGAAAAGTTCATTATGGTGTTCATCGACGATATCCTCATCTATTCCAAAACCAAGGAAGAACATGAAGCCCACCTCCATTTGACCCTAGGAAAACTAAGGGAATAGCAATTGTATGCCAAGTACAACAAGTGCGAGTATTGGTCATCCGAGGTGAAATTTCTCGGCCATGTCATATCTGCTGGAGGAATAGCAGTGGACCCGACCACCATGGAAGCAGTGACCAATTGGTTGCAGCCGACGAATGTGTCCGAGATCCAGAGTTTTCTAGGATTGGCTGGGTATTACCACAAATTCATCGAGAACTTTTCGAAGATAGCCAAACCCATGACCAGGTTATTACAAAAGGAGGTGAAGTTTGAATGGACCCCAGATTGTGAGGAATGCTTCCAGAACCTCAAGAATAAGCTAGTATCAGCCCTGATTCTAACCTTGTCGGTTATACGAAAGGACTTCCACGTCTACTGTGATGCCTCTCGCCAAAGATTGGGATGTGTTTTGATGAAAGACGGGAAGGTGATATCTTATGTGTTGGCGTAAAAGATTAGGCTAACAAGTTCTCGAAGATTAAGAACTAACAAATGAAGAGTTTGTGAAACGGACTATTTCAAGCCTCCGTATTGGATAATAGCTCGAAGTAGTTCAAAGTTGTGTATTAAATATCTGAATATTCGATGTCCATTACAGGGTGAGAATGGGGGTATTTATAGGTAAAACTTCAAGGAAAAGACATTTTTACCCCTCAGTTACAACCGACATAGTGGAAACTATTTCGGGACCCCTAATAGGGCTAAAATGGTAAAAGACAAATTTAATCAGAAAGAAGATAAGTCTTCAGTCCTCGCTAGCAGTTGTCCACTTGGAGATTGAGCCTTCGAAGTGTATCTTCGAATGGGAGTCCAGACAGATCTTCCGGACTTAATCATAAGACAAGCTGGAGACAAGTCTTGGACTTTAGTCTAGTGAATTGTCTTTGTCTTGTAACCTAGAAGATCCTGGGGATGAAGTATTTTCCCCCAATAGTAGCCCCTCGGATACGCTTCTCCGAATAACCTGTAAGGCAGGGATATCAGTATACGCAAGAAATATTTTCATGCTCAGGGAATTAGCGAAATTTACCATTCTTTGAAGCATTCAGAGATTCACAATCTTCGAATCGGCTTCCATGCGAAGGTACTCGTCGAAGCAGCTTTGAAAACAATCCTTGCGAAGTTGAAATAACCATTAGACTCACAGAAATAGTCATTACCCCTTTTCTCGGAAGGAGTTACAGTGCCGCTTCGTTTCTGGAGATATGAATTCTCACAAAGAGTCGCGATAAATTGCAATGGTAAAGAAGACGGAAAGACACATATGAACGGTACACTGCTTGTGAACACAGACTATAAATAGAAAGGTAAAACTGTGTTTGGGATACTTTACCAACTGCTCCCGCATTTTTCCCTCTTTCTGCTTCCTAAGCCCGAGCTTGAACTCCATCCTCTCTCATGGCGAAAACCAGCCACAAAGCCCCCGCCCGAGCTTCGACCTTGGCTAGGTAGCAAGCGATGGCGGCAATAGCAGCAGCGGCGCCTTCAGGCAACCCTCGTCCAACTGGTCCTCATGATCTTCTCCCGGCATCAGCCAAGTATACGGACCAGTCGTACAGCCTGGGACCGTCAACTTGCTCGAAGAAGTCCATTGCGGCAACTATTGTGGGGAAGACGGGTCCGGAGATTAAGATTCACCAACCTAGGAAAGAAGCAATTCCTTCTCTACGGGTCGGAGAAGTGGTCGTGTTCGAAGCCTTTTTTGAATCTGGATTGGGGCTTCCAGCGGTAGAGTTTCTCTTTGAGGTACTGGAATTGTTCCATGTTACTCTTCCTCAATTATCGCCCAATGCCATTGCACACCTAGCTATCTTCGAGTGGGCGATGTGAGCCGAAGGTTGCGAGGGGAGAGCAGAGATCTTCGCAGCACTTCACAAAGCTTCCTGCCAGCCGAAGGCTTACCAAGGAACCGAAGGAGAGAAGATGGTGATTGCTTTTGGAAGCATCAACTTCCGGCTTTGAGATGAATACCAAACTCGGTTTCCAGCGAAGGCCATCAACGCTAGATGGTACATAGATTAGGTCCTTTGCTGGTTCTATACTGAAGTAGGAGCAGATGATGCCATGGCTGGACCCATCGAAGATATCTTCTACTGGAGGGAAGCGGAGGTTCATCCGGACCCAGGCCAGCTCGAAGCTCACCTCCGACTACTGCAAGCCATAAGTCATCGCATGAGCATGCGATGACTTAGCAGAGGAGTTCATTGGACTCCGAATTCTGCCTCTGATGGCCAGCTGGCCGATAAACTTCAAAGAGAACCCGGAGGGTGGACTCCGAGAAATCTCTTCAAGTGCTGCAGGTAACCTCGAATGCCCTGTAAAATGTTTTACATGCAGTATTGATCTTATAAAAATGATTTAACTGAAAGGAAATCTTATCTTTCAGCTCCACGCGCGACCCTCACTCCGGAGCAAATTGTCTAGACTTTGGAGAAGATCCTCGGAGCTCCTACGCTCGCCGAAGAGGAGTGGAGGGTGAAGTTGGTTGGCAACTAGGAGCGATTCAACCGTGTATGGAGCGTACTCGGAGTTGAATCTCCCACTCTTCCAGACTGGGACATCTCCAATCAAGCTCCCAAGAAGAGGAAGGCTAAAGCAGGGACTTTAGTGCCAGCCAAGACACCTGTGAAGAAAGTGGCCTGGAAACTGAAGGCCCTTTCCCCTTCTAAATCCCCTACTTCGTCTTCGGAGTCATCTGAAGATGAAGAAAACATACAAATGGGAAGGGAGTTCAAAACCCTTCTAACAGGTGATAAGGAATCACGAATGGGAGCCGAAGTCCCCACTCAAGATGAAGTGGTGGCGGCACCCATTGTTGGAGACAACCTCGAGCAGGCAGAGACTAAGAATGTCCTACTTGGTGAAGTAGAAACCCCTACTACAGGAGAAGGCGGAGTTGAGACTACGGATGCCCAAGTCTTGTCTCCAGACGAAGTGATAGCTTTAGTTGTTGGAGAAGTTCTCGCAACTGATCCTTCGGTTCGAAGCCTGGAGTCTGAAGAGGACTTCGGTCAGATGTTCGAGCCTCCGAGCAGTCTAGTGCTCGTTCGACAACAGAACGTTGAAGGTAGACTTTAGCAAAGTACATTTCCTTTTTCCTTCTTCTTTTTGTGTCCTACAAATTTATGCAATATTGTATACCTTTGGTCTTCACAGGATCAGTTCCCATGGAGGCGACCCCCACTACAAAGGTTGTGTTGGAGGCTATCATATCTCCGAAGCCAATTCCTGAAGTGGCTATGAAGATGGGTCCTGGAAAAGGTAAAGGTAAAGGGGCACCTTTGCCTGCTCCTGTTCCACGGTGGACCCCATCAGAGTCTATGGATGGTGGCCAATCCACCGAGGGAGGTCGATCCACGGAAGCCTCAGAAGATGCCTCACTGCGCTCTGGCCCCTCTTCGAACGAAGACAACTAGAGTGCCTTGTCGAGGCTCCCCCTCCTAGTTCCTTTTCTGGAGCGAAGGACTAGACTTCGGACTTTGCTAGAGCCTCTAGCTCAGGCTAGTCGCGAAGTTGGGGAGATTGACTTGGTTTCCATTCTTGGGGAAGCTAAGGGGTCAGAGCTAGACGCAGCTTTGGAGCGGGCAGCCTACCAGGTACGAAGTATCTGCAACAATAGAATTAGTTCAAACATATGTAAATAATTTACTTACATTGCTCTTTTTCTTCCTTCGCAGCAAATAGTCCTAGCTCGAGCTGTGGCCATATCACATGAGAGAGAGTGCAACCGACTCAAGGAGAAAGTAACAGCTCTTCAAGAGAGTCTTGTTAGCTCCAAGATTCAGACCTCCAGCTTGGAAGAAATGGTGGCCGCAGAAAGAAAGGCTAGGACTAGCTTGGAAGCTACCAATAATAAGCTCGAGGCTGAACGGGTCATGCTTCGGGCCAAAGAAGAAAGGCTGCAGGGGCAACAAGTGACTGTGGGAGTTGAATTGGTCAAGCTCCGAGAAGAGCAGCTAAAATTGACGGAGGAGGCCAACAACATGCTCGGACAAAAGAATTCTTTGATGACGGAGGAAGCTAGACTCTCATCCATGACAGACGAGCTGTCTTCGTCGAAGAATGCTTTGTTTGAAGACAAGATTAAGTGCGAGAAAGTGGCTTTGGACACCATGGACAACCTTTGGGGTATCCTGGAATACTTTGGCACTTCTTGTGCTTCTTCTTCGACTAGCGATGTCCCTCTACTGCGGAGACTGAAGATAGCGGGTATTCGGTATGGAGAGATCTCCAGCCAAGTAGCTGCTCTCGGAGTGCTTCGTTACTACGAAGATCTAGGGCTATCTGTTGCACCGGAGACTGAAGCAGCCCACGTCAATTTCGGTGATGACTGGCTCTTGACTCGCTCCATTGATGTAGCTGCATCTTGGAATGCCTTTCAACCATCTTGGAGAGCTGAAGGCCAATCTACTATCAAGATGTGTATTGATGAAGGACTCTGTCAGAAACAAGCGCGATGGTAGCCTTTGAGCAGCCAGCCTCCTTCGGACCCGAAGGTTTAGTTCTCCTTAGACCCCAATTATGTAAAAACTTATGCTTCTATTCTTTATGAATGAAAGGACTTATTTGGAAATTTTTTTAGGCTTTCCAACCTTTTTTGGATGATCTCGAAGTGTTAGAGATTAACGAAGAGCTTCGCCTGCAATGGGGCACCTTCGAAGCTCTAAGACCTCACAAGTGTCCTCGATTTTCAATTCCTCGGGGAAGCTCTGGGGATGTTATACCCGATATATGTAAATAAGTATTAGCTTATATTAAAAAGGAGGAAAAGGAAGTTAGTTTATAAACTTCATCTTCTGAGGACATTGAATGGTCCAAAGAAGAAAATGCTGATAAAGAACAAGTAGAAAGAGCCCTTAACGACTTCAAAGCTGGGAAAGAAGCCTCGAACGACTTCGGACCTGGGCTGAACTTTAGCAAGAACAAACCGACTTATGATCTTCGAAAGAAGGGAAGAGGGTTAAGCGCAATGTTCTAAAAACTCCAGTCTCTGGGACAAGTCGCCTTCGAAGTTGTGCTAGTTTTGATAGTAGTTCAAGGGATCGAAGAGGTCTTCATTTCCTTCTTGGTATAGATACAGATTTTTCGTGATGTAATGTAATATGTTTGAATAATATAAACTAAAATTTCAAAATTATCTCACTACTTCCCAGCCCTCTTTGGGTGTAAGCTGCTTCAAAATTTAATTGAAGGTGGTTACACAAAATGAAGATAACATTAGATAGGAGTACAATTTTGAGGCTCGGAGCCCCTTATCATATTAAAGGTTAAGGACTAAGTCCATCAATAGTCATTAAAGACCTCGAAAATGTCTTCGACTCTATTAATTCGGAGTCTGAAAACTGGTAACTTAGTACCTTTTTTCGAATGTGGTCACTTCGAACTCTTTTTCGGACACATTAGAATCCGATTACAATGGTCACTTTGGACTCTTTTTACAGACGTTTTCAAGCTATTAGCTCGGAGTCTATTTTGTTTGGTCTCCTTCAACTCTTTTTACGGATGCTTTCAAGCCGAAGCTTGGAATCCATATCATCTGGTCTCTTTGGACTTTTTTATGGATGCTTTCAAGCCGATGGCTTGGAATCTGTTTTTGTGGCTTTCCCACCTCATCGGAAGCTTCGAACCAATGGTTTGAAGTCCATAAAATTGGTTCAAATGAATGACACTTCCTTTGCAACCAACTCCGTTCTTCTAGTGCGTCCACTAGAAGTAGGGAATGTTTGAGAAGTAGGCGTTATCCGAACCATGAGCTTTATTTATTCAAAAGGCATTTACAGATGATTACAAGGAGCCCCTATGCAAAATATTGCTTAAGGTGCTCCGCATGCTAGGCATGCTTTAACTCTACACCTTCTAAATTAGCTAACTTAAAAGAGCCAGGGCGTCCTGAACGAAGGATGATATATGGACCTTCCCACTTGTTTCCTAATTTCCCTGGCGCTATGATGTTTCGCAAAACTAAATGACCTGGTTTAAGTTCATTGAGTTTAATCTTTGGGTCATACCAAGCCTTCGTCTGATGTTGATACTTCGTCAAATTTGCAACAGCTCGAAGCCTTGTTTCTTCCGTTAGATCCAGCGAGGCTTGTCTTTCATCTTCTTTTCCATGTTCGATGGTGCGAAGAGATCCTCCTTTAAGCTCCGTCGGCGTCATGGCTTCATCTCTGAATAGTAATCTGAAAGGAGTAAAACCTGTGGACCTTGCTTGAATGGTCCGAATGGACCATAGAATCTTCGGGAGCTCTTCGGTCCACAGCCCCTTTGCCAATCCTACTATCCTTCGATTACGGCCTAACAAAATTTTACCATTAGCTCGCTCGACTGCTCCATTAGATTGAGGATGACGAACAGCTGCAAAACACATTTCTATGCCAAGACCTTCGCAGAACTCTCTAAATGGTTCGACATCAAATTAGGTGTCATTGTCGATTGTCAGCTGTCGAGGCACTCCGAACCTGCATATAATATTCGTCCAAAAGAATTTTTGTACATTTTTCGAAGTGATAGCTATAAGGGGTTCTGCTTCGACCCACTTGGAAAAATATTCAATTGCTACCACCGCAAATTTTAAACTTCCTTTTGCCATTGGAAAAGGGCCAATGAGATCCATGCACCATCCGGCCATGGGCCAAATGTAACACCCCAAATTTTCAAAACAATAAAAATATTATTAAATTCAATTTCTTGGAACTATTATTTCTGAAATACTTTTAATACTCTTTTATACCCTTTTTAACTACAACATAGAGTAGATGGCCAAACCAGGAGGTGAAACTTTTTGTATATGATCCTAAGACCAAGATATATTTTTGAGAATTTTTATAAATTTTTACCAAGCAGAGAAGTAGCCCTATTATTTTAAATCAATTTCTGCAATTATTTTTAATCAGAAAATAGTTCAAACAGTAACCGGCCCTCTCCCTCCTTTCTCTCTCTCCCGGCCGGCCCAGCCCGTTACCTCGCACGCCTTAGGCTGACAAGCCGACCCCACCTGTCGGCGCCGAATTCCTCCCCTCGCGCGCGAACCCGACGCCTCGACCCCACCCGTCAGCCCCCTCTCTCGCGCACTCGCTCCCGCTGACCACCTTGGCCCACCTGTCAGACCCGAATTCCCCCCCCTCGCCGGCCGAAACCCTAATCCCGCCTCGGATCCGCCCCCGCCGGCCCCCTCTCCTTAATTGGTCGTCGGCATTGATTTCCCCGCGCTCCCCCGACCGTTTCCCCCTTTATTTCACCGCGTCATCGCCCCTGGATTGGCGCTCGCATGCACGGCAGGAGCTCGCCGGCGTTGAAGAGAGCCTTTACTCTCGGCCTCCCCCGATTACGCCCCCCCTGCCCCCGCCGACGACCCTATATAAACCCCCTGGCCGTCCGCAATGCACCCCTACGCCTTAACACTGCGAGAACCAACCGGAGCGCCCAAATTCACCTTTTTACTCTCCACCGCCGCCCGCACTTCAGTCGCCGCTCGCCGTCGCTGGAGCCCCTCTCCGTCCACATCGACCGCACCGCTGCAACCGCAAGGACCTCCCCAACGCCGGCCACCACTCCGTCGACGACGAACCTCGCCGGATCGTCGTCGCCGCCAAGGACCCGAACGCCTCCACCGCCTCCGCTCGTCGCCGGCCTCACCCCGTCGACCTTTTCTCACCGCCGAGGTACCCCCATGATCCCCATGCCACCCTCGTTCCGTTTTAGGCCTTAGGTTCGATCGCCGTCGCTCGCCGTGGCCGCTGGCCCGCTCGCCGTCGTCGGAGAAGACGACCGGCACGGGTCGAGTACTCGTGCCGTGTCGGATTCACGCACGACCGTGCGATCTGGATCCGACGGTGACGATTAATCCCCGCATGCGGTTTAATCTGATCCGTTAGATCTCGGTGAAGGGGTACGTTTTAATCTCGTGCGTCCGTTAGTTTTAAAACCCCGCATCGCATCTAAGCCGTCCATCGCGTACCGGTTCAAACGTTTTAATCCTGGCCGTCCACGTCACTTTAACGCATCCCGCCTCGCCCTCGTGCGTCGGATCTGGATCCGACGGTCCAGATCGACCCGGCGCACGCGCACAGTGCGCGGGTTCACCGTGGGCCTGGCTCACCGTGGACCCGAGGAGTTTAAAAATTGAAAATGATTTTCAGAAATACTTTTAAACTTGTAAAATTCATATCTAATGCATTTGAACTCTAAAAATTACCATTCCAATTTCAGAAAATTCATAAAATTATTCTCTACATGTTTATGCAATAAAAACAGTAGGTTTACTTTGACATTTTCATGTTTATTCAAATAAATATTTAAATGCCTTTAGGATTAAAATATGAATTCAAATGTTTGAACTTCAGAAAAATTCATATTTATTCCTTTCTATTCATATACTGCAAAACACTAAATTACCATGAACTTTTCGTTTCAAAACTTATTAGAGAACTTAATATGGGACTATTCACATTTAAACATTTGTTTTCTAAAAAGGACAACCCTTCATTTTAATCCCTTTAAAATTATTTATGAAATAAATTTCAGAACCTTAACAATGGAAATTATTTTACTTTTAATCAAACCAACAGTAACTTATGTGCTATTAATGTAATGTTATATTGTTTGATTGAATGTGTTCTTTTTATTTTGCTTTATTATATTAAAAAGACTACGACGTCGCCGAGGAGCCGGAGTACTTCCCGGAAGTTCCTCCCTCCCCATTCGCTGAACAAGGCAAGTCACCAAACCAATCTTTTGAGCATATTGAACCCATGTTTGATTAAACTATCGCTAAAACACATAGGTTATATATGCATTAGTCAGATGAACCCTTACATTATATTTATTTAGGATCCCCCGACCTTGATGTGCAACCCAAGCCATGCTATCTCGCCTAACCTCCTTGTCACCATATGATCAATGATATTAGCTAGTGTCCAATTTATTGACACGAACGCTATAGGATAAAAATGAGTCGTAGCAAAATGGTTCTATTATATGATCCCCGTTACTTCTTATCCTTGGAAATTCTGTTGGTGATGAGTTATGGTTGTGAGTGTATGCATGGTGGGTTCCAGGTGCAAGCTAGGGCATTGGTCGGTGGCACCCGGGGCACTATAAGGACCGGTCTGAGGGATCCGTTGCAATACACTTATGTACTAACCACAAGTCTAGTGGGTAAGTCCTAACTAAGGTATGGGTCGTTCCAAACTGAGGCCACCATTTGGAGATGGGTCAAGTTGCACCTGCGGGTGACTTGTACCAATGTGGCACAAAAGGGGGTGCGACGTTAGCCGGGATGCGGCCCGGCGCGCCGGCGAAACCTAGAGCGGGTGGTTATCGCTTGGAACATCTCATATCGAGGTTTTGGCACGAGTTCCCGTGAAATGGGTCATCTCGTTTGAGATGAGTGCGTGCCTTGTGGGTACAGTAGTACATCTCTGATCAGAGTCTAAATCTTTTTGAAAAGCCGAGCCCACGGTCAAGGGCGGGTTGCGTGACATCCCCCAGTTAGTTTACTTTGAATAAGTATGTGCATGATGGATTGACATGTAAGGACCGTTGAGCGAGGTGGGGCTGACTGTACCCCTCGAGTTAGTTGATGTTGATGATGCTCATGTTTACTTTCCGCATGATTAAAATATGATTACACTAAATGCAATAACTGCAACTGTGCTTTTCCGCAATGTTAGCCATTATCCTTCCTTGTTTATTATCCTGCATTATTATTTGCATTTGCGGTGGCTTGTTGAGTACTTTTTGTACTCATACCCGTTGGACCCCACAGAGGATGCTTATTATGAGGACAGTCTGGAGTAGCGACCCAGTCGAGAAGAAAGATCCTGAAGAAGATGTTCGTCATGCCGCTTTTTAATTATTTTTATTACTGCTTCTTCTAAAACTTTGATGTAATAAATATGGTCTGCGTACCATGGATATTGTCGTATGTACGTTGTCGCATGATGAACCTCTTGTATTATTGTTTTTCTTCTGAAATTCAATAATGTCTCGATTTGATAAATCGGGGCGCTACACCAAACTAGAGCAACAACTTGAAGAGGTGTTGACGGACGATGGCTTCATCTTCCCATCCATTGACAACCTTGGCAGGTGCGGACCAAGACCTCCACATCAGCTACTATTTTAGGCCAATAAAGCCCGTGGTGAAGTGTTTTTCCTGCCAAAGCTCGAGGGGCAAGGTGGCTACCACAAAGGCCTTCATGAATTTCTTGGAGTATATCTTGGCCTTTGGCTTGAGAGATACATCGGAGTAGGGGGGAACATACTTCGGCTTTGTAAAGAATACCGTTGATAATGTGATAATTTCAGACTCTTAGCTGCAATCATGAAAGTTTTTGTCCTTCAGGTAAGGTTGCTTCACCTTGCAGTAATTCCATGATCGAACTCCACCAGTCAGTGTTCGGAATGCAAAGGACCTCTGCAGGAGGGATTTGAGGCACCGAAGGCGAAGTAAGCTCTTCATAAAAAGACCCTTCTGGAATATCTATGGCTCCGGCTACAACTTTTTCTAGGATATCGGCTTGTGCATTGTCAGCTCTTGGTATACTTCGGACAGAAATCCCCTTGAATGCTGTTTCGATCTTACGGGTCTCTTCTAGATATTTTGTAAGCTGCGGATGCCGGACTTGAAAACTTTTGTCAACGTGCCCTGCTACAATTTGAGAATTTGTTTTTATAACAACTCTTGTAGCACCAAGAGCACGCGCATTTTAGAGTCCTAAAAAATTCCTTTGTACTCCGCTATATTATTGGTGGACATAAAATTGAGCCTCACAGAGTACATCGCTCTTTGTCCTGAAGATAAATTATCACCACTCCAATACCTGCTCCGGATGCTTGAAAAGCTCCATCAGAGTATATGGTCCAAATTCCTTTGCTTGATTTTTCTAGAGCTCAGACTGCAGATGGAGTCCATTCTGCTACAAAATCTGCCACCGCTTGTGACTTGATTGTTGTCCTTGCTACAAAGGAGATGCCGAAGGGTGTTAACTCGGTGGCCCATTTTCCAACTCTCCCCATAGAATCTTTACTTCGGAGCATATCTCCCAAAGGATTAGAAGTTGGTACAATTACATTATGCGCTAAGAAATAATGTCGCAGTTTCCTTGAAGCCATTACCAGAGCATAAGTGAACTTTTTGAGCTCGGATATCTTGTTTTTGCTCCAAATAAAGCTTCGGATACAAAATATACTGGATTTTGTACCAACTTCCCATTGAAATCCACTTCTCTAACAAGGACTGCACTGACAGCGGAGCCGGTAGCTACAAGGTAAAGAAGAAGGGTTTCATTTGCCATGGGCACAGTGAATGTTGCGAGGTTGCTGAGATAATCTTTAATATCCTCAAAACTCTTTTGGCACTCTGGTGTCCATGCAAAATCTTCGGACCCTTTCAATGCTTTGAATATCGGCAAGCTTCATTCTACGGACCTTGCTAGAAATCTACTAAGTGCTGCAAGCCGTCTAGTAAGCTTCTGTACATGTTTTAAATTCTCCGGTGGAGCCATTCTTGGAAGTGCAGTTATTTGAGTAGGGTTAGCTTCAATTCCCTTGCTCAAAACTAGATACCCTAACAGTTTTCCAGCTTGAGCCCTGAAGATACATTTTTCGGGGTTGAGGCGGACTCCACATGCTCGGAGGCTCTCGAATGTTTCTACTAAGTCTATGTATGTTGGTGCTTTAAAGCACTCTTTATTACAATATCATCCATATAGGCTTCTACATTACAACCTATTTGGTGACCTAGAGCCTTAGCAATTAATCATGAAAAGGTTGCCCCGACATTTCTTAGGCCGAAGGGCATTCTTACATAGAAGAAGACTTCTAAAGGAGTTACGAAGCTTGTTTTGATTTTGTCTTCGTGCTTTAACCATATTTGATGATAACCAGAATACGCGTCGAGGAAACTCAATAACTCTGAACCAGCAGTGGAGTCAACTAATTGATCTATATGGGGCATGGGGTAGGGGTCACGTGGGCATGCTTTATTCAAAGATGTAAAATCAATACACATGCACCATTTTCCGGAGGCCTTCTTTTTGACGAAGATTGGGTTGGCTATCCACTCTGTATAAGCTACTTCTCTGATAATCCCAGCTTTCAACAATTTTTCTACTTCTGCTTTAGCAAGGCTTGCCCTCTTTGCTGATAACTTTCAGAGCCCCTGCCGAGCAGGCTGAACCCTTGGGTTCACAAGCAAACTGTGCTCAATGATATCTTGGCTAACTCCCGGAATGTCATCATCGGATCAAGCAAGGACATCCAAATTCTCTCTAACTACTTCTTCCAATGAAGTAGCGATTTTCGAAGGCAAATATTTGCCAAACTGAAAGGGATAGTCTTTACCGTCCTTAACAATAATCTTCGTTATGATTTCTCTTTCAGGACTTGGCCTTGGGAAGGATTTCTTCGAAGATTCACTTGAGGCAGAGATATCCTCCAAATTGCCTTGCACATTATTCACTTGTCTTGGATCAAGAGGGGGGCCATGGCCGTATTCTGCTCTTCGCGCAGTGGCTTGATCACCGAAGACTGTAAGTACTCCTGCTTGTGTGGGCATCTTCATGCATAAATAATTATGGTGCACCACAACTACGAATTGATTTAACATGACCCCTCCACAGATGACATTATAAGCGTAAGGGGAATCCACAACATCGAAAATTACTTCCTTCGTCCTTGCCAAGAGCCCCTCTCCGAAGGCAACCTCAAGACCTATTTGGCCGAGGGCATCAAGAGGAGGTCCTGCGAAGCCTTGAAGGGGACGAGCTGCGGGGAGGAAATGCTTCTAGGAGATGCAGAGCTGATCGAAGGCTTGAACAAAGATAATATCCACAGAACTTCCGCCATCGACCAGTACTCTCCGAACTTATGTTCCTGCAATATCGGTAGTGATGACAAGGGGATCCGCATGGGGGAATTTTATACCTACTGCATTAGCTGTAGAAAAAGATATAGGCACATGGGACCACTCAAGCATTGCAGCTGCTGACGAAGAGGTTCCAATATGGCCTACTTCCCGAACATACTCTCTCCGTTGTCTTTTTGACATGCTACCTAGAGTTCCTCCTCTAGAGATAGGAAGGACCACTCTTTTGCCCTGGTCTTGGCCATCTTCTTGCTTCGTGGGTGGCATAACACTGGCCACCGGAGGTTGTCTTGGGGGATCGAAGTTGTATACATGTACGACAGCCTGCACATGCTCCGGACGTGCCTCGGGGGGGAGGGGGACTCGGTCAGTAGTGCCTCGACCAGAGCTCCTTTCGAGGTACTCGCTTCTTAAAGCTAGTATAGACTTGCATGCATCAGTAGCATGGCTTTGGTTTTTGCTGTGAACACAGCAGAAGAAGGCCTGACCCTTGTCAGCCGGCTTCCCTGGTGGCCTCTAGCCGCTGACCTTGCTTCCCGAAGCTTGTGGACTCTTGGGGGAAAATTTTTGCGGAGAAGGAGAAATGTTTAGGACATCGGAGCGAGGATGCTTCTATCCTCGACAGCTGTCATGCTGGCTGTTGAAGTTGGGCCCTTGCGAAGGTGTTGAAGTGTTCACCTCGAGCTTGACTTCTTGGATAATTGGTGAAGACGAGGCTGTTCTTCAGAGCCATCCTTCCTCCGATCTAGCATACTCTTCAAAGTAAGCCATCAACTGTGCTATGGGGGATATCTGCTTCCGGTGGAGCTTGTCAAGGAGGCCTGCATGGGTGACTACTTCTCGGGCTGCATCGACGATGGATGATGCAGACAGTCCTCTTATCTACGATTTCGTATGAGCGAAGCACTAAAGAACTGCCTCAAAGTTTCTCCAGGTTGCTGCTTCACCTGAAGGAGACTTCCCGTAGACATAGGGGGCACAAAAGTACCCTGGAAGTTACTTATAATTTTTTTTCTTAACTGCTCCCAGGTTTTAATTGATCCTGGCTTCAAGGACCAGAACCAACGCAAAGAAACTCCTTCAAGCACAAGGGGGAAGCACTTAGCCATTGTATCCCAAACCCCTCCGCTGGCTTCGATCGCTAAAACATACGAACGCGAGAACTCCCCTGGATATTCTTCCCCGGAGTACTTACAGAGCTTCAAAGTTTTGAACTTGGGGTCGAAGTGCACCTTTTGTAAATCAGGGTGCAGCGGAGACTCGCTATCAAAGGAAGTATTCTCGGGGGCTTCAGGATAAATAAAAGGGTCATCGTCTTGAGGCACCTCTAGAATGATAGGGGTAACTTGGGGATGAAGCCTATCTGCCACTTCCTGCCTCCACCTTGTCACTTCGGCTTGGATACTGGCCATCTGGGTCACCACGTCGCCAAGGCTATCTTCATTTCTTCCGGAAGGAGCTTCCGGGTCTTGAGAACTGAACAGGTTAGTTCAGAGTACAGTCGAAGCTGCAGGAGAAGCTTCGTCGGTTCGAAGCATAAACGGAGTCCTAGAAGGGGCTTTGTATGTTTGAGGAAGAATATTCACTTCGGGGGTCTGAGGTGGGGGAACTATAGAAGGTCCTCCGACCTCAACCGTATTCGAAGATCTCACTCCAGAGGTCCGAGGGGACCTTCGAAGGGGACTACCACCGAAGCTCCGTTTAGGAGGCATGGATCTAGAAAGTTCGTAGAGAATGAAGTTTTCAGACTAGGTTTCCCACGGATGGCGCCAACTGTTGGCGTAAAAGATTACGCTAACAGGTTCTCGAAGTTTAAGAACTAACAAATGAAGAGTTTGTGAAACGGACTATTTCAAGCCTCCGTATTGGATAATAGCTCAAATTAGTTCGAAGTTGTGTATTGAATATCTAAATATTCGATGTCCATTACAGGGTGAGAATGGGGGTATTATAGGTAAAATTTCAAGGAAAAGACCTTTTTACCCCTCAGTTACAACCGACATAGTGAAAACTATTTCGGTACCCCTAATAGGGCTAAAATGGTAAAAGACTAATTTAATCAAAAAGAAGATAAGTCTTCTATCCTCGCTAGTAGTTGTCCACTACGGAGATTGAGCCTTCGAAGTGTATCTTCGAACGGGAGTCCGGACAGATCTTCCAGACTTAATCCTATGCCAAGCTAGAGACATGTCCTGGACTTCGGTCTGGTGAATTGTCTTTGTCTTGTAACCTTGAAGATCCTGGGATGAAGTATTTTCCCCCAACATTATGCCTCTCGTCAGCCAAGACCGCACGAGCTAAAGTACCCAACTCATGACTTGGAGTTGGCAGCCGTTGTTCACGCCTTGAAGATATGGAGGCACTACCTTGTGGGTAACCGGTGTGAAAACTTCACCGACCACAAGAGCCTTAAGTACATATTCACCCAACCGGATCTGAACCTCAGGCAGAGAAGATGGTCAGAGTTGATCAAGGATTATGACTTAGGCATCCACTACCATCCGAGCAAGGCAAACATAGTGGCAGATGCCCTAAGTCAGAAGGGGTACTATAATGCCATCATGGTACAAGATCAGGCCCCACTGCTATACAAGGAAATGGAAAGGTTGAATTTAGAGATCACCACCAAGGCATACCTCACTACACTAGAGGCAAGACCTGTCTTGATGGACCAGATCCATGAGACGCAGAAAGAAGACCCTAATATGTTAGATATCCAGAAGAATATGAGGATGGTTAAAGCCCCAGGGTTATCCGAAGATGAGAATGGTACCGTATGGTTCGGGAGCAGGATATGTGTGCCCGATAAGCCCGAGCTGAAGGCTCTCATTCTTCAGGAAGCCCATGAGATGTTGTACTCCATACATCCCGGGAGTACTAAGATGTACCAAGACTTGAAAGAGAAGTATTGGTGGGTCAGCATGAAGAGAGAAATAGCTGAGTATGTGGCCAAGTGCGACACGTGTCGGTGAGTCAAGGCAGAGCACCAGAGGTCTGCCAGACTATTGCAGCCCCTCAATGTCCCTGAGTGGAAATGAGAAGAAGTATGGATGGAATTCATCACGGGACTGCCTAGGACCCAAACCAGTCATGACTCTATCTAGGTGATCATCGATCGACTCACCAAGGTAGCTCATTTCATCCCCATCAAGATGATGTACAACGTCTTGAGACTGGCCGAGCTATACCTGACCCGAATCATGTGCCTACACGGGGTTCCAAAGAAGATCGTGTCCGACTGAGGTAGTCAGTTCACCTCCAAGTTTTGGAAGAATCTTTATGAAGAGCTCGACACCCGGCTGAACTTCAGCACCGCTTATCATCCATAGACCGATGGTTAGACCAAAAGAGTGAACCAAGTGTTGGAAGATATGATTAGAGCTTGCGCCCTAGACTTCGGTGGAATGTGGGATAAGAATTTGCCGTATGCGGAGTTCTCCTACAACAACAACTATCAGGTCAGCTTGCAGATGTCACCATTTG
This sequence comes from Zizania palustris, assembly GCA_019279435.1. Taxonomy (NCBI): domain Eukaryota; kingdom Viridiplantae; phylum Streptophyta; class Magnoliopsida; order Poales; family Poaceae; genus Zizania; species Zizania palustris. Next base: position 65,965,132 of record JAAALK010000284.1, on the reverse strand, counting down.
AGGCGCTATACGGACGTAAGTGCAGAACGCCGCTACTCTGGGATCAGACCAGTGAGTCACAGTTATTCAAGACGGATATTTTGCGAGAAGCTGAAAAGAAGGTTAAGGTCATCAGGGATAAGCTAAATATAGCTCAGTCCCGACAAAAGAGTTATGTCGATAACCGATGAAGAGATTTGACCTTTGAGGAGGGTGATTATGTCTACCTCCAAGTCACTCCCCTCCGAGGTACCCAGAGGTTTAACATGAGAGGAAAGTTAGCCCCCTATTATGTTGGACCCTTCCAGATCATCCGTCGGCAAGGAGAGGTTGCATACCAGTTGGAGCTACCACCATCTTTGGCTGGAGTCCATGATGTGTTTCATATCTCACAGCTAAAGAAATGTCTCCGAGTGACCACTGAACAGGTCGACCTCCACCAGCTCAATGTCCAAGAGGACTTAACCTACATCGAGAAACTAGTCCAGATCCTAGAGATCAAGGAAAGGGTAACCAAGAGCCAAGTAGTGCGCTTCTGCAAGGTTCAGTGGGATAACCACCGTGTCGAGGAAGACACTTGGGAAGAAGAGGAGGAACTAAAGACCCAATACCCTGAGTTATTCGAGAAGCTTTCCGAATATCGAGGACGAGATTCTCTGTAAGGGGGATAGGTTTGCAACACCCCAAATTTCCAAAAAGGTAAAAGAGCAATTTAATTATGTTTTTTCCGAAAAAGGAATTATTTCTGAATTTTCTACAAAGCTGAAAATTCCCAAATAAACAAAAATCTAGAGAAACAATCCAAACTAGGCCCTAAGAAAATTATGTTCTGATCTTAAGACCAAGACTTATTTTGAGAATTTTTACAAATTTTTATCACCTGATCTATAAGCAGCCATAATATTTTAAATCAATTTCAGCAATTATTTTTATTCGGAAATACATTTAAACAGTACTGGGCCACTCTTCCCCCTTTCTCTCTTCGCAGGACAGCCCATCCCACTCCACCCTGCGCCCCTCGCTGACATGTGGACCCTTCTCGTCAGTGTCCCCCCCTCTCTCCACACGCCTGAGTCCCCGACCCCACCCGTCGGCGCCAAACCCCCCTTGACCGAGCCCGACCCCACCCATCAGGCTCGACCGTTGCTGTGCCCATGCCCGCAACCACTCAATGACAGTGGCCCCCCACATGTCGGCTTCATCTTCCTCCTCACGCCGCCATCCCCAAACACCGCTGGCTGAAACACTAACCCAGGAATCCGCCCTCGCCGTGCCCCTTTCCCCAATTCGATGCCCACATTAAATTCCCCGTGATCTGGTGGCAGTTTCCCCCTGAATTCAACGCGTTTCAATCCCGTGATCGCTGTGACCATGCATGGAAGGAGCTCGCCAGAGAAAATGGAAACCTCCCTCGGCTTTCCTTGTACACACCTACGATACTCCCCTCTGGCTTCCCTAATAAAGGCCCCCGCAGCCCTACACATTCGGCCCTCACGTGCAATTGTGCCCCGCCTGAACCGCACGTCCACACTCCCCCCTTTACCGCCAACGCTCTGCACCGATTCCAGCCACTACTTGCCATCGCTGAAGCCATCCTCCGTCACCGACGACCGCACCGTTGTGATCGCTAGTGCATCCCTGACCTCGGCCACCCTTCCATCGCCGACGAAGCCCACCGGAGCTCAGTCCCGCAATCGACACGAGGCTTCCTCACCACCCCCGCTCGATGCCGGCCACGCCCCGATGACCTCGAGCCTCACCTCTGGTACCCTCTTGACCTTCGCACTGTCCTGATTCCATTTTAGCTATTAGATCCAGTCGCCGACCATCGCCGTCACCGCTAGCTCGTCGCCACCCTTTGGCCATCGCCGGAGAAGACGACCGGCACGGGTAAATTACCCGTGCCATGTCGGATTCGATCGCGACCGCACGATCTCGATCGGGCGGCAGAGATTAATGCACACGTGAGATTTAATCTCAGTTGTCCATCTGGATCATAGGGGTATCGATGCATCTCGGCCGTCCGATTTCTTTTAAAACACTCTTTTAATCTAGGCCATCCATCGCATACCATTTCAGCGTTTTAATCTCAGCCGTCGGTTTTCATTTAAACCATCTGCCTTGCCCTCATGCATCCGATCGTGATCCAACGACGATCCGTGATCCGGCTCATGCGCACAGTGTGCGGGTTCACGCTGGACTCGGCTCACCGTGGACAGGCGACTGTTTTAGGGTTTAAATTAAATTCCAAAAATTGATTTAAACTTCAAAAATTCATAACTTATTCAAATTAACTCCAAATTTCACCATTTAAATTTTAGAAAATTCACCAATTTATTATCTACATTCTAGACCAATTTACTTAACATGTTTATACTAATTATTTTCCAAAAATAAAAACAATGGTAATGTCTTAACCTTATGTTTTCCAAAATTTTAATCAAATCAAACTGAAATGATTGTACTGTTTATCCTTATATGATTAAATTGATTATTATTCTCGTTTTGTGTGCCGCGAAGACTACGACACCGTCGAAGAGCCAGAGTACTACCCAGAGCTTCCACCATCACCTTTTGTCGAGCAAGGCAAGTCACCACACTAAATTTTTGAGCATATTGAACCTAGTTTTCTTAAAATATCGCTAAAACTCATAGGTTATAAATGCATTAGTCAAACTGAGAGCCTTACATTATATTTATTTAGATCCCTGACCTTGAAGTGTAAACTCAAGCCATGCTATTGAACCTAAACTCCTTGTCACCATAATAATAATATTATTAGATAGTGTCCAATGTATTGACACAACCGCTATAGGATAAAAATGAGTCGTAGATACTTTGGTTCTATTATATGATCTCCATGATTTCTCTCACCGTTGGAATTCTATTGGATATGGAGTTATGGTTTAGTATGTTAGCATGGTGGGTTCCGAGTGCAAGCTAGGGCATTGGTCAGTAGCACCCAGGGCACTATAAGGACCGGTCTGTGGGATTCATTGCAATACACTTCCGTACTAACCACCAGTCTAGTGGGTAAGTCCTAACTAAGGTATGGAGTGTTCCAACTCGAGGCACCACTTGGAGATGGGTCAAGCAGCATGTGCAGGTGTCTTGAACCAACATGGCCCAAACGGGGGTGCGACATTGTCTAGTGCACTGCCACGCCAGTAAAACCTAGAGCAGATGTTATCGGATTGGAGCATCTCATGCTAAGGTTTTGGCATGAGTTCCCATGGTATGGGTCATCTCGTTACACTTTGGTGTGGGGGATGAGTGCATGCCTTGTGGGTACAGTAGTACACCTCTAATCAGAGTTTAAATCTTTTCGAAAAGTTGAGCCCGCGGTCAAGGGTGGGTTGCGTGACATCTCACATTTAGTTTATATTTATGTTTGTTGCATGATGACTTGGCATGTAAGGACTATTGAGCGAGGAGGGAAAACATACTCCTTGAGTTAGATGATGATGCGTTATTCATGTTTATTATTCTATGCAATTAAACTTGACTACACTAAATGTTACAACTTGAAAATGTACTTTTCCGCACTTTAAAGCCTTATCATTCCTTTGTTATTACCCTGCATTATTATTGCATTCTCGGTGGCTTGTTGAGTACTCTGTACTCATACCCATTAGAAAAACACTTCAGAGACTGCGTACCACGAGGAGGATGGTCTAGAGTAGCGACCCAGTCAAGGATGCGAGACTGGTAGAGATGTTCATCATGTAGTTTTATTTTCATAGTTTCTTTTAAATTTTATACTTATGTAATAATGTGGTCTGCGAATCACGAATGATTGACCGTATGTTCGTTGTCGCATGATGGACATCTTGTTATTATTGTTTTTTTGAGGAAATTCAATAATGTCTGGATTTTATTAAATCCGGGCGTTATATGGGTGGTCTGACTGACCATAGGGCCGGTCTGACTGAATGTATAGGGGCCAGTTGGACTGGCCTTATAGCCGGTCTAACCGACCATTGTCAGAGACGTGGGTGAGCCAGAGTACGCGCTCGGTGCCACAGGATGGCAAATGCTGGTCTGATCGGGCTAGAGGCCGGTTAGACCGTTGGTTGTCGGTGGTACAACCAGACATGCTTTGGTCTGACCGGCCAGAGAGTTAGTCTGACCGACAGGAAAATATGATGTCTCGGCCATAGATGGTGGGGCTGGAGATGCAATAGTTTTCCTGGTACTCCCATCGGTTCTACTATAGATGTGATGAATAGGGGGTACACTAGCAATCGGAGTCGGAGAAGTGTCCTCAGAAAATCTAAATCTCTTAAACATCGTCTCCATCCTAGAGTCGACCTCGGGCCCTAAACGGTTTGCAGAAGTAGCACTAACTGCCTGGTCTACTATTGTGGTGATATTTTGCTTCATGTATGAGGGGGATAAAGAAGGGGATGGTGGCATTACCTTATCCACGGAGATGCTAGAAAAATCAGGGGTACACTTTGTTGGCGTAAAAGATTATGCTAATAGGTTTCTGTAGAATAGAAACTAACAAACGAAGTGCTTGCAAAGAGAACTGTTCTAAGCTTCCGAAAGGATAACAACTTAGAATAGTTCGAATGTGTGTATTGAATAACTTGTATTCGGTCCCTATTACAGCGTGAAATGGGGGGTATTTATAGGCCCAAATATTAAGGAAAAGACCTATTTACCCCTCTATTACAACCGACATAGTGGAAACTATTCGGTACCCTTGATAGGGCTAAAATGGTAAAAGACTAATCTAATAATATAAAATATAAATCTTCCATCTTAGCTGGCAATAAAGATCTCGAAGAGCCTTAGTTCGAAGATGTACTCCGAACCAATGCCTATCTTCGTACTTCGAGCTTGACTCAGATTGTCTTCGAAGAGGGACGTCTGGAAACCTTCGAATCCACTATCAGCTTTTATGTTGTTGCGGCAATAACCCCGAAGATGAGATATTTTCCCCCAACACACTTGATGAAGCTCGCATGAGTCTTCGTGTACTGTCCAAGCTTGAGGGCATGCAACTCCTTCGTCTTGGCCTTGATCATAGCCTTGTCCTCCTCGGAGATGTCATCAATAGTGGGGATGATGGCATTATCATCGTTAATCTCCGTGCTCCTTGCCATGTTGGTTGATGTAGAGGGTACCATTGATGTTTTCATAGTAGTCATACCTATCATCGACGTAGTCATGCATGGCATATATGTCTCCAGCGGAGTCACCAAAAAGTGTGTTGACACTAAAATCTATCGATAAAGAACCAACGGACATTGACGTCGGTTCGGCAATCTAAAAACGTCCAGACGCCTAGGGGTGGCCCAATACCAACAGAAGAAGCCAACTTCCATCGGCAAAACGCTAACTTCCGTCGGCATTTGGCCGACGAAAGCATTTCGGCGAAAGTTAGCTAACTTCCATCGGCCAAAGTATAGCCGACGGAAATTACAGTTTTTGTTTTTTTCTGTTTTTTTTATGTTTGTTTTTTTCTGTGTTTTTCTTTTTTCCTATTTTTCTGTCACATTACACACTAATAAATTATATCCACATTCACAAGAATACAAGAAATTCACATTCATATTCAAAGTCAACAATTATATTGTCACATTCAAATCACATTCATACAAATTCAGCTAAAAGGATCATGAATCCAAAAGTATATACATGGACATTCATTGCTGCTGAAGATGGTGGGTATGTTAGTGCTACTGATATTGATGATGGTGGTACTAACAATGTAGGTGATGATGAGGAGACTGAAAGTGACGGCGAGGAGATTTTAGGTACTGCCGCCACAGAGAAGTATGAGGCGTTGATTGTACAATGTGTTTTAAACACTCAAGTGGAGCCCATGGATACACTATAGCGACATAACTTATTTAAAATGTTTCTCATTGTCAATGATCGTCGTGTTCGTGTCATAATTGATGGAGGGAGTAGCAATAATTTGGTGAGCTTAGATCTGGTTAATAAGCTTGGATTGACCACGTGTCATAATTCATTATCCATACTATATTCAGTGGTTCAACAATAGTTGTAACGTCAAGGTAACACACTCTGCGAGAATGCATTTTTTCATTGGTACGTACCATGACTCTGCTGATTTTGATGTTGTACCCATGCAAGCATGTTCGCTTTTATTGGGTAGGCCATGAGAATTTGATACGGATGCCACACATCATGGTAGGAGTAATAAATATACACTTATGCACAAGGGAAAGAAAATTACATTGCTTCCTATGACTCCCACTGAAATTATGCAATGTGAGAAAGAGAGTATTGAGAATAGCAAGAAGGAGATTGCACCATAATCTAAAAATTAGCAAGTAGCTAACACTATTTTTCCACCTAAGAAAGATAAAAAAGACAATAGCTCTATGTCGGATGGAATTAAATTGAAGGGTATGTTATGCTTTCTACTAAATCTAATTTGGTTGATGTTAATGAGTTTGATTCTCCTTGTTATGCATTGATATGCAAAGAAGTTTTGTTTTCATTTGAGGATTCTTCCAGTTCTTTGCCTCCTGCTGTCACTAACCTTTTGCAGGAGTATAAGGATGTGTTTCTAGTGGAGATGCCTCCGGGGCTGCCACCTATTCGAGCTATTGAGCATCAAATCGACTTGATCCCAGGAGCGACATTGCCAAATTGTGCTGCATATAGAACAAATCCAGAGGAGACTAAAGAAATTCAGCGACAAGTCCAAGAACTACTAGACCGTGGGTACGTACGAGAGAGCCTTAGCCCATGTGTTGTGCCTACTCTTTTAGTCCCTAACAAAGATGGTAGTTGGCGTATGTGTGTTGATTGTAGAGCCATCAATAATATTACAATAAGGCATCGTCATCCTATTCCTAGGTTAGATGATATTTTTGATGAGTTGAGTGGGTCTATCATTTTCTCAAAGATTGACTTGCGTAGTGGATACCACCAAATTAGAATGAAATTAGGAGATGAATGGAAAATAGCTTTCAAAACTAAGTTCGGTTTATATGAGTGGTTAGTCATGCCTTTTGGGTTAACTAATGCACCTAGCACTTTCATGGGTTTAATGAATGAAGTATTGAGAGTATTTTTCGGCAAATTTTTAGTGGTTTACTTTGATGATATCTTGATATATATGAGACATATTGATGAACATTTGAATCATTTGCATGTTGTTTTTAATGCTTTGAGAGATGCATGCTTGTTCGGTAATCTTGAAAAATGTACTTTTTGCACGAATTGAGTCTCTTTTCTTGGCTATGTTGTTACTCCACAGGGTATTGAGGTAGATGAAGCAAAAATTGAAGCCATCAAGAGCTGGCTAACAACTCAAACCGTCACGCAAGTGAGAAGTTTTCATGGACTTGCTGGTTTTTATCGATGGTTTATGAAGAATTTTAGCACCATTGCTGCTCCACTCAATGGGTTGATGATGAAGGGAGCTTCATTCGTATGGGGTCTAGCACAAGAATAAGCTTTTAACATGCTTAAGGAGAAACTTACACATGCCCCTCTGCTCCAACTTCTTGACTTTGGTAATACATTTGAGCTTGAATGTGATGCTAGTGGGATTGTGATAGGAGTTCTCATACAAGAAGGTAAACTTGTTTCTTACTTTAGTGAAAAATTGCATGGAACTAATATGAATTATTCTACTTATGATAAGTAGTTGTATTCTTTAGTTCGGGTATTAGAGACTTGGCAGCATTACCTTTGGCCTAAGGAGTTTGTCATTCATTCTGATCATGAATCCTTGAAACATATTAGAAGCCAGGCAAAACTAAATAAGCGACATACAAAATGGGTTGAGTTCATAGAGTCATTTCGCTACATCATTAAACATAAACGTGGTAAAGACAATATCATTGCAGATGCTTTATCTAGGCATTTTACTATGTTATCTCAGCTTGATCATAAGATATTTGGTCTAGAAACAATACAAGAGTTATATGCTACTGATCTAGACTTCAAGGATGCTTTTGAAAATTGTAGAGAGTGCCAAACATGGAATAAATATGTGCTAAATGATGGTTTATTATATCGTACTAACAAGTTATGCTTCCCAGCTAGCTCTATTCACCTTTTGTTTTTACAGGAAGCTCACGGGGAGGATTGATTGGACATTTTGGAGTGAAGAAAACCGAGGACATGTTGTCCACACACTTCTTTTGGTCAAGGAGGCGGCGGGATGTCGTGTGCTACGTCTCACGCTGCACTACATGTAACAAAGCTAAGTCACGCTTGAATCCCTTTGGTCTTTATATGTCCCTTCCTGTTCTTAGCGTCCCTTGGGAGCATATATCAATGGACTTTGTCTTAGGTTTACCTAGAACAAAGAGGGGGAGGGATAGTATATTTGTGGTGGTCGATCGATTCTCAAAAATGACACATTTTATACCTTGTCATAAGAGCAATGATCTACAAACATTGTTGATTTGTTTTTCAGGGATATCATTCACCTACATGGACTACCCACCACCATTGTTTCTGTTCATGATGTGAAGTTCTTGAGGCACTTTTAGAGAAGTTTATGGTGCAAGTTGGGAACCAAGCTGCTATTCTCCACCACATGCCACCCTCAAACCGATGGGCAAAAAGAGGTAGTTAATCATACGTTATCCACCATGTTGCAGGCTGTTTTGAAGAAGAATTTGAAGATGTGGAAAGAATGTTTACCTCATGTGGAGTTTGCATATAATCGAGTGATACATTCAACAACCAAGGTGAGTCCTTTCTAGGTTGAGTATGGCTTTAATCCCCGTGCCCCCATTGATCTTTTGCCATTGCCAACTTCTGAACATGTGCATTTAGATGCTAAGACACGTGCTGATTTTATTCTGAAACTACATACCACAACTAAAGAACACATTGAGAAGATGACCAAAAAGTATAAAATTGCTAGTAGTAAGGGTAGGAGACATTTAACCATTGAAATAGGTGATCTTGTTTGGTTACACTTGTGTAAAGATAGATTTCTAGATTTGAGAAATTCTAAATTAATGTCTCGAACTGATGGCCCTTTCAAGATAGTTAAGAAAATTAATGACAATGCATGATAGCTTAAGTTGCCTTCAGATTTTGGGGTTAGCCCCACATTTAACATTTCAGATTTGAATCCATATTTGGGAGAAGAAGACGAGCTTGAGTCGAGGATGACTCCAATTCAAGAAGGGGAGGATGATGAGGACATCGATAACAATGATAAAGATATCCAACACTCTATCATTCCTAGACCAATCACTCGCTCTCGTGCCCGTAAGCTTAATTATGAGGTACGTTCGTTTCTTACTTTATATAATTATATGGATATGGATGAGATGCTACTTTTGGGTGATATTTTGACTATAAGAAACATGAGAGAAGCACTTCTCGATCAAACACAAGAGGGAGAGGTGGCACAACAATCCAATTCGGATTCCACTTCAAACTCCGATTTCGGCTCGGATTCAGCAGAGCACCCTTCATTAAAACGGGCATAACTTTCTCGTACGGAGGCATATTGAGGTGTTATTTAAGGCGTTGGAAATATAACGAAAATAATGGATTTGGCGCCAAGTCCTGGTTCATTATGAAACGTTCTGTGTCGTCCGAACAAGTCATCAGATGCTGCGTCACCGTTTTGGGCCACTTTGGGCCTTGTATCCATTTGGGGCCTTAAGCCCAACATTAGGGAAGACTTTTCACAAACCCTAGGTATTAATACTTTGTAGCCGTCATGAATTAGGGCAGAGTTTTGCTTAGTTTCAAACTATCTTGCATATTGAACTCTAACGTTCGTTAGATTGTGGAACCCCGCTTGAGAAATCGATCTCTCATCTATTTGCGAGATTGTGTTTCTGTGTTCTTGCTTGTGTTCTCGATTCGCATGCAGGGATAAGCCTTATTGGTGAGGTCAATCGCGTTCATGTGTGGTTGATAACCAATGGAGCCATGGTGTAGCAATTGTGGGGTTCGGATCAATGCCGATCGGAAGCCGGATCATCAACGTCGAGTCCTCCAGCAATCGAGTTTACCCCCTTTGATGGAAGATCTGGCATCCCGTGCGCATCAAGGCCTCGATGTCATATTCAAAGATACGTTAGCAGCATTCGGCATCAACGACTCGGTTCTCCAGAAGATGGACACTCCCTTCTACAGGATCATCTCGGGGAAGGACTCCATCCCCCTCAGTACAATAACCATGATGTTACGTTCGAAGCTCGGAACAACTACAGAACCAAGCACACCATGTTCTCTGTCACCGTCGCTCGCCAAGTTCACGGTGGTTCCCCATTATGCCTACCTGGTTCTCAAGATCACAGCGCCAGGTGGAGCTTTCTCCGTGAAAGGAGGCATCGCCACCTCGCACGCCTACGAGCAAGATAGTCTCATGTTGAGTGAGGCCCTAGACATATCTGTCTAAATGGAGGAGACACTCCAAGAAGCCAAGGTTACACCGACCGATGGACTCGAGATCTCGAGTCCTATGTCATCTTCAACAGCATTAACACCATCTCTAGTCGAATACAAGAGTATTGATCTATCGGAAGCCGACCCCTCCTAGACAACCCTGATCGAGGCAGCGCTTGATCCTAAATAGGAAATCATGCGTGTCAGCTTCCTTCGCTCCAACGCTGACATATTCTCTTGGAAACCCTCCAACATGCTAGACATACCCCCAAGAGTTGATCGAGCATGAAATCAACATGAATCTGGTAGCCCAGCCGGTCAAGCAGAAGATGCGAAGGTTTGTAGAGGATTGTAGGAAGGCCATCAAAGAAGAAGTAACCTGCCTCCTAACTATAGGGTTTATATAAGAGGTCCGAAATACAGACTGGTTGGCTAATCTAGTCCTTGTGTGAAACAAGAATGGGAAATGGAGAATGTGTGTCGACTACACTGATATCAACAAGCGATGTTTGAAGGACCTTTTCCCGCTGCCACGCATTGATCAGGTCATGGACTCGACCACCGATAGTGCTCTTCTGTGTTTTCTGGATTGTTATTCATGCTATCATCAGATCAGCCTGAAGGAAGAAGATCAGAAGAAGATCGCCTTCATCACCCCATTCAGCGCCTACTACTACACATCAATGTCCTTCGGTCTAAAGAATGTAGAAGCCACGTACAAACGAGTCAATCAGCGTTGCTTGGTCGATCAAATTGGCCGCAATGTTGAGGCTTACGTTGATGACGTCGTTATCAAAACTAAGAACCCCAAAGATTTCATCACGGATCTCCAAGAGACGATGAACAACTTCCATAAGTTCTGATGGATACTCAACCTAGAAAAATGTGTATTTGGAGTCCCAACTGGGAAATTGCTCAGATTCATCGTCAGTTGTCGAGGCATTGAAGCAAACCCAGAGAAAATCTTGACAATATTAAACATGACAAGTCCCAACGATGTCAAACATGTTCTACGTTTGATAGGATGCATGACATTCGTCAGCTGGTTTATTTAACGGTTGGGGGAGCGAGGAATGCCATTCTTCAAATTATTGAAGAAAGAGGGCTTCGCCTCGACGAAAAAAGTTGATCGACCTTCTACAACATCAAGAAGATCCTCACCTCTCCTCCGACTCTCACTGCGCCAACACATGGAGAAGTACTTCTTCTCTACATCACCGCCACCACTCACATGGTCAACACCGCCTTGTTCTTCGAACGACTTGAAAGGGGACTCGCCTATCTAGTTCAACGACTAGTATATTTTGTATCAGAAGTACTAGGGTCATCGAAAATCTGATATCCCAAGGTGTAGAAGCTTTTGTATGCCGTCCTTATCTCTGTTCGGAAGCTCAAGCATTATTTTCGAGCTCAATCTGTGGAAGTGGTTACCGAGTTTCCTCTCGGTGACATCCTTCAGAATCAGGACACCACTGGATGAATCACAAAATGGACCATCGAGCTCAGAGAATATGCCATTGACTTCAAGCCACGAACCACCATCAAGTCTCAAGTACTCACCAACTTCGTCGCCGAATGGACCGAATCTCAGTTACCGTCGACGACCGTCATTCAATATTATTGGACCCTTCATTTCGACATGTCCCTTGGTCTTAAAGGAGCGGGAACAAGGATATTCTTGACATCTCCTCAAGGTGAAATCTTGAATTATGATCTCCACTTCCTTTTCATCGCATCAAACAATGTGGTGGAGTATGAAGCCCTCCTTCATGGTCTTCGCATCTCCATCTCTCTTGGAATCAAGTGACTTATGGTGTATGGAGACTCCAAGTTGGTGATTAGCCAAGTCAACAAGGACCAGTCCTGCGCCCATGAAATATGGATGCTTATTGTCAAGAGATCCTTAAGCTAGAGGATAAGTTCAGTGGCCTACAGTTCCATCATATCCCTTTGGACAAGAACTCGGTTGCTGATTCCCTGGCAAAACTCGGATCATCCCGGATGGCAATCCCTTATGATACCTTCCTTCAAGATCTATCAAAGCCATCCATCAAGGTTGAAGGACCACAAGACTAAGAAGACAAGATTGCTCCAATTGTCCTGGTCACTACCAGAAAAGAAGAAGATTGGCACCAACCGTTCTTTGACTTCATCCTCACCTCCAAGATTCCCCAACATAAATACACAGCTATTCAGTAATCTCGAAGAACTGTACAAGAGATTTGAGTCCCCCAGAGTACTATTAAGATGTGTGTCAATAGAAAAAATTGGCACTAATGGTCAAAATTATCAAAATTGGTATTTTTGGACAAAAATGTGATTTTCCTGACACAGGCCGGTCCAACCGGCCATATGTTGATAGAAAAAAATGGCATCAATGGTTAAGACTGTCAAAATATCAATTTTGGTAATTTAGGTCGAAAATACACATGTTCCGGGATAGGCCGAAGCCCTATAGGGCCGAAGGACCATTGGGCTATGGGCTCCAGAAGGTTCCAACCAGCCCACGGTTTTTCGGCCAGGAGGCCTTCGGAGGCCCACGCCACCGAAGCTTCGGCCCGAGGAGCAGGCTTTGACGGGCCTGGTCAAAGGCCCACTTCGGGCAGAGATAGAGTTGGACTCGATTCTGGCTAAGTGTTTATCTCTATTCAGCCGAATTATAGAAGATTAGATTGGAGGTATAGCCCCTATAAATACAGGGGAGAAGCCGGTTCAGACCCCCAACAAAATCAACCACAAAGACTAGCTTTGAATCGCATTTACTTTATCTTTACTTTTCTGTACTCTTCGTGGGTTTGCTTGGAAGCCCTCTGATGGCCACATCAGAATAGTGGTAATTCTTGTTACTACGCTTGTGAAGTATCTGTTAATCTACGTAATAGATTGCTATCACCTTGTTACTTCGCCTGTGAAGTATCTGTTAATCTACGTAATAGATTGCTATCGCCTTGTTACTTCGCCTGTGAAGTATCCTCTAATCTACGTAACAGACTACTACCTTCGCCACTAGTGCAACACTTAGTAGAATTCAGTCCTTAGGCCGAATTGGTACTTTGAACCTACTCTGTTGAAGGTTTCCACGTTCGGAGCTACTTCGTCGGAGGTGTCCGGAGCTAAGAGATCGGTTTCGGAGGTCACCAGAACACCCTTCAGCGAGACTGTTGCTTCGACCACACGCTCCGCCAACAGGCTTCATCACGGCAGGCTTCGCCACGCTCGTACTCCGCTCTAGATGAAGTCACGCTCATGCATTGCGCCTGAGTCCTTATTCTGTATCTTACTGTATCAGAGACTTCACGCTGAACCCCGCTGTTTGGAGGTGATTATCGCGTCCAGATCTGTTCAGAGTTCATCTTCGGCCAGATCGGTCTGAACGCCGAAGGTACCCTTCGGTGGGACACTTCATACCAGACGCCGAAGGTACACTTCGGCGACCCCCTTCGCACCATACTTCAAAGCAGACAGGCTCCAATTGATTTGCTGATTTATTCTGTTTAATATATTTCTTTCGGGTAATTGGATTATTTCTGTGTGATCTGTTTACCTGGCGACTCCACCCACCTTACCACGGCTAAGGGTAGTCGGAATGCGACGTCGGTGCTATGTTACTCTTAGGCTCATCCCTAAGTATCCACACACTTTTGGATCATCGAACTGACCCAAGTGTGGGGGCACGTTTTCGTGTCAACACACTTTTTGGCGACTCTGCTGGGGAAAAGCTACGCCAACATTACTGGTACGTCTACATCGGCCACCGGTACATCTACAATGACTACTATGTCTACACCACCGACGGACACCATAGGAGGCATGGATATCGACAACCGCAACATCCTAACACCTACTCTTGAAGATATTCCCGCAGAAGACCGAGCAGAGATCGAGGCAAAGTTGAAGGCGCTCCAAGACATGATGCTTGGGGGCTACGTCAAGACACGTATAGGCTTCATCAAGTGCGACATCATCGCCCCCGACCTTGCTCGGATCCAGGTAACACCTGTATCACCTTGTTTATCTTCTTTAGAGATTGAGCAAAAATAGCCGCATCAGTAGATTAGGCCGTTAGCGCTTCGCTAGCCAACCTTTTAGATTCGGCAGTTAGCTCCCAAGTAGAGGCGACTCTTAGAAGGTTCGGCTTTACTGAGGCCGTACCACCAGTCCCTATTGCTAGTGTACCTCTCGTAAATCATGTGTACAGCAGAACTGATGGTAGCACTGGCAAGACCGTTACGTCTCTGGCCTCAACACCCATGGCCGAGACTAGTCATTATGCTTACGGCCAAACTAGCACTGTGTGCCACACACCACCACCACTTGCACCGGTACCAGCCCTGCCCGCGCTGCCCGTGCCACATGCACAGGCACCTAGGCTTGAGCACGTCGTACAACTAGCTTGGAGGGAAGAGGCCGAGGGCCGACACGCCGATGTTCCACCGCGTGTCACGCCCCCGCATGAGAGACGAGCATAGACAGCAGGCCAGGATGACCTAGAGGAGCAGATCTGCACACTGTTTAGGGAGTGTGCTGGTTTCGTGCCTAGGGGTCGGGTTAGGGTTTACCAGAAGCCGTATCGCGACCATTTTGATACAATACCCTATCCCCACAGCTATAGAATCCTTGAGTTAACTAAGTTCGATGGCGGAGGTAGCAAAACCACACTAGAGCATGTTAGTCAATTCTTAGCATAGTGTGGAGAAGCTAGCGGGTCAGACGCTCTAAAAATTAGACTATTTTCTCTCTCGCTATCCAGCACCTCTTTCACTTGGTTTTTGGTGCTCCTGCCGAACTCCGTTCAGACGTGGGATGAATTGGAGCAAAAATTCCATGACTACTTTTACATGGGTGAGACAGAACTTAGGCTTTCACACTTGACATCGGTTAGGCAGAAATCTAACGAGAACTTTTCCGAGTACATCAAGCGTTTTAGGGATACTAGAAACTGATGTTTCAGCCTTAGTATTTCAGAAAGGGATTTGGCGGAACTAGCTTTTAACAGGTTGCGTTCTGAGATTAAAGAGAGATTAGATAAACAAAACTTTTGGCTCTAGTCTAGGAAGGCCGAGCCAAAGATAAAAAGTTTATTAAGATGTTTAACAAGCCTATGGCTGAAATCCACATCATGGAGCACTCCGATGAGGAGGAGTCAGAAGAAGAGGATTCGGCCGACATGGACGTTGCTGAATGGGCTTGGAACGCTAAGAGTAAATCCATCACGTGCTCTGTGTTATGGCCATCTCCCACTAAGAATCGGCCTAGTGAGGTCAAGTACTCATTTGACATAACTAAGTGTGATAAAATATTTGATTTTCTCTTGAAGAACCAGCTTCTCAGGTTGCCTAAAGGCCAAGTCATTCCATCTGCCGATGAGTTGAAGAGACATCCATATTGTAAGTGGCATGACTCGCATTCGCATAATACTAACGGTTGCAATGATTTTCGACGGCAGGTTCAATCGGCCATATAATAAGGACGATTAAAAATAGACCACAATCCAAAGATGAAGCTGGACAAAGATCCTTTCCCCATCAACGCCGTCAACCTCAGCGAGAAGAAGGTATTGATTCGGCCAGAACAGGCCGAGTCGACTGAAGGGAAGGCGATAATTGTTGTAGAGTCGTGCACACGCACACTCATAACTAAGAACCCCGAGGTGGGAGTGTGGAAACAAAACATCAACATACCTGTAAGACTGAAAGTAGCGACTAGAGTGGGGGGGTCAATGGGCGCCTAAAAAATTCTTACAAATCAATGACCTTCTCCCAACACCAAACGCACCTCAACAGATAACTAACAGAGACCAGAACAGTCCATAGGTCCAAAAATAATCTAGCCTAAAAACAACCAGTGATCTAGAAATAAGGACACCAAAACAATGTTTATAGGCAGATTAATAAAGCATTTAAAACATGGACATTTCAAGCTTCACAGAAATAAATCATCACATGCAATTAATCTTAAGTGCTCGTGAAACGAGAAATCTTACTACACACAGTTGTCTCCAGTTCGATACTTGTCGAAGCCCGTTCGAAGTCCTTGTGCGAAGTATGGAGTCGAAGCCTGACCGAAGATACCGAAGTCACCTTCAGCTCCATCACACTTCGCAGCACACTTCGCACGTGTGCTTCGAAGTCTCTGGCAAAGATCAGCAAAGTCTCCGCAAGAGTAAACAGCAGACACCCGGACTAGGACTTTGAAACCCCCCCTTGGACTTGGACGCAAACAGGGAAAATTCAAAGCAGACACTTTGGAGCTAGCTGAAATTAGCTCAGACTTCGACACCGTTCAGAACTGTCAAAGAAACATGCAACTCCGAAGTACACGAAGACAACAACGAACACTTAGAGCTTCGAATCCTGTTCGTGCTCCCTCAAAAACAGACTTCGACAAGCTACTGCGATACTGCGAACAAACTTCATTGAATGCTTCGATCAGACAACTTCGAACGTGATGGAGCAAAAAAAATTGGCCGAGATCACTACGTCGAAAAACTAGCACCGAACCAGTCCTGACCAAAACAGTATGAGCCTAGAAAACTACGACAAAGATCAGCTTAGCTCCTGGCTTTGATGCAACTCCCTATGCAGTAGGCACCTTGGAAAAACACACGAGTAGCAGCAGTACTCTTCTGCAGACTAGCTGCTGTGGCTAGCCTTAGGCATAAGCCATAGGCTGCTGCCACCCATAGCTGCTGCTTTGCCGCTACAAGTGTTTTGCGCAAGAATAATTACCCAAGAGAAAAAACTCCAGGATCACAACAACCGGAAAAAATATTCGTGCAGGAGTAAAATATTCCAAAGAAAGCCTATGCTAGACGGATGAACACTAGAACAATAGGCTGGCTACAGAGGCCAAGATACTCCACACGAAGAATAAACTAACATACAACAGTGAAGAACTGTAGCAGAATAAAAAGTTGTCGCACACAGATAATCAATCCAGGCGCGCAAAAAGAAGACACAATAAATGAATCCATAGCGACACCAGATGGCTGAGCAACAGAAAGATTAAACCTGATGAAGCAATTTCTAACGAGTGCACGATGAACAGTTGTAGCGGAGAAAATCACGACGGCGCTCACAGGAGAAACAGAGAAGACGACCCAAACTTTTTGGCATTAAATTTTATTACAGATTGGGTAACCCTAACCCTAGGGATTGGGGCCTTATTTATAGGTAGCCCAATAGCCTAGGAAAATAAAAAAAGACCCTTAGGGTTTTTACAGACGCTGAAATAAAATGGAAAAGACCAAAATGCCCTTAGGATATTTTTACAGACTCGACTGACAGACTATGGGCCTAAAGGCAAAATAGTAAACTCCTAAATACAGATGACTTATCTTGAAGCGGAGCTTTCGTAGCGACTACAGCTTCACCTCAGAACGGTCAGATCCGAGATTAGTGGTCATCAGTTTTGCGCCGAAACTGACAAAGCGTCCACCGTCTTTGCACCGGGTACCCGGATTGGGCCGGCCTGACTCCGCAGCTCTGTTAGCCCGGCAATCGCTCGTCGCCCATGTACCTGAGTCAATCCCGGTCAACAGCCCAGTGGATCCTCTACAGCTCCTAGCCCATGTACCCGGATTGGGCCAGCTCGACTTCGCGGCCCCTCCGCCCGACAGTCGCTCGCTGCCCCTGTACCTGAGTCACGTGCGGCCTAGACACAACAGGTCTTCACTTCTCTTCATGTCCTCTTTGACTTCCGTTGACAATCACTCATCACATCTGGAGCCATGAGGCCCATACTCTTCAGTATGGCTCCTTAATAACTTCGGCTAAGGCCCGCAAGAAGCCGAAGGTAACATACAAGATGTTGTTGAACAAGCATCAAATAAAATCCAAGGAAGCAGGCCCCTGCGCTAAAAACCTAAGTCAGCCGAAGGGGCCAAGGTGTCCGGAGGGTGGATTCGGACAACAGTGGCCGAGCCCTCATGATGGTTTCGGACCACAATGGCCACACCCTCTGCACGCGGACTTCGGGCCACACTAGCCTAACACTCCGTACGGTGGCTTCAGACCTCAGTGGCCGAACCCCCCGTACAGTAACTTCGGACCCAGTGGCCGAACCCCATGTGGAGCGAGTTCGGCCCTCAATGGCTGGACCCCGCACCACTCTAGAAGAACCCTTCGACAGGAGGCTTCGGCTCGTACTAGCAAAATGTACCTCCGGCCTTGCAGGACCCCTCACACATATGATCCGAGACACCGTCTACTCTGCTGAACCCCCCTCCAAGTAACGAGTTCGGCTCATAGTGGGCGAGGCCACTAGAGCCATCGATGCCTCCGCCGTACAACTAGGCCGGGACTCCGTGGGCTCCGTACGTATCACAGCCGGAGTACCCTCCGCAACTTAACGCTATGCCTTGTTTTCCTTCGGAGTATTATGAATGGAAGGGACAAATAGACGTAGCGGAGGGAGGCATCATCCACAGGTTGTCCGTGGTACCTTCGAATAAACCCGTGCAGAGCGAAGTCGAAGAATACAGGTGCGAAGAGGCCGAGGACAGGGAGTCTGAAGCTATCATAGTCAGAATAGGGTCTCAGGAAGTCCCAATCCCGAAGGCCCCTTCACCGAAGTCTGACGGAGGTAAGTCCGATGCTTCCGCCGAAGCCCACGCCAGAGCCTAGTCCGATCAACCAAGCGAGGCTGGTCTGATTACCGGGGTCCGCAGTTGAGGCCCCTCCGAATACAGAGTGCACGAGGCCGAGGTGAGTAGTACCACTTCGACTAGAGCTAACAAGAACCAGGCAGCGGCACCCGGCACCAAGCCACAACCGTCTTGGGCACCTCCAGGCCTGTCCAAATCACAAAAGAGACATCTGCAATGACTACGGGCATAGGAGATACATGAGAAGAAAGCCAAGGACGAGCATCACACTATTTTTGAAGAAATCTGCCATCAACCAACTACAAGACAAGTATGGAGGATGAAGCCGATTGAGATGATAAACCCGGCTCCTAGTCCGAGCGATGATGATGACGACATTCTCGACGACGACTACTCGCCTGTCTCCGATGGAAATCAACGTCATCATGCTACCTGCCGAGTTTGTCATGCCGCAGGACGAGGCTGAGGTCGCTCAGTTGAACCTCGGCCCGTGCAACGCTATTTTTGAGAAGCCCGAGGACTCGGCTCACCATCTAAAGCCTCTCTACGTCAGAGGTCACATCGATGGAAAGCTGATTTCGTGGATGCTTGTTGATGGTGGTGCCACTGTTAACCTAATGCCCTACTCGCTGTTGAAGAAACTTTGCAGGGATGAGGATGATCTGAAGAAGACCAACTTGATGCTCAATGGTTTCAATAGCGACAGTTCCGAGGCCAAGGGCATGCTCTCCATGGAGTTGACAGTGGGCAACAAGATGTTGCTAGTAGCATTTTTCATCGTCGATGTACAATGTAACTACAGCATGATGCTTGGGTGTGACTGGATTCACACGAATTGCTGCATTCCTTCCACTCTGCACTAGTGCCTAATTCAGTGGGATGGCGATGAAGTAGAAGTCATTCCCGCAGACACTTCGGCCCAAGTAGCATTGGCTGATGTGTCAATTGACGCCGTTCACAACAAGGTAGAGTGTATGCTAGGTAGAGAACTTTCGGATTACGATTTTGTTAGCGTGTCCGGAGGACGTTTTGTACCAGTGTCTATAAATTCAGCTGGTGTAGCACGACTGTTTTTGTATTAGTAGTCATGTCTAGCAAGAGTAATCTGGATTGGCTAAAGTATCGTGTAGAGCAGTATTGGTCTAATAAAGACGGTATCGCCAAGGCCATCAAGGACTTTAGCGAAGTGGAGAAATTAGGACAAGGTTTTGCATCGACCGATCCCTTAGAAGAAGTTGACATAGGTGATGGTAGCATCTCGAGGTTGACTTTTGTAAACCAACATTTACAGCCTGATGAAAAGGCCGAAGTAATAAAGTTGCTTCGGTTGTATGTCGATTATTTCGCATGGGAGTATAGCGACATGCCGGGACTAAGCCGTGAGCTCGTGGAGCATCGGCTACCTATCAAGTCTAGATTTAGGACTTATAAATAGCCTCCTCATCACTTTAACTCGGCCGTCTATGACCGAGTTAAAGAAGAAGTAGAGCGACTACTCAAAGCTAGATTTATTAGGCCATGCAGGTACACAGAATGGGTCGCTAACATTGTGCCTGTGGAGAAGAAAGGGAGCGGCAAGATACGAGTATGTATTGATTTCAGGGATCTGAACAAGGCCACTCTAAAGGACGAGTATCCGATGCCGATAGTCGACATGCTAATCAACGATGCTTCAGGACACAAGGTACTAAGTTTTCTTGATGGCAATGCTGGTTATAATCAAATCTTTATGGCCGAAGAGGACGTCTACAAGATTGCCTTTCGATGCCCTAGTTTTGTTGGATTATTCGAGTGGGTCGTTATGACTTTTCGGTTTGAAAATGCTGTCTCAACATATCAAAGCGCTATGAACTTGATATTTCATGACTTGCTAGGAGTTATGTTAGAAGTTTACATTGATGATGTTGTAGTCAAATCGGACGCTATGGGAAACCATTTAGCCGATTTGAAAGTTCCTTTTGATAGAATGCGGCAGTATGGTTTAAAAATGAACCCACTGAAATGTGCTTTTGGCGTGTCGGCAGGTAAGTTCTTAGGTTTCATGATTCATGAAAGAGGCATAGAGATTGATCCTAAGAGGCTTGAGAAAATTAGAAACGTTATGGCACCTAAATGCAAAAAAGATGTGCAAAAGTTTCTAGGCAAGATGAATTATTTGCATCGCTTTATATCTAACTTGTTTGGCAAGATTGATGCCTTTGTCCCCATACTCCGGCTAAAGAACAAGGCCGAGTTCACTTGGGGGGCAAGCCAGCAAAGCGCCTTTGAGAAAATCAAGGAGTGCTTGTCATCGCCGCCCGTGGTGAGAGCACCCAAAGCCGGGATTCCATTTCAGCTATACATCGCTGTTGAAGATAGCATGATCGGGTTGTGCTAACCTAGGTGGTAGAAGGAAAAGAGTACATCATCACGTTCTTGAGCCGCCGCCTGTTGGACGCCGAAACTAGGTACACATTTGTGGAACATTTGTGTTTGTCACTTTTCTACGCGTGTACCAAATTGCGCCATTATCTTCTCCCTACTACATGTTTTATCGTTTGCCAAACCGATGTTATAAACACATGTTGCAAAAGCCGATTCTAAGTGGAAGAATCGGAAAGTGGGCTTACGCTTTGATTGAGTACGATTTGGCCTATGAGCCCCTAAGAGCTATGAAAGGCCAGATCGTAGCTAACTTTATAGTTGATCACCACATAGACATCAGTTGGAGCGACGATGTTGCTTTGATTGAGGTAATGCCATGGAAACTTTACTTTGATGGTTCAGCTTGCAAAAATGGCCAAGGTATTGGAGTAGTTCTCATATCACCTAGCGGAGCACACTTTGAGACCTTGGCTCGTTTAGCATTTCCCTCTAGCAACAACCAAGATGAATACGAGGCTTTACTGCTAGGGCTTGAATTGTTAGAATCCATGGGTGTTAAACATGTTCATGCGCATGGTGATTCCCTGTTAGTAGTGCAACAAGTGGCTAAGAATGCTCAATGTGTTAATGGCTTGCTAAACAGCTACTTGGACAAGTGCCTGGACATAGTTGCTACTTTTGATAACTTCAAATTTTCTCATGTGTCAAGAGAGGCCAATTCAGTTGCAAATGATTTGGCTCAGCAAGCATCTGGTTACGAAGTCAGGAGAGGAAAATTTTCTATACAGGAGAAGCTGATGTTTGGTCTCACTGTCGAAGCCAGTGACTTCAGGCAGGTGCACCCTCCGGGTCGGACCCCTCCGACTGCCAGAGACTACCGCGCGCCAAGGTCCTGGGGCCAGAGTACTCCACCCACCGAAGGGTCTAGCACGCCGGAGCCCACGAGCCAGAGTCCTCGGAGTATCCGGGAGCCCAGACCCTCCGGCAGGGGGCTTCGGCCTGATGCACTCTGCACGGCCAGTCCAGCCAGGCTTTGGTGAAAGCAGAA
Organism: Zizania palustris; assembly: GCA_019279435.1. Taxonomy (NCBI): domain Eukaryota; kingdom Viridiplantae; phylum Streptophyta; class Magnoliopsida; order Poales; family Poaceae; genus Zizania; species Zizania palustris. Next base: position 65,942,780 of record JAAALK010000284.1, on the reverse strand, counting down.
AGGACTCGGGGGCACCCCGAAATTAGTAGCCTAAATATTTTTTCAGGGAGTGTGCTAGCAAAACCCTCTGAAGCCCATAAGGGTGATTGGAGAACTCCAATCGTCTAGTACTTGAGAGACCCTAGCCAAAGGGTTGATCGGAAGGTTCGGCGACAAGCGTTTAAATTTGTGTTGATAGACGACACACTGTATCGCCGAACCATTGACGGAGTACTATTAAAGTGTCTAGACCACGAATGATCCCATGTGGCTACAGGAGAAGTCCATGAAGGACTTTGTGGCACTCATCAGTCGTCCTAGAAAATGAGTTGGATGCTCAAAAGAGCGGGTTTCTACTAGTCGACTATTACCAAGGATTGTTTTAAGTATTATAGAGGGTGTGAGGCATGTCAGAAGTTTGGAAATATTCAGTTAACTCCTGCTTCATTGCTCAACCCTATTGTTAAGCCATGGTCGTTCCGAGGTTGGGGTTTAGACTTCATCGGCCAAATTCACCCTCCTTCCTCAAAGGGGCATCGGTTCGTGTTGATGGTGACAGATTACTTCACCAAGTGGACCGAGGCCGTGCCTCTCTAGAACATGACTCACAACGATGTACTTGACTTTATCCTGAAGCACATCATACATAGATTCGACATTCCTCAAACTCTCACTACAGATCAAGGTAGCTCATTTGTTTCTAAAGAAGTGAGGGACTTCGCCGAATATTATGGTATTCAGTTGATAAACTCTATGCCCTACTATGCTCAAGCCAATGGTCAGGCCAAGTCTAGTAATAAAACCATGATTAAGCTCATTAGGAAGAAAATTGAAGAATTCCCTAAAAGGTTGCATGAGGTGCTCTCCGAGGCGCTATGGGCTTGTAGAATTGCAAAGCACGATGCTACCAAAGTTAGTCCATATGAGTTGGTATATGGACAAGAAGCCGTTCTACCTGTAGAAGTAGATCTTGGCTCTTTAAGAGTGTTAAAGCAAGATGGCTTATCGGTTGACGAGTATGAGACTCTTTTGAGAGAACATCTAGAAGAAGTGACCAATAAGAGATTAAGGGCTTTAGAAGCCATAGAAATAGATAAGAGGAGAGTATCTAAAGCCTACAATAAGAAGGTTAAACCAAAATCGTTTCAAGTAGGTGACTTGGTTTGGAAGACGATGTTACTCGTAGGCACTAAGTGTCCCAAGTTTGGTAAATGGTCACCTAGTTGGGAAGGCCCTTTCAAAATAGCCGAAATATCTCCTGGGAATGCATATGTATTAGAATCTCTGCAAGGAGAGTGGTTTCGAAGAGCTTTGAATGGTAGATATTTGAAAAGGTATTTCCCAAGTGTGTGGCAAGCATCTTAAAAGATGTCAAAAGGCCGATATGGAAGGTATCGTCTTCAGCTCGTCGTGCTTTTAGTTCACTTAGTTCACTAAAAGGCGGGGGGCATGTGTTGATAGCAAAAAATGGCATCAATGGTTAAGATTGTAAAAATATCAATTTTGGTAATTTAGGTCGAAAATACACATGTCCCGGGACAGGTCGAAGCCCTACAGGGCCGAAGGACCATTGGGCTATGGGCTTCGGAAGCTTCTAGCCAGCCCAGGGCCTTCGGCTAGGAGACCTTCAGAGGCCCACGCCACCGAAGCTTCAGCCCGAGGAGCAGGCTTCGACGGGCCTGGCCGAAGTCCCACTTCGGGCAGAGATAGAGTTGGACTCGATTCTGGCTAAGCGTTTATCTCTATTTAGCTGAATTATAGCAGATTAGATTAGAGTTATAGCCCCTATAAATAAAGGGGCAAAGCCTATTCAGAACCCCCGACAAAGTCAATCACAAATCCTAGCTTTGAATCACATTTAATTTATATTTACTTTTCTGTACTCTTCGTGGGTTTGCTTAGAAGCCCTCGGACGGCCACTTCGGAATAGTGGTAATCCTTGTTACTTCGCTTGTGAAGTATCTTTTAATCTACGTAATAGATTGCTATCGCCTTGTTACTTCACCTATGAAGTATCCGTTAATCTACATAATAGATTGCTATCGCCTTGTTACTTCGCCTATGAAGTATCCGCTAATCTGCATAACAGATTACTACCTTCATCACTAGTGCAACACTTAGTAGAATTCGGTCCTCAGGCCGAATTGGTACTTCGAACCTACTCTGTTACTGGTTTCCACGTTCGGAGCTACTTCGTCAGAGGTGTCTGAAGCTGAGAGATCATTTCCAGAGGTCACCAGAACACCCTTCGGCAAGACTATTGCTTCGACCGCACGCTGCGCCAATAGACTTTGTCATGACAGGCTTCACCACGCTCATACTCCGCTCCAGACGAAGTCACACTCACGCATTGCGCCTGACTCCTTATTCTGTATCTTACTGTATTAGAGACTTCGCGCCGAACCCCGCTTTTCGGAGGTGATTGTCATGTCCAGATCCGTTCGGAGTTCATCTTTGGCCAGATCGGTCCGAACACCGAAGGTACCCTTTGGTGGGACACTTTGCACCAGGTGTTACATAATAGAGTTATGGGTCATACCCTAGTAATATGGGCACGTGCCCTAGAAGGACTTCATTCATATAGAGAACCCAGACTTAGCTAAGTCAGGTGGAGACATATACTGGTTGGTTCGATGATCAGGCAAGGCCATCATTCAATGGTGACGACAATCGGCTGCTGAGTGGTACTTGATCGAAGTCATCGGTAGTCGGCTGAGGGGGGCCTGATTGATGGTCGATGCCTGATTGATGGTCGATGCCGATAGTGGTTTGAGTGGTGGCTGATGCCAATGGGGGTCGCAATCGGCAATCGGCCTGATCCAGCATGTTTTCTCCCATATTCCTAAGTATAATACATTCATAACCAGAACTGAGAAATTCACTCATAGGATAGTTGGTCTGAGTAACAAGGAACGAATTCTCCTGATCATTGAGTTGTTGGACTCGGGCTCGAGTCATCGGTCCTTGTTACTCAAGTGTGGGTGTATCGGCCATGGGGATGTTCTCATCATCCTCCCCTTCTTGAATTGGAGTCGTCCTCGACTCATCGTCAAGTTCATCTCCCAAGTAGCGCTTTAAATCAGCGACATTATAAATGTTGTTGACGCCATAATCTATAGGTAATTCAATCTTGTATGTATTACCATTGATCTTTGAAAGTATTTTAAAAGGTCCTATAGCTCGAGGCATCAACTTGGATTTTCGCAATTCAGGAAAACTATCTTTTCATAAATGTAGCCATACCAAATCTCCCGGTTCAAAAATAACCTCTTTTCTACCTTGGCTACTAGTCAGTTGATATTTAGCATTCATGCACTCTATGTGTTCTTTAGTTGTTTGATGCATTCGGAGGAAAATTTCAACACGCTTCTTAGCATCAAAATTTAACCTCTCAACAGATCGTAGAGGTAATAAATCAATAGGAGTATGAGGGTTAAAACCGTATACCACCTGGAATGGACCTAGTTGTGTGGTGGAGTGGAGTGATTGGTTGTAGGTGAACTCAACATGAGGCAGACACTCTTACCACATCTTCAAATTTGTCCTCAACACAAGCTCGCAGCAATGTAGATAAAGTTATGTTGACCACTTCGGTTTGACCATCGGTTTGACAATGGCATGTAGTGGAAAACAGTAGCTTGGTCCCCAACTTGTGCTGCAACATCCTCCAGAAGTGGCTAAGGATCTTCTGGCTAAGGAACATTGTGTCACGATCGGACACAATTGTTCACGGCACACCATGAAGGCGAATGACTTCTCTAAAAAACAAATCGGCAACTATTGTAGCATCGTCGCTCTTGTGAGAAGGAATGAAATGTGCCATCTTAGATAATCTATCACCAACCACAAAGACACTATCCCTCCCCTTATTAGTTATACGTAATCTCAAAACAAAATCCATAGAAATGTCTTCCCAAGGGATGCTAGAAACAGCTAAGGGCTTGTATATACCATATGGATTAAGGCAGGACTTAGCTTTGTTGCATGTGGTGCATCGGGGTACGTAGCGCTTCACATCGTGCCTTAGCCTGGGCAAATAAAAATGGGTGGTCAGCACATCCTCTGTTTTCTTCACACCAAAATGTCCCATTAGGCCTCCACCATGTGCTTCCTGCAAAAGTAAAAGGCGAATAGAACTGGCAGGAATACACATCTTGTTAGCATGATAATGTAACCCATTGGTCAGGATGTAGTTGTGCCAAGTTCTTTCACTGCATTGACCAAAATGTTCTTTCAAATCAGGGTCAGTGGCATATAATTGCTTGATCGTCTCTAATCCAAAAATTCGATGATCAAGCTGAGACAATAGAGTGTATCAACGCGATAAAGCATCAGCAATTACATTATCCTTTCCCTTTTTGTGCTTAATGATGTATGGGAAGGATTCAATGAATTCTACCCATTTGTCATGTTGTTTGTTCAGGTTAGCTTGACTTCTAATGTGCTTTAAGGACTCATGATTGGAATGAATGGTAAATTCTTTCGGCAAGTAGTGCTGCCATGTTTTTATTGACCAAACTAAAGCATAAAGTTCCTTATCATAAGTTGAGTAGTTCAAGCTAGGACCAGACAATTTTTCACTTAAGTAGGCAATCGGCTTACCTTCATACACTAAGACACTACCGATGTTGATTCCCCTAGCATCACACTCAAGTTCGAAGACCTTATCGAAATCGGGTAGTTGGAGTAGTGGTGCAATTGTCAGCATCTGCTTCAGCCAATGGAAGGCATCTTCATGAGACTTTCCCCCTTGGAAAGTGGCACCTTTCTTCGTGAGTTCATTCATCGGGGTGGCGATGGTGCTGAAGTCGCGCACAAATCGTTTGTAGAAACTCGCCAACTCGAGAAAACTTTTCACTTGGGTGACCGTTTTAGGAGTCGGCCAACTCTTGATCGCCTCTATTGGTTTCATCGACTTCAATACCCTGCGGGGTCACAACATAACCAAGGAAAGAGAATCGATCGATGCAAAACGTGCACTTCTCGATGTTACCGAACAAACATGCATTACATAAAGCGATGAAAATAGCATGTAAATGTTCTTGATGTTCTCCAATCGATTTGCTGTAAATGAGAATGTCTTCAAACTATACTACCACAAATCGACCAATATAGTTGCGCAAAACTTCGTTCATAAGCCGCATGAAAGTGCTAGGCGCATTGGTTAACCCAAAAGGCATCACAAACCATTCATACAAACCGAACTTGGTTTTAAACGCAGTTTTCCATTCATCACCCAATTTCATTCTTATTTGGTGGTAGGTACTACACAAGTCCACCTTTGAGAACATCATAGAGCCACTTAGTTCATCAAGCATATCATCTAACCTAGGAATAGGATGACGATATCTATTCGTTATGTTGTTAATGGCTCTACAGTCAACACGCATGCGCCATGTTCCATTTTCTTAGGAACCAAAATAACTGGAATAGCACAAGGACTAAGACTCTCGCATACGTACCTTTGTCGAGTAAGTCTTGTACTTGTCACTGAATCTCCTTAGTCTCTTCAGGGTTTGTCCTGTATGGCACGCGGTTTGGCAGTGTCGCTCCCGAAATCAAGTCGATCTAATGTTCGATTCATCTCATCAGGGGCAATCCTAGGAGTACCTCTGCTAGAAATACATCAGAAAACTCATGCAAGAGGTTAGTAACATCAGGAGGCAAGGAGGTCATTATGTTTTCAAGTGTAAAGATGACCACTTGGCAAATTAAGGCATAATAGTGAGCATCACAATTTAGCAGTTCAATGATTTCACATCGAGTAGCTAGCATGGAAATAACCTTCAACTTAGTGGTGTTCTTTTTCAACGGTGTCGCATTTAGTTCTATTTTCGAGGGATGAGCATCCTTAGCTACTTGCGAATTATTAACTTGTGACTCACTCATTTTTCTTGCATGTTTCATTCGTGCCATGTCATATTTTAGGATTGCAGTAGGATTCATTGGTAGGAGTTCTATTTTTCTCCCACTGTGGGTAAAGATATAGGTGTTAGTTCTCCCTTGATGTAAAGCATCCTTATCATACTGCCAAGGCCTAACCAAAAGTAAGGAACATGCTTGCATGGTCATTACATCAAAGCTGGCACTATCATGATAAGTTCCTACTGAGAAGTGTTTGCGAGCACTTTTACATACCTTCAATATACCACACGAATTGAACCATTGAATTAAATACGTGTGTGAGTGTGGTTGACTGAGTATGTTGAGCTTTTCAACCAAGTCGGAGCTAGGAAGACTGCTACAACTTCCGCTATCGATGACGATTCTACGGGCCCTTTCTTGGACGTCGAACCGAGACTGGAACAGATTATGACGTTGATGTTATTCTGTCGCCTCTACTTTCGTACTTAGCACTCGTTGGACAACGATGCTTAGGTATCGGCCGGTGTCGGTAGCGCCAATGTGCTCCATGTATTGCTCATCAGACGAGTCATCCACTTGGTGCTCTGCATGGTTAGTGGCAGGTACATTTTCATTTTCATCTTCACTAGTGCTAGTGTACTCACCACTTTCTATAACAAGCAGTACTCACTTGTTGGGGCAATTATGTTGCACATGGCCGATGCGTTTGCACTTGAAGCATTGGATGTCCCTTGTCCTGCCGGTGGAAGCGATCGATGATGCACTCGGGGCAAGAGTAGGTGCTAGGTGTAGGACCGAGAGAAGCGACCAGAGGGGGTGAATGGGCGCATAAAAAAATTCTTTCGAATCAATGGCCTTCTCCCAACACCCAACGCACCTCAACTGACAATCAGCAGAACTAAAACAAATCACAAGGACTAAAATAATCTATCCTAAAAACGACCTGGTGTCCTAATCAAAAAGACACCACCACAGTGTTAAAAGGCAGATTAAAGTAATTCACATAACAAATAGCATCTCCACAACGATTTCACCAAATCACAGGTAATCCATCAATCACATAAAAATATTCATCGCTCGCAAACATTTCATCCATCACAAGGTCAACAAATATCTAATCAAAAATAATCGATGCAACTAAGACCTGATGAAAATAGCAAAATATTTAATGCATTTAATCTTGACAAAAATTAATGTAGGAAAATAAACGTGCTAGGAATTAATTAATCTATCGCAGAATATTTAGAACTCAAATTAGTGCACGGAAATTGAGGAGAAAACAATTACTGTTCAAAAGTTATCTCCTGTTCAGCACTTAGCCGAAACCATGGCCCTGGCTTGGTGTGGAGAAAACAAGGGCAAGAAAGCTCCAAACCGGGACGAAGCCCTGACACGATGGCCGATGCTGCTGCTGCCGTGCAGAAGACCTAGCCTCTAGCATGCAAACCAGCAGAACTCCAGCACTTCGCCTCTGACCGAAAGCAGCTCGTGCGCAGCGGCACTCAAGCGCTGAAGTGATCCCCACGCAGGAAAAACAAAGGCTCTGGGCGCTGGTTTCCTGGTCTCTGCCCAAATCCGGCGCCTTCTGATCACGCAGAAAGCAACTGTAGGACTACAACACTATAAAGTCGGGGAGAACCACCGGCGGCGAGGAAACACAGTGGAGAGGAAGAAGAACGCCTAAAAGGTGACCCAAAATTTCGTTGAATTGATAATGTGTTTTTCAAAATGGGGTAAGAAATCCTAGGGGGGATTGGGGCCTTATTTATAGGCAGCCCAATAAATCAGGAAAAACTCAATTTACCCTTAGGGTTTTTTATAGATGCCGAAATAAAACAGAAAATACCAAAATGCCCTTAGGATTTTTACAGACTCGACTAACACAGACGGTGGGCCTAACAGGCAAAATAGTAAAATCCTAACTAAAGGTAACTTGTCCTGATGCGGAGCTTTCGTAGCAGCTATGACTTTGCTTCAGAATTGTCGGATCCCCGATCGGTGGTCTTGGATGGTTGCGTCGTTTTTACACCCAAATCGACAAAGTGTTCGTTGTCTTCGCACCAGGGTACCCGGATTCGGCTGCCCTGATTCTGCGGCTCCCTCAGCCCGGTAATCGCTCACCGCCGGTTTACCTGGGTCAAACCTGGTCAACAGACCAGCAGATCCCCTGTCGCTCCTAGCCCATGTACCCGGATTGGGCCGGCCCGACACCGCAGCCCCTCTGCCCGGTAGTCGCTCAGCCGCCCATGTACTTGAGTCACACGCGGCCCAGATAAAGACAGGTCTCGTCTTCTCTTCACGTCTCTCTCTTTGACTTCCGTTGACAATCACTCATCACTTCTGGAGCCATGAGGCTCATGATCTTCAACATGGCTCCTCACTGGGGCCGATTTGTCCTTATGGGATATTGGCTTGACCTAGGCCGATACAGTGGTTTGTACCCGATCTAACGTTGAAACGGAGGGCCGATAGGAGGTGGCCAATGGTGTCTTGGCGTATCCTAGAGAAGGCCACGCATTCAGCATACTCTTGAATTGAGTCTTGGACAACAGTTGCCTCCCCTGCAATTCTTTCTCGGCCATCATAGCAAGGTGAAATACTCGAGTAATTGAATTATATTTCTTATAATCAACTATGTCCTGAATTTCACGTCGTAGCCCACCATAGAAACGTGATATATTGTCCTCTTCTTCCTCTTATACCTCACAACGCAACATGCCTATTTGCAGTTATTGGTAATATTCCTCAATGGACCTATTACCCTGGTTTAGGCATTTTAAGTTGTTTCTTAAATCGCACTTGTAAAAAGGGGGAATAAATCTAGCACACATAACCCTCTTCAAGCGATCCCATGTGTCAGGTTCTAACCCAGCCTTTACCAATTCATTCCACCATATGATGGAAAAGTCCTTAAATTCACTAGTGGCTTGCCTTACCCGATGTTGTTCTGCAACGAGATGGGAGTTAAATTTTTGTTCGACAATCAATTCCCAATCTATGTACAGTTCCGGATCATACTTGATAGAGAATGAAGGGATAGTAAATTTGACTTTGGCAAAAGGGTTAGGGTTACCTCGATCATGCGGGTGATTGCCATGGTTATCATTACCTCGCCGATGGCGGTGCACTCGGCGACGCCAATGTTCCTGGTCGGCAGTGTGGGCACTGCCGTGATCGGTGTCTTCTTCATCGGCCTCAACCTCATGCACTGGAGCTGGTGGTTGTTGCCCTGGGCGATTTTCTGCATGTTATCCATTAGTGTAGCGATGTTGTAGGACCTAAAGTAGCGACCAGAGGGGGGTGAATGGACGCCTAAAAATTTCTTGCTAAACTATGATCTAATCCCAACACCCAGGCGAACTTAACCAGACAAATAATATTAGCAAAGCAAATTACTAGAATTAACGTTGTCTAGCCTAACAATGATCGGTATCTTAATTTAAATGATATTAATGATAAGCTAAATAGAAATACTACAGAATATAAAAATTGGTACTAGAAATATTTAATGACGTACACAAACTACCTAAATATATTAATAAAATATTCAGATTTTGGTCCTAAAAATAAACTACTAATCAACTAAATAAAACATGGATCATACAGAAATTAATTCAGAATTAAACCGAAAATATTGTAGGTAAAAACTAGAATAAAAATTAACCGCGACTAATAAATTTTTATTTTCTTTTTATACGAGCAGATTAATCAGATAAAAAATAAAATGAGATACCTAATAAAAATTTAACAGATTAAAAGATTAACTAAGAGATTAATTTTTTATGCTAATTAAAACTAGATAACTATTGATTTAATAAACTAGCTGAAAAATAGGAGATTAAAAACTACTTACCTGCATCGCCGGTGACATCGTCGCTTGTTCGCTTCTTTCGGACGCGGCTATTGAAATCTTCTCGGCTGCGTGCTTCAGCCACCTGCGTCATGGGCCCGCTGCCGAAGCTTTTTCTCTCACAGTGACGTGCTGCTCCCGCAGACTCCGAGCCGTGCGCCTGCTAGCTGATGCCCGTGGTACAACGTGCCAGCGAAGCCGAAAGAACGAGCCCTGCTTCTTCTTTGCATGCGATGGCAGCCTCTGGTGTATTGGATGTGGGGCCCGTTGGAGTCCTGCCGGCAACTCACGCGTGCCTTGATGCACAACGTCGCCTCAAAAGATGTGCTTGTTGCCGTGGAGTTAATGGCGATAGCTGCTGCCGCCGTGGAGGCCTTAGCGCAAAAGAACTGCGTGGTGGAATGTAGATTGACCAGTGATTGACTTCCGTGGCAGAGAGAAAACAGCCCCAAAACTGGCTCTGACGCCTATGGGCAAGCCGACCAGCCTAGGTCCCTTGCGGAATAGCTTTTCACGCCTCCTACACTACGTCAGATCACTGCGTGCCGCTGCTGCGCGCTGAAACCAGAAGAAAAGCGCCTACCGTGTGCATGCGTGGGTCCCGCTGGTTAGGGTTGCCGCCACCCGCTGCACGCTTTGACTCCGGCGATGGCGCCGTGTGCTGGATTGTGTACGCGAAAAGAAAATCACGCCGTGGAAGAGAAAGAAACGGTGAAGATGGAGATTGCTTTTCATTGGAAAATGAAAATGGACTGTAGATTGATTTATTAGAAAACAGTCATCTATCCCCAGGAGGGTAGGGGCCTATTTATAGGCGACTCCTAATACATGAAAAGACTACTTTACCCCTAGGGTAAATTAACACTGACTCTAAAATAAATTCCAAAAATTACTAAAATATTCTTAGTAAAATCTCCCGACCCAAATAAAAATATTCTAAACTTAAAAACTAAATATTTATATCCTAAAAACAAAATAATCATAGGTTGTCAGTTTTGCGCCCAAACTGACAAAGCGTCCACCGTCTTCGCACCGGGTACTCGGATTGGGCCGACCCGACCCCGCAGCTTCCTCAGCCCGGCAATCGCTCGCCGCCCGTGTACGTGAGTCAAGCCCAGTCAACAGACCAGTGGATCATCTGCCGCTCCTAGCTCATGAACCCGGATTAGGCCAGCCCGACTCCGTGGCTCCTCTGCTCGGTTGTCGCTCGCTGCTCGTGTACCTGAGTCACACGTGCCTCAGACTCGGCAGGTCTTGCCTTTCTCTTCCTTTTACTTCCGTTGACATTCACTCATCACATCTGGAGTATAAAACCCATGTTCTTCAACATGGTTTCTCAATCTCCCCCTTGATGAGTGCATTATCAACATCATCTTCAGCTCATCTTCAGAACCTGCAAAACATGTGGAAACAGGAAAACAAAGACAAAAGAAAATAGAAGAAAGAAAATAAAAGTTTAACCCTAATGAAAATGGTCATTATGGTTAACCAAAAATAAAGACTCAAAAGCAAGTGCAAATCTCATAATTACCAACAAGGAACTCCCCCTGAAATAAATCCCAGAGAAAGCTAAAAAATGTACTCCAAAATTTCTCCCACTTGTTGACAATTGGACTCATCAAGTGAGACTAAATGCACTCTAAAAAGACATAGACACAAACTCCCCCTGAAATGCAGCTCCCCCTCGAAATATGCCATGAATGCAGATGGAGTGCAGGTGGAGTGTGAAAAGCATGCTTCTTAGATATGATTAACTACAATTACAACATCTAACATGTATAGCAGAAGATATATTGTCTAAGATACATGACATGGTCAGTGCAACAGATGATATCTAAAAAGAATCATTAGCACGCATTTTTCGATTTTTGCAAACAAAAGCATCACAACATTTTCTAGTTGACAAGCAGAGTAAAGCATGATATGCAAAAGCTAACTGATATCTACCAAGATAAGCATTGTCCAAAACAAAGTGCTTCAGCAAACTTGTCATCTTTTTAAAATTTTCAGACTTTTTCTTTTTCCTTTTTATTTTTTTCATCTCTGCCAGGGGTTATTTGCATGTCAAACCATATGCTAACCGACCAAGTCAAGCCTAGGCCAGAACTGGACCATCAGAAGCTTAAGACATTGGTCTTGGCATACATTACACCGTCCTAGTTCATACCAAAGTGCTATGGTAAGCAGTCTAGAACAATGCAATGCGATAAAGCAACCCCACCTGGATCTTTTCTAATAAATATAAAAATGCGTAAATTTTTCATGTTTCTGAATTTTTATCATTTTTATAGCACATTTTTCATATTTAAAGCATATAAATGTCCAAGATTGCATATCTGCATCTAAGTAAGGATCTAGCTACAAGGCATGTAAAAGATAGCGAACGCATTCAGCCTACACATGCAAGTTACCAGAAGCAATGGTGATCATTTTTCAATTTTAAAAGCATAAAAGCCATGCATATGACAAATATCAGATATATCATGTGAACTGAAACAGAACATGATCATCGACAAGTAATCAAAAACATATACTAGCTCGAGAAAGTAAAGCAGATTAATCATATAACAGAAGCAAGCTCAAAATGTGATTGATGATTATGCATGTTATGAACGCACATAAAAGACGCAATAAAAAATAAAGAAGAAAAGAAAAACTGACTCAAAGTATCCTAGAAAGGATACACAACTCCCAAATCCCCTCGTAAACGCTCGAAAGTAGACTGATCTAGGGGTTTAGTAAAAATATCAGCCAACTGCTGATGAGTATCAACATGAATAAGATCTATGACTCCTTTCTCATATTGATCCCTCAGAAAGTGAAAGCGCACATCAATATGTTTGGTTTTTGAATGAAGACATGGGTTTTTCCCTACACTAATTGCACTGGTGCTATCACAAAACAAAGGAACTCTCGAAGGGAAGAACAACCCAAAATCCCACAAAGTAGAAATCATCCAAACCAACTGAGAACAGCAGCTAGCAGCAGCTACATACTCAGCCTCAGTAGTAGAAAGCGCAACTCCAATTGTTTTCGAGAAGACCAGGAAACAAGTGAAGAACCAAGAAGCTGACAAGTACCGGAAGTCGACTTGCGATCCAGTCGGCACTCACCAAAATCAGCGTCCGAAAAACCAGCTAAATCAAGAGACGATGATGCAGAATAATAAAGACCTAAATCAGGAGCATAAGTAAGATACCTGAAAGTACGCTTCACAGCCTGCCAGTGAGATGTGTGTGGCGAAGACTGAAAACGCGCACACACACCCACAACAAATTGAATGTCCGGTCTCGTCGCAATCAAGTATAGCAGCGATCCGATCATCCCTCGATACTCCCTCTCGTTTACCTTAACGTTGTTCTCGTCCTTGTCCAGACCTCCATATGTACCCATTGGGGTCATCTGTGGCTTTAGCTCTCCACCAAAGTCAAACTTCTTCAGCATATCCCGTGTGTACTTACCCTGGTGGATGAAAATGTCGTCCTTGGTCTGCTTGATCTGGAGACCTAAAAAGTACTTAAGTTCTCCCATGAGACTCATCTCAAACTCGCTATGCATCTGCTCAGAAAACATGGATACAAGCTCATTAGTAGAACCACTAAAAATAATATCGTCAACATAAAACTGAGCAACCAATAAGTATGCGCCTACTCTAAGCAAGAAAAGAGTCTTGTCCACAGAACCCATCACAAAACCTTTCTGCAACAAGAACTGCTTCAGGCGATCATACCAAGCCCTAGGGGCCTGCTTCAGACCATATAAAGCCTTCTGCAACTTGTAAACATGTCGTGGAAATTTAGGGTTCTCAAAACCAGGGGGTTGCTTAACATAGACCTCCTCCTCTATATACCTATTTAGAAAAGCACTCTTAACATCCATTTGATGAAGCTTAAAACCTTTAGAAGCAGCAAAGGCCAAAAGAATACGAATGGACTCAAGGCGAGCAATAGGGGCGAAGGTCTCTTCAAAATCAATACCTTCTTTTTGACAAAACCTTGTGCCACTAATTGAGCTTTGTTGCGCACCACAACACCATCTTCTCCTTGTTTGTTCTTAAACACCCACTTGGTGCCAATGGTGTTACATCCAGGTGGCAGCTCAACTAGTGTCCAAACCCAATTGCGACCAAATTTTCAAGCTCTTCTTGCATGACGTTTATCCAATTTGAATCGGAAAGAGCATGAGAAACATCTCAGGGCTCAAAAGTGGCAACAAAAGCAGACTCAGCAAACATAGCAAGTGAACCAGCTGAGGAACGTAAGGATCTCTCAGTAAGGTTACCTATGATGAGCTCTGAAGGGTGATCATGCTGAACTATTCGGGATCCTAGGTGATCTGAAGTCACCTCACTAGAGTCAGCAACTGGCTCCTCTAGACTCGGCTGAGAAGTCATCTCACCGGAGTCAGCACCTGGCACCTCTGGACTCGACTGAGGAGGCTCGATCGAAGTAGAAGCAGTAATTCGAGGTCCGTCCTCATCCTAAGTCGAAGTCTCAGAAGGTGTGGGGTCTGCAGGTGGTGCAGAGGGCCCACCCTCATCATCAGCAGGAGGGTCATCATCTTCCTCGAAGATGGACTCTCCAAGCTCATCATCTCTTGAAAGTTCAAAAGAAGGAGTCGGTGAGAGCAAAGACTCATCAAAAGAAACCTCACAAGTCTCGACAAGCATCTGAGAGTCTAGGTTCCAAACACGAAAGCCTTGTGAGTGCAAAGCATAGCCAAGAAAGACTCCATCCCAACAACGAGACTTAAACTTGTCCAAATGCCCTCCCTTCTGAAGCACAAAGCACTTGCATCCAAAAGCTCGCAAGTGACTCACCTTAGGCTGTCTACCAAAACACAACTCATATGACGTCTTACCTAAGTAAGCTCTAAGAAAAATCCTGTTGGCAAGATAGCAAGTTGTGTTCATTGCTTCAGCCCAAAAACGCCTAGGAGTCCTATGCTCATCAAGCATCGTCCTGGTCATCTCGACAAGCGTGCGGTTCTTTCGCTCCGCAATGCCGTTCTGTGGGGGAGTGTAAGGAGGAGAGAACTGATGATCAAGACCCTGTTCACTACAGAAGCTGACGAACTGAGAGTTCTTAAACTCAGAGTCGTTGTCCGAACGAATTGCTCCCATCAGACCATTGTTCTCGTTCTTCAGCTTCAAAATCAGGTCATGAACATACTGAAAAGTCTCATCCTTAGACTCTAGAAAGTAAACCCACGAGAATCGAGAAAAATCGTCAACTATTACAAGGGCGTACCACTTCCCACCAACTGAGTTTACTCGAGCTGGACCTACTGTGTCAATGTGCAACATCTCTCCCGGGTACGAAGTCATCACCTGAGTCACAGGTGCGTGAGAAGCGGCAACCATTTTCCCTTGACGACAGGGATGACACACTAGATCCTTCTCCATCTTAAGCTTAGGCAATCCTCAGATAAGATCCATAGAACTCAATCTAACAAGTAGATCAAAGCTCAAATAGCCTAACCTTCTATGCCACTTCCATAGCTCAGAGGAGGATTCGGCCATCAGGCAGCGAGAAGGGCCAGAAGAACTAGAGAAATCAATACGAAAAACCTTACCAAAAGGTAAGATCCGGCAAACTAAAGATCCTCTAGAATCAATGACAGAAGACATGTCCTTCTTAAAGCGCACTTCTAAACCATCCTCAAGCAGATGTGAAACAGAAATTAGATTAAAGTTCAGATTTCGAACTAAAGAAACATTCTTCAAAGAGAAATAAACAGAAATACGAATCGACCCGATACCTTGTACCTTCCCTTGACCACTCTTCCCAAAAGTGATGTATTCCTTGGAGCTCGGGGGAGTGAGGCCAGAGAACCATCTGTGGTGTCCCATCATATGGCGAGAACATCCTGAATCCATGATCCATACGTCCTCCAGTCCTCGATCCTACAAGATCAATGGTCATGAGTGGGAGCAAATGGTCGACCATTAGGTCTAGCAAAAGTACTAAACCAGTGTCGAGCCATCTGCTCGTAAGTAGGAAAGTAGAAGGAATCATATGAGTTTGGACCAAAACGCGGATCAAAGCGCGGTCCTCCGTTCTGCCTAAAATCACGGTCACGAGGTCCAAAACCGTATCCATAACGATCTGGAACTGTGCCAAAACAGAAACCATCCTCCAGAGCATGATCATAAAAACCGTCTCCTCTACCACCACCTACACGATGTGGCCTGGCCTCTAGCCTCTCTCTACGTCGAGGAACTCTCTGTCTACCACCCTGCTGGTAGAACTGCTCCTGCCCACCTCGAGCTCTCTCTACTCGCTCAACCCGCTTCCTCCTGACGCAAAACTCCTCAAGATGCCCATCTCTCTAACAAAACTCACAGTGATAGGTAGGCTTCTTGGGATGTTGTTGTGGCTTAGGATTCTTAGACTTGGTGGTGTTGGGTGTAGCATCTTTGGTGTGAGAGGGTCCAGGTAAAGAATCAAGAGAAGTGTGGAGAGTTTTAGGCTTTGCAACCCAGATCTGCTTCTTAGGTGGAGCTTTAGGTTGTTCTTGGATCACTCCATTCTTGGGATGACTATTCTTAAAGGACTCAGTGGAGTGAGTCTTGGGATATCTCTGTTTGGGAGTCATCTTACTCCACTCCACTACTCGGCTAATTGCACTCTCAAAATCAGCGTTGGTATAGGTGTAACCTACCCCAAACCCATCTGTCTCTTGAACTGCTGGATCATCATGCCGAGCTGTGGCTCTCTGGCACTAATCCAACTCAAGATATGAAGAAGGTAAAAGTTCTCGTTCTGAACATCAGCTAGCTCCTCTCTCAAAGAAGCTAACACCTCCACCTGAGACAAAGCAGATCTCACACTCTTTATCAACTTCAACAGACTTCTCAGCTTTTAGCTTGATCAACTCCATTCTGATGGACAAGCAGTTCTCACAAACAGTGGGTGGAACTGACAAGGTCTCAAGCTCTAGCTTAGTCTGCTCTAACTCAGCTCTCACTCTAGCTAACTCGCTCAACTGCTCATCACTCTTGGCTCTCAGCTCAGCTATACTAGCTAAATGGGATGGGCAGTCTACACAAGGTGCGACGACAGTGGCATGAGCATCTTTTAGCTCCTGCTGAGTGCTCTCAAGCTTAGTGGCCAATGTGTCTCTCTCATCTACTCTCTCTATGTACTTGGACTTAAGAGTCGTCAGGTCACACAACAACACCTCACAGTTAGGGAACTCACCACTATCTCCCAAGCAAGGGGAGGAAGACAAACTCTCAATCTTGTCATTCGTCGTGGCAAGCTCACTCTCAAGCTCATCTATCCTCATCTTAGCCCGTCTAAGCAGTTTCTCCCGATACTTCAACTCCTGATGGTTCTGTTCTAGTAAATTAACAACTTCTTGTTCATAGGATGATACCTTCTCATCGTCGTCGTCGTCGGAGTCGTTGGAGGAGTCCTTTTCTTTCTTCTCCCCAAGAGCCATTGAGCAGAAGCTCTTGTGCGGTCTTCGGCTATCACGTGAGCGTCTCTTCGGCTTGTCCCTGAAGGCCATGAAACAGAGGCCCGCCGGATCATCCCTGTCCTTCCCCTTCCTGATCACGATCTCTTCATCACTTGAGCTCAAAGATGAGGAGGAAGACGAGGATCTCTTGGAGTAACTTTTCTCCATCTCCGCGAAGAAAGCCTTGTCTCATTTCTTGTTCTCACGCCTGTAGTCCTTCAAAGCCTTTCGAAAGAATCTCTTCTTGGGCTTTCCCTTTGTAGAGTTGTCGTACTTGTCGGAGTCGTAGGAGTTGCTGTCGGTTCCTTTCTTTTAATTCTTCCGCTTGGGGCAGTCGGCAATGAAATGACCTGTATCACCACACTCAAAGCATCCGGATTTTGTGTCGTGTCTCTTAAACATTCGCTTATCATAGACATGTCGCACCCGGTTGTTAAACAAGCATAGATCATCATCTCCTAGAGTATCAAGTTGTTCCTCGGAGATAGACATCAAGGAAAAAGCAGTACAACTCATGGCATTACGATCAGCAGACGGTGTCGCAAGCGCTAGAGTCTTTGAGCCAGAACCAGTGAGATTTTATCTCAACTGGATATCGACCTCTGAGGCCTTGAGCTTACTAAAAAGCTCTGCGACAGTCAAGGTATCATAAGACGCACTCTCAACAATAGAAGAGACCTTGATCTCCCAGATCTTACGGTCCATGGTATGGAGTACCTTAAGAGCCTGTTCATGATCCGAGACCAGCTGATCACGCTCGGCCTTGTTGACGTGAAGCTTGTTAATGATCGATTGAAAGCGACCAAACAAAGCTTCAACAGTCTCACCTAGCTTCTGTGAGAAATTCTCATACTCACGACGGTAGGTCTGGTAGAGCCTAGCCTTGACCTGAGCTGTCCCCTCATGGTGTGCCTGGAGGGTAGCCCAGATTTCTCGAGCAGTGGTGAGATGACTAACACGCTCAAACTCACTAGGTACCTAGACCAGAAAATAAAATATTCACCGCCTTACTATTATTTTGATGCTGGGTAACTACATCTGTAGCAGTATCCGCAGCAATAGTCGCTATGGTGAAGGTAGGATGAATACAAATCTCCCATATGTCCGAGCTCTGGCTCATAAGGTATGCTCGCATGCGAGTCTTCCAATAAGTGTAGCCAAAAGCTTCTAGGGACGGAATTTTGCCAGAAGACGTCATGGTCACTACCTAGGTTTAGAATCGATTAAGATATTAGAAAACCCTAACCTCGCTCTGATACCACTTGTAGGACCGAAAGTAGCGACCAGAGGGGGGAGTGAATGGACGCCTAAAAATTTCTTGCTAAACTATGATCTAATCCCAACACCCAAGCGAACTTAACCAGACAAATAATATTAGCAAAGCAAATTACTGGAATTAACGTTGTCTAGACTAACAATGATCGTATCTTAATTTAAATGATATTAATGATAAGCTCTATAAAAATACTGCAGAATATAAAAATTGGTACTAGAAATATTTAATGACATACACAAACTACCTAAATATATTAATAAAATATTCAGATTTCAGTCTTAAAAATAAACTAATAATCAACTAAATAAAACATGGATCATACAAAAATTAATTCAGAATTAAACCAAAAATATTGCAGGTAAAAACTAGAATAAAAATTAACCGCGACTAATAAATTTTTTCTTTTCTTTTTATACGAGCTGATTAATCAGATAAAAAATAAAACGAGATACCTAATAAAAATTTAACAGATTAAAGATTAACTAAGAGATTAATTTTTTATGCTAATTAAAACTAGATAACTATTGATTTAATAAACTAGCTGAAAAATAGGAGATTAAAAACTACTTGCCTGCATCACCGGTGACGTCGTCGCTTGTTCGCTTCTTTCGGACACGGCTGATGAAATCTGCTCGGCTGCGTGCTTCAGCCACATGCACCGTGGGCCCGCTGCCGAAGCTTTTTCTCTCACCGTGACGTGCTGCTCCCGTAGACTCCGAGCCGTGCGCCTGCTAGCCGACGCCCGTGTTACAACATACCAGCGAAGCCGAAAGAACGAGCCCTGCTTCTTCTTTGCATGCGATGGCAGCCTCTGGCGTGTTGGATGTGGGGCCTGTTGGAGTCCTGTCGGCAGCTCACGCGTGCCTGATGCGCAGCATCGCCTCAAAAGACGTGCTTGTTGCCGTGGAGTTAATGGCGATAGCTGCTGCCGCCGTGGAGGCCTTAGCGCAAAAGAACTGCTGTGGTGGACTGTAGATTGACCGGTGATTGACTTCCGTGGCAGAGAGAAAACAACCCCAAAAACTGGCTCTGATGCCTATGGGCTAGCCGCCAGCCTAGGTCCCTTGTGGAATAGCTTTTCACGCCTCCTGCGCTGCGTCAGATCACTGCGTGCCACTGTTGCGCGCTGAAACCAGAAGAAAAGCGCCTGTCGTGTGCATGCGTGGGTCCTGCTGGTTGGGGCTGCCGCCGCCCGCTGCACGCTTTGACTCCGCGATGGCGCCGTGTGGTGGATTGTGTACGCGAAAAGAAAATCACACCGTGGAAGAGAAAGAAACAATGAAGATGGAGATTGCTTTTCGGTGGAAAATGAAAATGGACTGTAGATTGATCTATTAGAAAACAGTCATCTATCCCCAGGGGGGATAGGGCCTATTTATAGGCGACTCCTAATACATGAAAAGACTAATTTACCCCTAGGGTAAATTAACACTGACTCTAAAATAAATTCCGACAATTACTAAAATATTCTTAGAAAAATCTCCTGACTCAAATAAAAATACTCTAAACTTAAAAACTAAATATTAATATCCTAAAAACAAAATAATTATAGGTTGTCAGTTTTGCACCTAAAATGACAAAGCGTCCACCGTCTTCGCACCGGGTACCCGGATTGGGCCGACCCGACCCCGCAGCTTCCTTAGCCCGGCAATCGCTCGCCGCCCGTGTACCTGAGTCAAACCCAGTCAACATACCAGTGGATCATCTGCCGCTCCTAGCTCATGTACCCGGATTGGGCCAGCCCGACTCCACGGCTCCTCTACCCGGCTGTCGCTCGCTGCTCGTGTACCTGAGTCACACGCGCCTCAGACTCGACAGGTCTTCCTTTCTCTTCCTTTGACTTCCGTTGACAATCACTCATCACATCTGGAGTATCAAACCCATGTTCTTCAACATGGTTTCTCAGACTGTTGCCGGCAAACTCTTGGATGTTTAACTGCATGGCATTCATGCTACCATTGAACTTTCCTTTGATTCATTGATGTTCATCGTTAGACGCGTAGTCCTCGAAATCGATGATCTCACCTGCCATTGTTAGTATGGAATAAGGGATAAAATAGCAATATTATCCCTATCAGCTACTTCCACTTGATGAGACTGTGGTCGGTGGATCACTCTCTTGCTTATTCACTTTCCACGTCTTACCAAATCCTTATGAAGTTCTTACCAATTGAAGCAGACAGTTCGACCAGAAAGGTGGGGATGTCCGATTACTTGAGAGGCGCGATTGCAAGGATCCAATCTGTTTTGATGGAAGTATGTAGATCTTGGAAGGAAAATTTAGTAGCAAGTGTTAGCACAGATAAATAACATAATTAACACTATTGAATAACAATCCAAAACATGTTAGAGTTGCTGGCGAGACTGGTCCTTATGGTCTAGTCTAAGCAAGCGATAGTGAGAAGGGAACAAGGACTGTGGGACGTGCACTCAGAGCATGCAAAAGGTCAAGGTTGTTAGATGTACAGCATGGATCAGGACACTTTTGCTACCTGCCCTTCCTTTTTGCCTTCTTTTCTTTTCTTTCTTGGGACCACTTTTCCTTTGGATCTATGGATGAACAAGCTTTTGTTATATGGTTCTCGAAAAAGTTATGTTGCTTGATCTTGAATCCGTATGCGGAGGTAGTGTCCAATGATTTTCCTTTTTTAAAAGGATGTGCAGAACAAAGAGTCTGCACTTTTTCTTGCTTGTTTGGTTCTTGAAGAACTCTTTAGAAAGGCTTGTAGAAAAAGCACAAGGATGCTAGCGTTGCTGGTGGATGGTACAAGGCGGTTTGCAACCTAGCTACTAGCCTATGTGGAAAAAAGAACCCAAGGCGGTGGTGGCACGACACTAGGGTAAAACCGATCTCATAAGGAAAAGGGCTCTCGCCACAACACAAGACTCAAAATAGACTCAAGAACACGACTCTAAACCAACAACAAGACTCGAACAAAGGACTCAAACTTAACAAAGAAAAAACTGAAATCGATCTAGCGAAAAATGTTCAAGAGGGTTCGGAGAACAGCGGAATGAACTAGCACAGAACAACACAATATTTCGTGTGGCTTTTTTGGACTTTGGGAAAACAAGAAACACAAGGACAGATTGATACCAAATGGGCAACCTTCGCTCTGATACCACTTGATGAGCACGGGGACGTGCAAAAGGGTTGGCCCGATCTTTCGATTAGTACGATTGAGGCGATGAGTGGACGTTGATGCTTTAAGGCTTCCGATCAGGGACCAAAACCTTGCAATCGCTACACCCTCTCATCTAGTCATTATCAACCACGCTTTCACCTAGTCGACCTCACCACGAAGATTTTGATCCTACAAATCAATCGTAGAACTTTGCAAGAACAAGGTAAAACACAATCTAAAATTGCAAATGATAATCTGAAGATTGAAGGTTTGGGGATTTACAAACTGGTATACGACGAAATTGCAATGGTAGAATAATCTAAGCAAAACCCAACCCTAACTCGTGGAGGCTACCAACTATTTATATGGTTTACAGAACAGAGTTATGGGTCATGCCCTAGGAATATGGGTGTGTTCCCTAGAAAGACTTCATTCATATCGAGAACCCAGACTTAGCTAAGTTAGGTGGCGTCGTATACTGGTTGATCTGATGATCGGGCAAGGCCATCATCCAATGGTGATGGCAATCAGCCAAGGGTTTATTCTAGTAGAGGTCCGAGTGGTAGCTGATACCGATAGAGTGTCGTAGTCGGCTGTCGAGTAGAACTTGATCGAAGTCATCGATAGTCGGTCGATGGCTGGGGGGGTCTGATTGATGGATGATGTCGATAATGGTTCAAGTGGTGGTCGATGATGATGGGGGTCGCAATCGACAATTGGCCTGATCTAGCATGTCTTCTCCCATATTCCTAAGTATAATACATTCATAACCGGAACTAAGCAATTCACTCATAGGATAGTTATTCTGAGTACCAAGTAGCGAATTCACCTTATCATTGAGTTGTCGGACTCGGGCTCGAGTCATTGGTCCTTGGTACTCAGGTGTGGTTGTATCGGCCATGGGGATGTCCTCATCATAGTCCGACCAGCCTAGTGTGGCCGGTCTTACCGCACTATGTCAAGCTTGGCTAGGAGTCGGGGGGCAAGATGAGTTTTTAGTATCAAATGTTGATTCGATTAAGAATGCGGTAGGTGCTTCCAGAAGTCACGAGGATGGTTGGAGAACTCCAATTATTTAGTATATGAAGGATCCTAGTCAGAGGGTTGATTGGAAAGTTCAGCGACAAGCATTTAAATTTGTGTTGCTTGATGATGTATTGTATCGCTGAATAGTTGGAGTACTTTTGAAAAATTTGAATGTCGATCAATCTAAAGTTGTTATAAGAGAAGTTCATGAAGGACTTTGCGGTACTCATTAGTCGGCCCAAAAGATGAGTTGGATGCTCAAGACAGCGGGTTTTTATTGGCCGACGATGACTGAAGATTGCTTCAAGTATTACAGAGGATGTGAGGCATGTCAAAGTTTTGGTAATATTTAGCTTGCTCCCGCATCTTTTCTTAATCCTATTATCAAACCATGGTTGTTCCGATGTTGGGGTTTATACTTCACTGACCAAATTCATCCCCCTTCTTCAAAACGGCATCAGTTCGTGTTGATGGCAACAAATTATTTCACCAGGTGGACCGAGGTTGTGCATCTCAAGAATATGAGTCACAACGAGGTAATTGATTTCATCTTTAAGCACATTATATATAGATTTGGTATTCCCCAAACTCTTACTACAGATCAGGGTACTTCCTTTGATTCTAAAGAAGTGAGAGATTTTGCCAAATCTTATGGTATGAAGTTGATAAACTATTCACCATACTATGCTTAGGCCAATGGTCATACCGAGTCTAGTAATAAGGTTATGATTAAGCTCATTAGGAAAAAGATTGAGGAGTTTCCTAAAAGGTGGCATGAAGTGCTTTCTGAGGAGTTATAGGCATGCAGAATAGCGAAGCACGGTGCGACAAAAGTAAGTCCATATGATTTGGTATACGGGCAAGAAGTCATTTTACCCATAGAGGTGAATCTGGCTCTTTGAGACTGCTTAAACAGGATGGCTTATCGGTCGGTGATTATTAAATTCTCTTAAAATATAACTTGGAAGAAGTGACTGATAAGAGGTTTAGGGCTCTAGAGGCAATTGAAAGAGACAAGCGAAGAGTAGTTAGAGCTTACAACAAGTAGGTAAGAGCAAAATCATTTCAGGTTGGTGATTTTGTCTGTAAGACAATTTTGCCTTTGGGCACTAAAATTGCAAAGTTTGGCAAGTGTAGGACCGAAAGTAGCGACCAGAGGCGGGGTGAATGGGCGCCTAAAAAATTCTTTCGAATCAATGGCCTGCTCCCAACACCCAACGCACCTCAACAAACTTAGCAAACAAAGGTAAATAGATCAATAGAGCCTAAAAAGATCTAGCCTAAAAACGACTGGTGTCCTAATCGAAAAGACACCAACACAGTGCTTATAGGCAGATTAACAGATCATTCAAGACATGAGTATTCAAGCTTCATAAAAGTAAATTATCATAGACATTTAACCTTTGGTGCACCTGAAATGAGAAACCTTACTGTTCGAAGTTGTCTCCAGTACGATACTTGACGAAGCCTGTTCGAATCCTGCTTCGAAGAGTAACGAAGCCTGCACTTCGAAGTATGTTGCTTGCAGCAGCAGACTCCGATCAGCTAGGAACCGAAGTTTAAAACCCGAAGCACCCTTCGCTAATAAAATTTCGGACAGCACTTCGCTAGAACACTTCGAACAGAACAACCAGCATAGTTCAAGAAAAAAATGCCGAAGTCAAACATCGAACTCCGTGCAACTTGAAGAACTTCGGCACATGCAGGCTTCGCTTGCGGAGTGAGAAGGCTTCGAAGCCTGTTTTTCAGACTACGCCCGAAAGGCAGTACATCGCAAGTATTACTTTAGAATCTGCAGCGAAGCTGTCTGAACAATTTTACAGACCGCTGGCGAAGCCGAACACACACTTCGACACGAAATTTCAGTGGCTGACAAGGTGACACACTGAGGCTCAACTTCCTACGACCTGACACAGTTGCTGTGGAGCAGATTTCAAGCAACTAACACTGGATTGCTGCACGAGCTAGAGCCTATACTCTGCCACTGTGCACATCTATTCCTGCCATGCTATACTAGTGCACCAAAGCTGCTTGCCGTGCAAAATTCCTGCGCAACATTACTCCTGCAGTGACAGCCTGAAGAGCTAGAAGGCCCGCTACACTAGACTTAGAGAAAATAGGCTACATCTACACAAGCCTAGGTGCTAGCAACAGATAGGCAACACGGTAGAGACAAGTCAAACACACGAAACGAGATCATTAGGCTCTAGGAACACGTCAACAGGAAAATCCAGGCAGGAGGAAAAAATATCGAAGACAATCTATTCTATACGGAAGAACACCATACCATCAGGTTCGCTACAGAGATCAAGATATTCCACATGAAGAATAAAACAACCATCACACATAGACAATCAATCTAGGCACGTAAAAAGAGTCCACAATAAATGACTCCA
Source organism: Zizania palustris (assembly GCA_019279435.1). Classification (NCBI taxonomy): domain Eukaryota; kingdom Viridiplantae; phylum Streptophyta; class Magnoliopsida; order Poales; family Poaceae; genus Zizania; species Zizania palustris. The sequence continues at coordinate 65,917,799 of JAAALK010000284.1, read as the reverse complement.
CATCGAGACTATCGAAGGCTGAGAATGGGAGAATAGCACCTGGTGAAGCAAATCGTACGAGACGAACAACAGCAGCAGCGATTCCAAAGCAAAACAGATAACACGCTTGTTAGCGGCGCAAATAGGAGAAGCAAAGCCAATGACCCAAACTTTTTGATTAGTAAAGTGATTTCTGAAAGGGTAACCCTAACTCTAGGGATTGGGGCCCTATTTATAGGCAGCCCAATAACCTAGGAAAATACCAAAAGACCCTTAGGGTTTTTATAGACGCTGAAATAAAATTGAAAAGACCAAACTGTCCTTAGGATATTTTTACAGACTCGACTGACTGACTGTGGGCCTAAGGACAAAATAGTAAACTCCTAATTATACATGACTTATCCTGAAGCAGAGCTTTCGTAGCGACTATGGCTTCACCTCAGAATAGTCCGATCTGAGATCAGCGGTTGTCAGTTTTGCGCCGACACTGACAAAGCGTCCACCGACTTTGCACCAGGTACCCGGATTGGGCCGGCCCGATTCCGCAGCTCTCTCAGCCCGGCAATCAGTTGCTGCCCGTGTACCTAAGTCAATCCTGGTCAACAGCCCAGTGGATCCTCTGCTGCTCCTAGCCCATGTACCCGGATTGGGCTAGCCCGACTTCGCGGCCCCTCTGCCCGACAGTCGCTTGCTGCCCATGTACCTGAGTCACATGCAGTCCAGACACAGCAGGTGTTCTCCTCTCTTTGTGTCCTCTTGACTTCCGTTGACAATGACTCATCACATCTGGAGCCATGAGGCCCATACTCTTCAGCATGGCTCCTCAATCTCCCCCTTAATGAGTGCATTGTCAAAACTTCTCTTTATCAGCTCTCTAGTACGTGCAAGCACATGTGGAAACATGAAAAAACACAAGAAAACAGAGAAGAAGAAAATAAAATAAAAGTTTAACCCTAATGACCAAAAACCGAACAAAAGCAAGAAAGCGGTCATTATGGTTAATCGAAAGTAAAGACTCAAAATGAGTGCAATCTCAGAATTATCAACAAGGATATCCAAAGACTAAGGACAAACGGGACAAAAACTCCCCCTGAAACAAATCCCAGAGAAAGCCAAAACTCTTCCTTATATTCTTCTCCCAAAATTTCTCCCCCTGAAATGCAACTCCCCCTCAAAATATGCAATGAATGCAACTGGGTGCAGGTGGAGTGTAGAAAGCATGCTTCTCAGATATGATTGACTCCAATTACAACATCTAACAGGTATAGCAAAAGACATATTGTCTAAGACACATGGCTTGATCAGTGCAACAGATGATATCTAAAGAAAGTCATTAGCACATATTTTTCAATTTTCGCAAACAAAAACATCACCACATTTTCCAATTGACAAGCAAGGTAAAGCATGAGATACAAAAGCTAACTGATATATACCAAGATAAGCATTGTCCAAAAACAAAGTGGTTCAGCAAACTTGTTATCTTTTTAATTTTCAGGCTTTTTCTTTTTCCTTTTTCATTTTTGCCAGGGGTTATTTGCATGTCAAACCTTATGCTGACCGACCAAGTCAAGCCTAGGCCAGGACTGTACCATTAGAAGCTTAAGACATTGGTCTTGGCATACACTACACTGTCCTACTTCATACTAAAGTGCTATGGTAAGCAGTCCAGAACAATGCAATGCGACAAAGCAAACCCACCTAGATCTTGTCAACTCAAGCATAAAAAGGCATGGAATTTTCATTCATTTTTATTTTTATCATTTTATAGCACATTTTCCATGTTAAAGCATATAGATGTCCAAGTTGCATATCTACATCTAAGTAAGGATCTAGCTACAAGGCATGTAACAGATAGCAAAGGCATTCAACCTACACATGCTAGTTACCAGAAGCAATGGTGATCATTTTTTTAATTTTAAAGCATAAAACCCATGCATATGACATATATCAGACATATCATGTGAACTGAAGAAAAGCATGATCATCGAAAAGTAATCAAAAGCATGTACCAGCTAGAATAAGTAAAGCAGATCAATCATATAACAGAAGCAGGCTCAAAGTTTGATATGTGAACATGCATGATATGAACACACACAAAAAGGCTCAAGAAAAGAGTAACAAAGAAAGAAAAACTGACTCAAAATATTCTAAAAAGGATACACAACACCCAAATCCCCTCGTAAACGCTCAAAAGTAGACTGATCTAGGGGTTTGGTGAAAATGTCAGCCAACTGATGATGGGTATCAACATGAACAAGGTCAATGACACCTTTCTCATATTGATCCCTCAGAAAGTGAAAGTGCACATCAATGTGTTTTGTTTTTGAATGGAGACAAGGGTTTTTCCCTACACTAATTGCACTGGTGCTGTCACAAAACAGAGGAACTCTGGTAGGAAAGAACAACCCAAAATCTCACAAAGTGGAAATCATCCAAACCAACTGTGAGCAGTAGCTAGCAGCAGCTACATACTCAGCCTCAGTGGTCGAAAGTGCAACTCCAGACTGCTTTCGAGAAGACCAAGAGACAAGAGAAGAACCAAGAAACTGGCAAGTACCGGAAGTCGACTTGCGATCCAACCGGCACACACCAAAGTCAGCGTCCGAAAATCCAAATAAATCAAGAGATGATGATGCTGAATAATAAAGACCAAGATCAGGCGCATAGGTAAGATACCTGAAAATGCGCTTGACAGCCTGCCGATGAGACGCGCGTGGTGAAGACTGGAAGCACGCACACAGTCCTACGGCAAACTGTATGTCTGGCCTCGTCGCTGTCAAGTACAGCAGCGAACCGATCATCCCTCAAAACTCTCTCTCGTTGACCTTGACGCTGCTCTCGTCCTTGTCCAGGCCCCTAGATGTACCCATTGGGGTCATCTGAGGCTTCGACTCTCCACCAAAGTCGAACTTCTTCAACATGTCTCGCGTATACTTACTCTGGTGGATGAAGGTGCAATCCTTGGTCTAGTTGATCTAGAGCCCAAGGAAATACTTGAGCTCACCCATGAGGCTCATCTCAAACTCACTGTGCATCTGCTCAGAAAACATGGACACAAGAACTTCAGTAGTACCGCCAAAAATAATATCGTCCATGTAAATCTGAGCGACCAAGAAATATGAGGCATCTCTGAGCAAGAAAAGAATTTTATCCACAGAACCCATCACAAAGCCCTTCCCCAACAAAAAATGCTTCAACCGGTCATACCAAGCCCTGGGGGCTTGCTTCAGACCATATAAAGCTTTTTGCAGCTTAAAAACATGTCGAGGAAACTTTGGGTTTTCAAAACCGGGGGGCTGCCTAACATAGACTTCCTCCTCTATGTACCCGTTCAGAAAAGCACTCTTGACATCCATTTGAAAAAGCTTAAAACCCTTCGAAGCGGCAAAATCTAAGAGAATGCGAATGGACTCAAGACGGGCAACAGGAGCGAAAGTCTCTTCAAAATCAATACCCTCTTTCTGTCAAAAACCCTGGGCAACTAGTCGAGCATTGTTGCGCACCACAACCCTAACTTCACCTTACTTATTTTTGAACACCCACTTGGTGCCTATGGGGTTGCATCCGGGTGGCAGCTCAACTAGAGTCCAAACCCGATTGCGGACAAAATTCTCTAGCTCTTCTTGCATGGCATTAATCCAGTTCGAATCAGAAAGAGCTTGAGAAACGTCTCTGGGCTCAAAATATGCAACAAAAGCAGACTCACCAAACACAGCCAGCGAGTCAACAGAAGAGCGCAAAGTCCTTTCAGACAGATCACCGATGATGAGCTCTGAGGGGTGATCACACTGAACTGCTCTAGATCCCTGGTGATCTGAAATCACCTCACCGGAGTCAGCAGCTGGCACCTCTGGACTTGACTGAGGGGGCTCGATCGAAGTGGAAGAAGTGATCAGAGGTCCGCCCTTGTCCTCAGTCGAAGTCTCAGAAGGTGTGGGTTCTGCAAGCTGTGCAGAAGGCCCACCCTCATCAACAGCTGGAGTATCATCATATTCCTCGAAGATAGACTCTCCGAGCTCACCATCTCCAGACAGCTCAAAAGGAGTCAAAGAAGGCAAGGAATCATCAAAAGAAACCTCACAAGTCTCGACAAGCTGCTGGGAGTCGAGGTTCCAAACACGGAAGCCTCGAGAATGCAAAGCATAACCAAGAAAAACTCCATCTCAGCAACGAGACTCAAACTTGTCCAAATGCCCTCCCTTATTGAGCACAAAGCACTTGCAGCCAAACGCTCGCAAGTGGCTCACCTTGGGATGTCTGCCAAACCGCAACTCATACGAAGTGTTACCTAGGTAAGCTCTAAGAAAAATGTGGTTGGCCAGATAGCAAGCCGTGTTCATGGCTTCAACCCAAAAGCGCCTAGGAGTCATGTGCTCATCGAGCATCATCCTGGCCATCTCAAGTAGCGTGCGGTTGTTTCGTTCCACAACGCCGTTCTGTGGGGGAGTGTAAGGAGCAGAAAACTGATGATCAAGACCCCGATCGCTATAGAAGGTGACGAACTGAGAGTTCTTGAACTCAGAGCCGTTGTCAGAGCGAATCGCTCGCATCCAACCATTGTTCTCATTCTTCAGCTTCAAAACCAGGTCATGAACAAAATGAAAAGTCTCATCCTTAGACTCCAAGAAGAAAACCCACGAGAATCGAGAAAAATCGTCAATGATAACAAGCGTGTACCACTTCCCACCGACTGAGCGTACCCGAGCTAGACCAACAGTGTCCATATGTAACAGCTCTCCCGGGTACGAAGTCATCACCTAAGTTACAGGTGAGTGAGAAGTGGCAACCATTTTCCCATGACGACAGGGATGGCAAACTAGATCCTTCTCCATCTTAAGCTTGGGCAATCCTCGGATGAGGTCCATAGAGCTCAATCTGACTAGCAGATCAAAACTCAAATGGCCTAACCTCCTATGCCACTTCCAGAGCTCAGAGGAGGATCCAACAATCAAATAGCGAGAAGGGCCAAAAGGACTAGAGAAGTCAATCCGAAAAACCTTACCGAAGGGTAAGATCTGGAAAATCAAAGACCCTCTAGAATCAATCACAGAAGACATGCCCTTCTTAAAACGAACCTCCAAACCATCCTCAAGAAGTTGCGAAATAGAAATCAAATTGAAGTTCAAATTTCCAACCAAAGCAACATTCATCAAAGAGAAATGGTCTGAGATGCGAATTGAGCCAATGTCGTGTACCTTCCCTTGACCACTGTTCCCGAAGGTGATGTATTCCTTGGAGCTCGCGGGAGAGAGACTGGAGGACCATCTGTAATGTCCCGTCATGTGGCGAGAGCATCCTGAGTCCATGATCCATACGTCCTCCAATCCCCGATCCTGCACAATTAGTGGTTGTAAGGGGGAGCAAATGGTCCGGCACCAGGTTTAGAAAAAGAACTAAACCAGTGTCGAGCCATCTGCTCAAAAGATGGAAATCAGATATTATCATAAGAGTCTGGACCAAAACGTGACTCAAAGCACTGTCCTCGGTTCTGCCTAAGGTCTTGGCCACGAGGTCCAGAGCCATATCCAGAATGACCTGGAGCTCTGTCGGAGCGAACACCACCTTCCGGAGCACAGGCATGAAAGCCGTCTCCTCTACCACCACCTACAAGACGCGGCCTGGCCTCTAGCCTCTCCCCACGTCGAGGAACTCTCAGTCTACCACCCTGCTAGTAGAACTGCTCCTGCCCACCACGAGCTCTCTCTACTCTCTCAACTCGCTTCCTCCTGAAGCAAAACTCCTCAAGATGCTCGTCTCTCTGATAGTACTCATAGTGTTAGGTGATCTTCTTGGGGTGTGGTTGAGGCTTGGGGTTTTGGGGCTTAGTGGTGTTGGGTGTAGACTCTTTGGTGTGAGAGGGTCTTGGTAGAGAGTCTAGAGAAGTGTGGAGGTGTTTAGGCTTTGGAACCCAGATGGGCTTCTTGGGTGGAGCTTTAGGCTGTTCTTGGAACACTCCATCCTTGGGCTGACTAGCCAGGAAAGACACAGTGGAGTGAGTCTTTGGGTATCTCTGTTCAGGAGTCATTTTACTCCACTCCACTGCCCGGCTAATAGCACTCTCAAAATCAGTCTTGGTGTAGGTGTAGCCTACGCCAAACCCATCCTGCCTCTTAAACTGCTGGATCATCATGCTGAGTTGTGGCTCTCTGGCACTCACCCAACTCAGGATCTGACAGAGGTAAAAATTCTCATTCTGAACATCAGCTAGCTCCTCTCTCAAGGAAGCTAGAACCTCCACCTGAGATAAGCAGGTCTCACACTCTCTATCAACCTGGATAGACTTCTCGGCTTTCAGCTTGATCAACTCCAATCTAAGAGACAAGCAGTTCTCACAAACAGTGGGTGGAACTGAAAATGTCTCAAGTTCTAGCCTAGTCTGCTCCAGCAATGCTCTAACTCTCTCCAAATCACCCAACTGCTCATCACCCTTGGCTTTCAGCTCAGCTAAACTATCTAGATGGGATGGGCAATCAACACAGGGCACGACGATAGTGGCATGAGCATCTTTCAGCTCCAGCTGAGCGCTCTCAAGCTCAGTTGCCAAAGTGTCCCTCTCATCAACCCTTTTTGTGTACCTGGACTTCAGAGTCGTAAGGTCACACAGCAACACCTCACACTTTGGGCACTCACTGCTACCACCCAAGCAAGGAGAAGAAGATAGACTCTCAATTCTGCCGTTGGCCACGGCAAGCTAACGCTCAAGTTATTCTATCCTCTTCTTAGCCCCTCTAAGCAGTTTTTCCTGATATTTCAACTCTTGACGATTATTTTCAAGTAAATCAATGATTTCACGTTCGTAAGAGGATACCTTTTCATTGTCGTCGTCGTTGGAGTCGTCGGAGGAGCCCTTTTCTTCCTTATCCCCAAGAGCCATTGAGAAGAAGCTCTTGTGGGATCTTCGGCATTGATGTGAGCGGCTCTTCGGCCTGTCCCCGAAGGCCATGAAGTAGAGGCTCGCCAGTTCGTCCTTGTCCTTCCCCTTTCTTATCACGATCTCCTCATCGCTTGAGCTTGATGAAGAGGAAGAAGACGTAGACCGCTTGGAGTAGCTTTTCTCCATCTCGGTGAAGAAGGCCTTGTTGTGCTTCTTGTTCTCACACCGGTAGTCCTTTAGGGATTTTCTGCAGAATCTGGTCTTTGACTTGCCCTTTGTGAAGGAGGAGCTGTCGTGCTTGCCAGAGTCATAGAAGCCACCACCGGTACCTTTCTTGTGAACATTACGCTTGGGGCAGTCGGCGATGAAGTGACCTGGATCACCACACTCAAAGCATCCAGATTTTGTGCCGTGTCTTTTGAACATTCGCTTATCATAGACACGATGCACCCGGTTGTTAAACAGACACAGGTCATCATCTCCTAGCAACTCAAGCTGGTTCTCTCTATCAAGGAGAACCCAGCATAGCTTATAGAGGAGGGGTCAGCAGAAGGTGTAGCAAGGGCAAGGGTTTTTGATCCAGAATCAGTGAGATTTGATCTCAACTAGGTATCAACCTCAGTGGCCTTCAGCTTGCTAAACAACTCAGAAATTGTCAAGGTATCATAAGAGGTGCTCTCAATGATAGAGGATACCTTGATCTCCCAGATCTTAGGGTCCAAGGTATGGAGAACCTTGAGCGCCTGCTCATGATCTGAGACCAGCTGAACTCCCTCGGCCTTGTTGGCCTGAAGCTTGTTGATGATCGATTGAAAACGATCAAACAAAGCTTCAACAGATTCACCCGGCTTCTGTGTGAAATTTTCATATTCACGCCGGTAGGTCTGATAGAGCCGAGCCATGACCTGGGCTGTCCCCTCATGGTGTGCTTGGAGGGTAGCCCATATCTCTAGTAGTGGTGAGATGGCTCACATGCTCAAATTCAGTGGGACCTAATCCAGAAAACAAAATGTTCACCGCTTTGTTGTTGTTCTGATGTTGGGCGATAATATCAGGAGAATTACGCTGAGCAACAGGCAATATTGTGAATGTAGCGTGAACACAAATGTCCCAAATGTCCGAGCTTTGGCTCATGAGATAGGCTCGCATGTGAGTGTTCCAATAATTATAGCCATAAGATTCCAAGGACGTGACCTCTCCAGGAGAAGTCATGATCACTACCTGGGTTTAGAACCGGTCAAGGTATGGAAAAACTCTAACCAGGCTCTGATACCACTTATAGGACCGAAAGTAGCGACTAGAGGGGGGTGAATGGGCGCCTAAAAAATTCTTTCGAATCAATAGCCTTCTCCCAACACCCAACGCACCTCAACAGACTTAGCAAAGAAAGGTAAACAGATCAACTGAGCCTAAAAAGATCTAGCCTAAAAACGACTGGTGTCCTAATCGAAACGACACCAACACAGTGCTTATAGGAAGATTAACAGATCATTAAAGACATGAGTATTCAAGCTTCATAAAAGTAAATAATCATAGACATTTAATCTTTGGTGCACGTGAAATGAGAAACCTTACTGTTCGAAGTTGTCTCTAGTACGATACTTGACGAAGCCAGTTCGAAGCCTGCTTCGAAGAGTAACGAAGCCTGCACTTCGAAGTATGTTGCTTGCAGCAGCAGACTACGATCAGCTAGGAACCGAAGTTTAAAACCCAAAGCACCCTTCGCTAATAAAATTTCGGACATCACTTCGCTAGAACACTTCGAACAGAACAACCAGCATAGTTCAAGAAAAAAACACCGAAGTCAAACATCGAACTCCGTGCAACTTGAAGACCTTCGACACATGCAGGCTTCGCTTGCGGAGTGAGAAGGCTTTGAAGCCTGTTGTTCAGACTACACCCGAAAGGCAGTACTTCGCAAGTATTACTTCGGAATAAGCAGCGAAGCTGTCTGAACAATTTTACCAACCGCTGGCGAAGCTGAACACACACTTCGACACGAAATTTCAGTGGCTGACAAGCTGACACGCTAAGGCTCAACTTCCTACGACCTGACACGATTGCTGCGGAGCAGATTTCAAGCAACTAGCACCAGATTGCTGCACGAGCTAGAGCCTATAGTCTGCCATTGTGCACAGCTATTCCTACCATGCTATACTACTGCACCAAAGCTGCATGCTGTGCGAAATTCCTGCGCAACATTACTCCTGCAGTGATAGCCTGAAGAGCTAGAAGGCCTGCTACACTAGACTTAGAGAAAATAGGTTGCAGCTACACAATCCTAGGTGCTAGCAACAGATAGGCAACACGGTAGAGACAAGTCAAACACATAAAATGAGATCATTAGGCTCCAAGAACACGTCAACAGGAAAAACCTTGCAGGAGTAAAAAATATCAAAGACAATCTATTCTAGACGGAAGAACACCAGACCATCAGGTTCGCTACAGAGATCAAGATACTCCACACGAAGAATAAACTAGCAGAAATATGTGAAGAACTGTAGCAGAATAAAACAACCGTCGCACATAGACTGAGAAACCAAGGGTTGGTTTCGGAGTCTGTGATGAGTGATTGACAGATTTTACCCTCTGATTCGAAGGGGTCCCTCCAAAGGGGTTCAGAGGTGGTTTCACCGAAGGGTTCGGTGGGTCTGGTTGCTGCAGCTGTTGCAGTGGAGTGTGCCTGTCAGAGGGGTCAGACAGTACACGATGACTGGGTTGTACCGAAGGGTTCGGTACTTTGGGCGCTACACCGGAGTGTGTGCCGAAGGTTGTTTACCGAGAGAGGTCTCCGGGGTACTGGATACACTTGTCTTCTTGTTTGTGTTGCGCAGGTGACTTCGGAGGCGACGGACGGTTCGTAGCAAGTGAACCTGGGTCAAGCGGGAGGCTTGATGCCAGGGGAGCAGGGAGTTCCGTCACGAAGGCTTTGAAGGGCTTGAGGTCGGACCTCAGGTAGAGGTGCGCCAGGAGAAGGCAGCAAGTGCGGAGTGTGACTCCGGGTGAAGGTACCCCGAGACGACGTCCTCGAAGGTGAGGCACTTCGAAGGGTACTCCGAATGGAGTGAATTCGGAGTATGGTGGACTAAGTCCTCAGCAATGAGGTAAGGCGTTCGAAGTGTGCTCCAGAGGGAGGCACTCGAAGGTATACCCGACGAAGGTCTCAGAAGTCGAGGTGCATCGAAGGCATGGTCCGGGTGAGGATCGTCGAGAAGTGTGCTCGGGGAGAGATATTGCGAGGAAGTGCTCATGGAATGCTTCATGCGGAGGCCTTGGACGAAGAAGGGACTTCGAAGGGTGGTACTCCGAAGGTGGGGCTTCGGAGTGAAGCAGGCTTCGGAGCGAAGCTGGCTCCGGAGCGAAGCTGGCTCCGGAGCGAGGTTGGCTCTGGAGTGAGGCTGACTTGAGGTAGTTCAGCCTTGCATGGCTTCGGTACACGGACTGACGGAGTTCGAGCTGGGAGAAGGTGAGAAGTCGTGGTGGTCCACTCCGAATGTGTTGGTGCGAAGGCCCAAGGGCTTTGACGGCTTCGGCTCAAAACCGTCACTGTATCGAAGGGTGACTTCGGTGAAGCGAAGGCCGTCAGGCTCAAGGCTTCTCACCGAAGCTACCGCACCCCTCGCGTGTGAAGGGGGGCTTCAGAAGGGTCCAAAACTGCAAAGGCTGACAGCGTCTGCTCTACAAAAGCTGGTGTTGTCCCCTCTGCGAAGCTGACAAAAGAAGCCTCCAAATAAAGTAGACTACCAGTTGTACCCCCGTGTTCTGATGAGACAAAACCAATGTAAACCCTAGGTGTAAAGTAGTCTATTCACAGGGCTGAATAGTGCCTATAAATAGTGAGGCTGGCTAGGTCACATCAACACTTTGAGCATTCATTTTTGAGCTCCTGTGCTAGCCGCCACATACTCTTGTGTTAATCCTGTGAGTTCATTTTGTGTTCCCTGTTTAAGCAATGAAGCTTTGATTTTGTTTTCTTTTACTGCTTGAACTTGTATGCATACTTCACTGCATGCTTTGATTTCTTTGTGTATCATCTTGATGTGAGTTCTCTGGAGAGGTGTGTGAGAAGTTTGTCTGGGTGAAGTGTGTTTTTCAGTGTCTGTTCGCTCTGTGTAAACTGGAGGCTAGGACTCTCTGATTACTAGCGAAGCATTGTCTCTATGCTGAATCGAAGCCTGTTTTCTTCCCTTGTCGAAGTCCTCGGTGAAGTCTGTTCAGTGTGCGTTTAGACTTTCGAAGTACGAAGCCTAGCACCAGTTGTTGTCACTGAGTATTTGGTCGAAGTCCGTAGAGGGAAGTCTGCTCTTGCGAAGGGTGTAGTGCGAAGCCTGCTCGAAGGCACCTAGTGTGTGGAGCCTGCACTGCCTTAGCAGAACAGATCGAATTCCTCAAAGGGAAGTCTGCTCTTGTGAAGGGTGTAGTGCGAAGCCTGCTCGAAGGCACCCAGTATGCGGAGCCTGCACTACCTTAGCAGAACAGATCGAAGTCCTCAGAGGGAAGTCCGCTCTTGCGAAGGGTGAAGTGCGAAGCCTGCTTGGAGCACCCTGTGTGCGGAGCCTGCACTGACTTAGCAGAGCCGAATTTTGGGGGTTGTGGGTAGAGCGAAGTCTTCTTGGCTTCGAACTTTTTGCGAAGCCTGATTTCGGAGCTGTGAAAGAGTCCACAATAAATGACTCCACGTTGAGACTACCGAAGGTTGAGAATGGGAGAGTATCACCTGGTGAAGCAAATCGTACGAGACGAACAGCAGCAGCAGCGATTCTAGAGCAAAACGGATAACACGCCTGCTGGCGGCGCAAACAGGAGAAGCAAAGCCAATGACCCAAACTTTTTGATTACTAAAGTGATTTCTGAAAGGGTACCCTAACCCTAGGGATTGAGGCCTTATTTATAGGTAGCCCAATAGCCTAGGAAAATACCAAAAGACCCTTAGGGTTTTTTACAGACGCTGAAATAAAATGGAAAAGACCAAACTGCCCTTAGAATATTTTTACAGACTCGACTGACTGACTGTGGGCCTAAGGACAAAATAGTAAACTCCTAATTACAGTTGACTTATCCTAAAGCGGAGCTTTCATAGCGACTATGGCTTCGCCTCAGAACGGTCCGATCCGAGATCAGCAGTTGTCAGTTTTGCGCCGAAACTGACAAAGCGTCCACCAACATTGCACCAGGTACCCGTATTGGGCCGGCCCGATTCCGCAGCTCTCTACGCCCAGCAATCGCTTGCCGCCCGTGTACCTGAGTCAATCCTAGTCAACAGCCTAGTGGATCCTCTACTGCTCCTAGCCCATGTACCCGGATTGGGCCAGCCCGACTTCACAGCCCCTCTGCCCGACAGTCGCTTGCCGCCCGTGTACCTGAGTCACATGCGGCCCAGACATAGCAGGTCTTCTCCTCTCTTTGTGTCCTCTTGACTTCCATTGACAATGACTCATCACATCTGGAGCCATGAGGCCCGTACTCTTCAGCATGGCTCAGAAATAAGTGGTCACCTAGTTGGGAAGGTCCTTTTAAGGTTGTCTAAATCGCTCCAGGTAATGCTTACTTGTTAGAGTCATTGCAAAGAGAGCGATTTCATAGAGCTCTTAATGGCAGACATCTGAAAAGGTACTTCTTGAGTGTGTGGTAAGATGCTTCTGGTGTCGTATGGCCGGTATGAAGTATATCGCCCTTAGCCTGTAGTGCTTTTGGCCCACTAGTTTGCCAAAAGGCAGGGGGCATGTGTTTATAGCAAAATTTGGAATTAATGGTCAAAATTGTCAAAATTGGTATTTTTGGTTGAAAATGTGATTTTCCTGGCACAAGCTAGTCCAACAGGCCATATGGGCCCGGTCAGATCAGCCTAGTCTGAGTCTGAGCCGACTTGGTTAAATCTAGGGGTATTTTCACTCTAATTGATTTTTAACGACTTGGAGTCGTACCTTAATCAATCTAAAGTAGAAATTAAGCCCAGGAACTACAAGACCACCCCTTATAAATATAGGGGCAAGGCCGATTCAAAAGGGGACTCCAATCCAATCTAATCTACTTTCCATAGAATCGTTCTTTTTTCAATCTACTATCTTTTACCCTAGGTTTACCCATACGACGTCCATCTTTGTTGGTTTGCACTAAAAACCTTCAGTCCATCACATCGTAATCATGATAATACTTGTCGATTCGCTAGTAAATCATCTATCTCACCCCCGTAACGGGTTTTATCGGTAATTCGGTCTTTAGGCCGAATTGCTACTGACTTTGCATGGTTTGCAGGAGCTAAGGTATCTACCCTATCATCAAGGAATCCCTGCATCAACTCCGGTCATCCCCGTGTGCGCCAGCAAGTTAGGGCATCCCATTCCCTACCTGTCGGTCTGTTCGACCAACTCCAATCGATCTGACCGGGTCGTGCCAACAACAGCCTATCTGATCGGTGGCACAAGGCCGGTCTGACTTCCCGTATCTGATCGTTCTGATCTCCCCTTTTGGCCGGTCTGGTCACCCCCCTTTGCACCGTTGGTATGACCACCAGCGTACAGTCGGTCTGACCGTCCCGCTTTAGCAGGTCCGACCATAATCCATCCACTTTGGTCAATTGGATTACCCCTTGGTGATGTGATTTAATTACCTGGTTACTCCACCCATAAATCCCTTTGTCTCGGTTAAGGGTCATCAGAATGCAACATTGACACCGTTTGTCGTTTGGAGGACTACTTCAAGCGTCTGTGTGCTTTTGGATTGCCAGATCGACGTCAGTGTTGATTGGCACTTTGTCGGCCGATTTTAGCATCAACAATGTGTCAATAGAGCTAAAGGTTTGAAGATCCTAGAAGAAGTACATTCTAGGACCTATGGAAACAATGCTAGAGCTTGTACACTGGTCAACAAAGCTTTTAGGGCTGGATTTTATTGGCCAATTGCCAATCTAGATGCTCGCCAATTAGTCCGCAGTTGCAAAGGTTGCCAATTCTTCGCCAACTAGCATCATATCCCTGCCCAAGCTCTCCAGACCATTCCATCCTCTTGGCCATTTGCATGCTGATGACTGGATATGGTCGGACAAGTACCAAAGGCTCCCCAAGGGTATGATCATTTTTTGTGCCTACTGAGAAGTTCACCAAGTTGATTGAAGTGATACGGCTGAAGAAGAGCACCGCCAAGAAGGCTACAGAATTCATTGAAAGCATAATTTATCGATTCAGAGTCCCGAATCAGATCATCACAGATCTTGGGACCCAGTTCACCGGCAATGATTTCTAGGAATTCTGTGAAGAATGGTGCATTGAGGTCAAGTACACATCAGTTGCACACCTAAGAGCCAATGGGAGGGTTGAGCGCGCCAATGGACTGATCTTGCAAGGGATAAAACCAAGAGTGTTTGATCCTCTTCACAATTATGGTGGTCGCTGGATGAAATAATTACCTGATATTCTCTAGGGGCTTCGCACCTAGCCTAGCAGGGCCACTGGTCGAACTCCTTTTTTCCTGGTTTATGAATCAGAGGTCATTCTCCCAGTGGACATGTTGCATGAAAGTCCCAAAGTTCTCTGGCATGAAGAAGATGCTACCGAATGAACCCAAGAAGAAGACATCGATAGTCTCGAGGAGGCCCGACTGGGCACCTTGATTCAGACGTTCGGTACCATAAGGCCTATGAAAGTATCACGATCGGAACATCTACTAGCGTTCTTTCTAGATCGGGGATTTAGTCCTCTACCGAGTCTAGTCGGCGGTCGGCTCCCACAAGCTTTTGGCCCCATGGGAAGGACCCTTCATCATTGCCGAGGTCACTCACCTAGGATCATATCGTCTAATGCGTCAAGATGGTCGGAAGTTGGTGAACTCCTGGAATATCGAGTATCTCAGATGTTTTTATCCTTAATCAAGATAAGTATTTGGTATTATTTAATAATAAAGATATTTTATTCACTGGATATTATTCTCTCCTCTCCTAGGCATGAACACATACGATGTCTCCACCCTAACCAAACAGTCATGAACCGCTCTGACTTGGCTATTGTTGGTTTACCTGAACGCCACTACTCTAGCCGAGTGGTCATGACCCTATCTAACCCCGTTATTGCTAGTTTCCTGGAATATTTTCCACTCTAGTTGCGCGGTCATGAACCGCTCTGACCCAGTGATTGTTGTTTTTTTCTAGATTACCTCGATGACTCACACTCTCTGTGAGTGTCAACATTATCTCTCGACCGTGAGTAGCGTAGACGGTTCCAAGTTGCATGTATGTGGTTCAAATCCCTGTGCTAATTGAACCTGAGCTACGCCGAGGTAGTTGGGAACTCGCCCTAGGACTTTCTAAGTTCATTTGGAGGGCTTCTTTGCACTCGGGCAGTTGTGAGCGACTACTCGGACTATAGTATTCATGATCCACTCTCGCGTGGTCATTGTTAAAGTTGTTTGCCTGCTCGGGGCCTCTTATAAGCATTTTTTCTTTGTTCTGACTACCGCGGTTTACATTCGGCTACTCGTGACACTGACGGTGCTAAACAGTGTGCATGCGGCCTAAGTTCCCTGCGCTATACATACATGGCTATATTGAATGAAGTCAATGTTAAATACTGCTTACCGTCAAATGGACAACAAGACTTGACAATGATGGAATTTTTATTACATTTCCATGAGATGTACATATACAAGAATTCCTTCTACATTTTTATCTGGTCAACAAGGAAAAGACTCCTCAGATGGAGATCCACCACATACATGCAGTGTTAAAGCATTCCAAGTCTGAGAAGCCCCGAGAGTTGGTGAAGCCGTGTGAAAATGCTTTTTAGCATATTTTTCAATACACACTATCGACCTGCCAAGCAAGAAGCCCATCTCTGATGATGTCGCCTAGTATGTCGATTAAGAGATCAATCGTAGAAGCCGTGTGAAGAAGCTTTTAGCATCTTCAAGACACACTGTCAACTCATTGAGGAATATGCGCATCACCAACAATGTCATTCCTCTTCTTGCCGGATGACGACATAAGGTCATCGCACGGGTTCATCGGGCCTAGGCAGCAGTCGAAGAACCACCATAAGGTCACCGCATGGGCTCACAATCCCATCGCCAAACACCAACGCTAATGTTGATACTCTCCTCTGAGTATTTGCAACATGACTCTGGTTAATTTGCGAAGACATTTTCTGGATGATTCTTTCGAAAGAATTATCAAACATTTCAACAACAGTAGCATGAAAAAAATACAAGAAATACCATATGGTACTCACCAGAAGTCTAGGGGCTCTTGATAGCCCACCGTGAAGCCTTCATACCAAGACATCAGAAGAAGTGCTTTACGCCTGGATGTTGGAGAAACCGACACCAAAGGTGTCTATTTATAGGCTAGAGAAAGGAGATTATAAACAAATCTCCAGTCTCCCAATAATGAAGAAACTCCATAAATGGCACACCGACAATCGCTCCATCAAGCTCCATATCGCGGCGGTCAATATCCACTTCCATGCATGCGCGGTCAACATGACTCGTCGCATCGCTTGAAAAGGCAGCATGGATGACACGACGTCTAGCACGCCTGACATTTCGGCTCCATCAAATACTTCATCAGGATTTACTCCGCCGGACTTCACTCACCGAAATTTACGGGATTTTATATCCCCAACGCCAGTTATACCCACCTAAGTCTTTAATTCTCGCAAGAATTTGATACGACATTCAAATTCAATTTTCACTGGCCCTTAAGCATTTTTTTGATTGATTGGAGTCTTCCCACACTGTATCCATGATCCACTCTAGCTATGTTTCCGAAGATCCTCTGCTCCCAAATGCTTAACTCTTACCTTTTTTTGCTCTAAAGTGTTTTTTGGATTGGTTGCGGTCTTCCCACTCTATATCCACAATCCGCTCTAGTTGTGTTTTGGAAGATCCCCTTTTCTAAATGCTTAAACAGTTGCCTTTTTGGCTCTTAAGTTCCTTTCGGATTATAACAATCGTTCGCTCTATATCAATGATCCGCTCTGACTTGTTTTTTTGTCACCATACGAACTATACGTGACGTCGACGACTCTAAAAAGCGTGCATGTGGCCTATGTTTCCCTACACTGAAAAGCCTAAGCTATATTCCTCGACCATTGTTGGGCTGAAGGACATGTAGGGGATCGCGGCATACTCCCGAACATGACAATGGGAGCAGAAGGCTCCTTCCCTATCGTGGCATGCTCCTCCGCGGCCAATCTAGTGGCCGGCGGTGGACCTCTTGACCTCCTTGGCGAAGGAGGCCCAAACACCAACATGTCACCTAATGGTGGAATTTCTCCATCCAGTGGTGCCGCGTCATTGACTTCCGCCCTCGGGGGGATCGGGGACCTCCGACCCTTAGGGGATGTTGGCGATGCCACATAGACAACCAAGTCGGTGGTCAAGACACCAACGTTGGTCGCCTCAACCAAATTTGGCTCTAGCAGTGGCGATCCATCAACGCTACTAAAAGAAATTTGATGGTAGTTATTGAAAGTCAATGAAGAAGACTAAATACCTTCCGATATCCTTACCATGGCGACCGTTGGAAGACCAACTTCTTCATCCACAAACTGGGACCCGCAACCAGAACAAAACCGGACGGCGGGACCGAAGAAGAGGGTTGTAGCCACAAAGATGAAGGAGGAGGTGGGGTGGACATAGAGGACGATGACACCGTCGCCTCGGCTATTGTAGGCATCCTCTCGGAAGTCTTCGAGTCAGCGCCCGCCTCCCCAATGAAGGATAAAGGGATATTTGGAGGTCCGTGCGTCATCTTCTTGCTCGCCTCTGCCTTGGTTGAACTCCCGGTCGACCGTCGACCGGGCGAGGCCTCCGCCGACTTCTTCAGTTTCTTCGCCTAAGGGGAGCAAGTTTCCTTGCCCTTCCTCTTCCTCCTGGAAGCGCCATCATCCATCCCAACGTATTTCTGCCCGACCGGGCGAGGATGCTCCAGCAGTGGAGGCAGAGAGATGAAAGCAACTAAAATCTGCATGACTCAAACCTAATGCTTGAAGAACAACCTACAAACTCCAAAGACATCATCAAATGAGGGAGATAACGTTACCTCCAGTCGAGGAAAACTGAATCTAAAGGGATGGCCGCAAGTGAAGCTTTGAACCTTAGCCTTGCTAGCAAAGACACTCTGCGCTCTTGCCTCCGCCCTCGAACTAAGCAGCTTTTTAGCTGACTCACTGGTCAGGTCTCCGAGACCCGAGTACTCAAAGTCAGGGTGAAGCCGGTGCTTCAACAGCATGATTCATTAAAGTAGGAAGCTCACCACCACATAAATACTAGTGATGTCGTTCTCCTAAAGCTGGCCAACCAAAACCACTAGGTCATCGACCTGCCCCTTCTCCTCAGTCAGGCACCGGTCGGTCCAAGTGAGTGTTATCTTCGGCACTCGGTCAATCTCTAGAGAAAGTGATGGCTCGCGGTTGGCCACATAAAACCAACCCAAATGACACCCCATATCTGAAGAAAGAAGTGTCACAGAGATATACTATGTCGCTTTCACATTATGAAGTTGATTCCCACACCAGTCAACCACCTATTGATAGCAAAAAATGGCATTAATGGCTAGATTGTCAAAATATCAATTTTTGGTGATTTGGGCCAAAAGTACACATGTCCAGGGTCTGTCTTAAGCCATACAGGGCCGAAGTCCATTGACCTATGGGCTCCAAAAGCCTCTAGCCAGCCCATGGGCTTCGGTCAGGAAGCCTTCGGAGGCCCACGCTGCCGAAGCTTCGGCCCGAGGAGCAGGCCTCCACGGGCCTGGCCGAATCCCACCTCGGCAGAGATAGAGTTGTATGCGTTTCTAGCTCAATCTTTATCTCTATCTGACCGGATTAATAGCAGATTAGATTAGGAGTTAACCCCCTATAAATAGAGAGGCATGGCCGGCGTGGAGAACCCCCCCAACTCAAACCAAACCAAAGCCCATCCTTTGATCGTATTTACTTTACCTTTATTTTCCTGTTTGTTGCGAAGAGAAAAAACCAAGGTGAGAAATTATTTGTATATAAGTTTGATGTTGTTTTGCAGATACTTCGTACCTAGTATGCTGCACGTTCCATGGCAGCGTTAAGCTCCAAACTCTCTGCCTCGCTCAAGATGGCCACCAAGTCCGTCTCCCTGACTTCGCGGCTAGCTCGATCCAAAGGCTCGAGCAAAGTCCGAAGCCCAGTTCTTCGCTCCAAGAAGGGAGCTAGAAGAGGGAGCATGCTCAAGGCTTGCTGGTCATCTTCATTTGGCGAAGGCCCGGAGTGCTGAGCCGTGTTTTTTGGAGCTCCGGCAGACTGCCCCCCCTCAGTAGATTGGCTTTCTTCTGTTTACTCAGATGAAGTTGATCCTTAGCTCGGAGCAGGGAGGGGGTCCATCTTGCCTTTGCCTTTTCCATGTCCCATTTGAGTGGCTCCTGGAATTGGCTCCGAAGTTGTCGAAGGTCCAGGAATTATATCTTCGGGATGGACCTCTTCCACGAGAGTAGATCCTGTTAAAACAAAGGAATTATACATTGTATAATTTCGCAGGAAAAAAGAACAAAAGAATTATGCTAAGGTTACCTTCGATATTTTGGCGACGGGCGAGCATTGGACTGCTTGGCGGATCGAAGGCTACTCCAAAGTCTTCGTCGGAGTCAGCGGTCAAATCTTCGACTGTTAGAGCATCTTCGGGAGCAGCCATTGTTACTTCACCCAGAATCGAAGCTACAGTAACTTCGACTCCGCTTTCGTCCACAGGGGCTCCGTCTTGCGGTAAATCTTCTTGAACAGCCGGAGTCCTCACTTGCTCGAGGTTGTCTTGAGACTCTGGCACGCTCGCAGCATCATCAATATGTGCATCTCTTTGGGCTGCATCCTCGTCAATCAAGCCTACAAGCATCCTGCCTTCATCCTCCAAGGAACTGGAGATTGAAGCTCTTGGGCTCAAAGGCGCAGGAACTCTTGGCTTTCGAGCCACCTTCTTAAGCGGAGTCTTGGCAGAGCTCGAAGCTCCAGCTTCGGCTTTTCTCTTTTTGGGCCCTTTCTTCGAAGGCACCCAATCCACAAGAGGGGGCGGAACAACTTTGAGTAGCCCCCATACTCGGTTAGACCGTTCCCATGTACCAACCAGCTTAATTCTCCATTCCTTCTCGGTCGGAGTTGGGACGCCCAGAATCTTCTCCGAAGCTCGTACAATCTGCTCCGATGTTATAGGGGCTGAAGAGGCTGAAAAATGAGTTAAGTTGGTTATTTCTTCGAATAAATATACATGACATATGTTGTTTTCGAAGTTACCTGCAGGGCTCGAAGTTGAAGAAATTTTGCGAAGACCGCCCTCCGAATCTTCCTCGAAGGTGATCGGCCAGTTGGCCATCAGGGGAGGGATTTGAAGCCCGAGGAATTCTTCAGCTAAGTCCCTCATACTCAGGCGGCGACTGATTTTCTGGAGCAGACTGAGGCGAGCTTCGAGCTGGCCCAGATCTGGATGCACAAAGGCTTCCTTTCGGAAGTTGATATCTCGCAAAGGTCCAGCTAGACGGCTACTCGCCCCAACTTCGGCATAAAACCATTTCAAGATCCAGTCGGTGTACCATCTGGCATTGATAGCCTTAGCGGGGAATCAGAGAGCATACTCGTCTCGAAGCCTAAAGTTGATGCTTCCGAAGGCCACCACCATCTTCTCACCTCCGGGGCCTACGAAAGTCTTCGGTTGACACGAAGCTCTGTGCAGTGCTGCGAAGATCTCCGCCCTTCCTTCACAACCCTCGGCTCGCAACGCCCATTCGAAGATAGCAAGACGTGCTACGACATTCGGAGAGAGTTGGGGGAGTGTAACGTGGAATATGTCCAATACCTCCGCCAAGAAGTCAACCGCCGGAAGCCCTAATAAGCTAGCTTCGAAGAAGGCTTAGAAGACAACCACTTCTCCGGGCCTTGGCGACGGAATAATCTCCTTCCCAGGTTGAAGGCCCCAGTTGATAAGACTGGTCCGTGTACTTTGTCGACGCCGGGAAGAGGTCTTGGGGGCCAACATTTTGGGGATTTCCCGCCGCCGCCGCCATTATTGCCACTGGTGGTGTCGGAGTCGCCGTCGCCAATGTCACAGCCGCTGCTTGCTGCCGAGCTAAGGTTGAAGCTGCTCTGGGGCTCTTGAAACTGGTTTTCGCCATGGGATCTCATGGATTGCTTCAGAGGAAAAATGGAGGCTAGGGCTTGTTTGATGGTTAGTTGCACGAAAGCGGTGGAAAGGTACTCGAGAAGGGTCTGGGCCCTCTATTTATAGCCCAGACCCCGATTTTTTACCATTTGCCTATGCCGTTTCGCATTCTTAGCCGTTACTTTGTTGCGAAATTAACGTGCCCGTAACTTCCGTTAGAAGAAAAAAGCCAACGGCTATTTCTTCCAAGTCTAAAAAGACTTTCAGGCTTCTCGAGTTAGTTCTAAGATGGTTCGAATGTAATTTTGGTCAGAAACTGATTCGAAGTTTTGCATCTCCATGCATTTCGGAGATGGATTAAAATCTGCTAACCCCTACGCATGATTATTTTTCTTGCGTATACTGCTCTCCTAACATTATAGATTTAACGGAGAAGCGTATTCGAGGGGCTACTGTTGGGGGAAAATATTCCATCTTCAGGGTTATTGCAGTAACAGGACAAAGGCTGGAGATTAAGTTAAAGGTTTCCAACATATAAGTTTGGAGCTACAATAGATCAAGTCCGAAGTATGAAGACAGACTCTAGTTCGGAGTATATCTTCGAACTTGGACTCTTCCGAGAGCTTCTTTGCCAGCTAAGATGGAAGACGTATCTTCTTTCTTATTAGATTAGTCTTTTACCATTTTATCCCTATCAAGGGTACCGAATAGTTTCCAATATGTCGGTTGTAATACAGGGGTAAAAGGGTCTTTTCCTTAATGTTTGGGCCTATAAATACCCCCCGTTTTACCCTGTAATGAGGACTGAATACAAGTTATTCAATACACACTTTCAAATTATTCTAAGCTATTATCCTTTCGGAGGCTTGGAATAGTTTCCTTCGCAAACACTTCGTTTGTTAGTTTCTAATCTTCAGAACCCTGTTAGCGTAATATTTTACGCCAACAAACCCCTGAGAGCGATGAAAGGCCAAGTCGTAGCTAACTTTGTAATTGATCATCACATAGATGTTAGCTGGAGCGATACTATTGCTCTAGTTGAGGTAGTGCCATGGAAACTTTATTTTGATGGTTTGGCTTGCAAGAGTGGCCAAGGCATTGGAGTGGTTCTCAGATCACCTAATGGGATGCACTTTGAAACTTCAGCCTGACTAGAGTTTACTTCCACTAACAACCAAGCCGAATACGAGGCTTTATTGCTAGGTCGTGAATTACTAGAATCCGTAGGCGCTAGACATGTTCATGCATACGATGACTCTTTGTTAGTAGTGCAGCAAGTAACTAATAGTGATCAATGTTTTAATGGCTTGCTAAATAGTTACTTGGATAAATGTCTAGACATAATTACTACTTTTGATGATTTCAAAATATCTCACGTGACAAGAGAAGCCAATTCAGTCGCCAATGATTTGGCTCAGCAAGCATCTGGCTACCAAGTCAGGAGAGGGAAATTTTCTGTATTAGAGAAGCCGATGTTTGGTCTCACTGCCGAAGCCAATAATGGTGGGCAGGTGCACGCTCCGGGTCGAACCCCTCGGGTCGCTGAAGGCCACCGCACGCCGAAGCCCCTGGATCAGAGTGCTCTGCCGATCAAAGGATCTAGCACGCCGGAGCCCATAGTGCGAAGCCTCCCGAACGGAGAAGGCTCCCCGGAGTCCGAACCCTTCGAAGAGCTTCGGCCCAACACACTCCGAACGACCACCTCGGCCAGGCTTCGACAGGAGCTGGAATGGCTCGGGGGGCACCCCGAAGTCAGTAATTTGGGAGTTTGTTTAGAGGATGGAACAGTAAAACCCTCTAAAACCCATAAGGGCGATTGGAGAGTCCCAATCGTCCGATATTTGAGAGACCCTAGCCAAAGGGTTGATCGGAAGGTTCGGCGACAAGCGTTCAAATTCGTGTTGATAGACGACGCATTGTATCGCTGAACCATCGACGGAGTGCTATTGAGGTGTTTAGACCATGAGCAATCTCAGGTGGCCATAGGAGAAGTCCATGAAGGGCTTTGCAGCACTCATCTGTCGGCCCAAAAAAATGAGTTGGATGCTCAAAAGAGCAGGTTTTTATTGGCCGACTATGACTGAAGATTGTTTCAAATACTATAGGGGGTGTGAAGCATGTCAGAGGTTTGGCAATATGCATTTAGCTCCTGCCTCATTGCTCAATCCTATTGTCAAGCCATGGCCGTTTCGAGGTTGGGGTTTAGACTTCATCGGCCAGATCTACCCTCCTTCCTCAAAGGGGCATCGGTTCGTGTTGATGGCAACAGATTACTTCACCAAATGGACCGAGGCCGTACCTCTCAAGAACATGACTCACAATGAGGTACGCGATTTTATTTTAAAGCACATCATACATAGATTCGGCATCCCTCAAACTCTTACTACGGATCAAGGTAGTTCATTTGTCTCTAAAGAAGTAAGGGACTTCGTCGAATACTATGGTATTAAGTTGATAAACTCTTCACCTTACTATGCTCAGGCCAATGGTCAGGCCGAGTCTAGTAATAAAACCGTGATTAAGCTTATTAAGAAGAAAATTGAAGAGTTTCCTAAAAGGTGGCATGAAGTGCTTTCCGAGGCATTATGGGCTTGTAGGGTTGCAAAGCATGGTGCCACCAAGGTCAGTCCACATGAGTTAGTATATGGGCAAGGGGCTGTCCTGCCTTTAGAGGTAGATCTTGGCTCCTTAATGGTATTAAGGCAAAACGGCTTGTCGGTCAACTAGTATGAAGCTCTTCTAAAGGATAATCTGGAGGAAGTGACTGATAAGAGGCTGAGGGCATTAGAAGCCATAGAAGTAGAAAAGAAGAGAGTAGCTAAAGCCTACAATAAGAGGGTTAGAGCAAAATCGTTTCAAATAGGAGATTTAGTATGGAAAATGATTCTACCCTTGGGCACGAAGAGTCCTAAGTTTGGTAAATGGTCACCTAGTTGGGAAGGTCCTTTTAAGGTAGCCGAAATCACTCCCGGCAACGCATATGTTTTGGAATCCCTGCAGGGAGAGCGGTTTCGAAGAGCTTTCAATGGTAGGTACTTGAAAAGGTATTTCCCAAGTGTGTGGCAAACATCATAAAAGTGTCGAAAAGCCGATACGGATGGTATCATCTTCAGCTCGTTGTGCTTTTAGTTCACTAGTTCACTAAAAGGCAGGGGGGCATGTGTTGATAGCAAAAAATGACATTAATGGCTAGATTGTCAAAATATCAATTTTTGGTGATTTGGGCCAAAAGTACACATGTCCAGGGTCTGTCCGGAGCCCTACGAGGCCAAAGTCCATTGAGCTATGGGCTCCAAAAGGCTCTAGCCAGCCCATGGGCTTTGGCCAGGAAGCCTTCGGAGGCCCACGCTGTCGAAGCTTCGAAAGCCTTCGGAGGCCCATGCTACCGAAGCTTTGGCCCGAGGAGCAGGCCTCGACGGGCCTGGCCGAGGCCCACCTCGAGAGAGATAGAGTTGTATGCATTTCCAGCTCAATCTTTATCTCTATCTTACCGGATTAATAGCAGATTATATTAGGAGTTAACCCCCTATAAATAGAGAGGCATGGCCAGCGTGGAGAACCCCCCCCCCAACTCAAACCAAACCAAAGCCCATGCTTTGATTGTATTTAATTTACCTTTATTTTCCTGTACCTCTTTATGGGTTTGCCTGGAAGCCCTCCGTCGGCTACTACAGAATAGTGGTAATCCTTGTTACTTCGCCTGTGAAGTATCCGTTAATCTACATAATAGATTTTTATCGCCTTGTTACTTCGCCTGTGAAGTATCCGCTAATATGCGTAATAGATTGCTACCTTCGCTAAAAGTGCAACACTTAGCAAAATTCGGTCCTCAGGCCGAATTGGTACTTCACACTCTTCTGTTGCAGGTTCGCACGTTCAGAGCCACTTCGTCGGAGGTGTCCGGAGCTGAGAGATCAGTTTCGAAGGTCCCCAGGACACCCTTCGGTGGGACTGCAGGCTCCGGCAACAGGCTTCGCCAGCATACTTCGTCGCAACAGGCTTCGCCACGACCATACCCCACACCGGATGAAGTTGCACTCGCGCGTGGCCCTCGCGTCATTATTCCGTAGTTTGTTGTATCGGAGATCTCATGCCGAACCCTGCCGTTCGGAGGTGATCTTCGTGTCCAGATCCGTTCGGAGTCCATCTTCGACCAGATCATTCCGAACGCCGAAGCACCCTTCGGCGGAGTACTTCGCATCAGACGCCGAAGGTACACTTCGGTGACCCCTTCGCACCAGACTCTGAACCAGACGGGCTCCGGCTGGTTTGCTAATTTTATTTTGTTTAATCTATCTTTTTCGGCTAATTGGATTATTTCGTGTAATCTGGTTGCCTGGCGACTCCACCCCCCTTATCACTATTAAGGGTAGTCGGAACGCGACGTCGGTGCCATGTCACGCTTAGGATTGTCCCTAAGTATCCGTGCACTTTTGGATCATCGGACTGACCCAAGTGCGGGGGCACGTTTCCGTGTCAACACCACCTTGCTGCCAAGATACCACAAGCAGAAAAAATGGCGAAAAAGATTGAAATGGGGCTCAATCCCCAAAAATGCCTCACACATGTGGACCAACATAGCGAGGTGAAGAATGGAATTAGGATTTAGATTGCAAAGGGAAATGTCATAATGGTGGAGAACACCGCGAAGAAAGGGATGCGCCGACAACCCAAAACCACGAGAGAAGAAGAAATCAAAAACCACAATCTCATGGGTATCAGGGGAAGGAAACAACTCGCCACCGGATGCACGCCACGAAGATAGAATCTTCAGCTGGATCTCTTTGCAGCTCTCAAGTGCCAACACCACCTCTTCTCCCATCGTCGATGGTTGGAACCCCTTCACCTGGTCGATTGACCTCCCAAAAGTGCTCGCCACAATCGAAACTTTAGAGAAACCTGCCAAATGTTTGAGGTTAAACAATAGCCGGGCTTTGCGATAGCAAACCACGCAGATGCAATCTCGAGAGATCTTGCGAGGCGCTAGGAGATTGAATGAGGAAGAGGACACAAAGATTGGGGTAAAAGATCAAGGTACACCAAGGGGATTATTTGTAACCCTCAATTTCTCTCCAAACGGCTCCAAAATTCGAAGCGTCATGACTTAGAGTGCTTTTTGCCATCAATTGTGTCGGCATTGTTCCTAGAACTATCAAAAGAACTTGAAACCGTGCAACAGAAGATGAAGCAAAAAGCGATTGTTGCCCTCACTCCATCCGCCGAAAGTAACATTGGAAGTTGCACAAGTCGTTCAGAACTGACAACACCAACTGTCACTATTTTGTGTGGCTACTTTCGTCGGCAATGGATCCATACGGTCCCATGGCTAATCGACACCGAAGAATAGTTTTTAGAAGACATTTTTGAGGGTAAAGATTTTTCCTTGAAGAAACCTCAGCATCGAGGGCTACACTCGGCAGGTGCACCTCGGCGGTGCACTGATCGAAAAAATTATATCAGCTATAAAATTGCTTCGAGCTCTTTCTATCTGCTCCGAGTCGATCACACGCCGAAAAAAGCTCGAGGGCTGCTATCGGGTATTGTTGGTGTCTTTATTATCACATGCGTGGCCTGAGAGATCTGCTTAAATCTAGTGTAGGTCCTATAATCTTAGAAAAAAGAAGGTTCCGAGTGTGCCAATTAGTTGGACCCTGCAACTAATAAGGAATCATAAAGAACGACGTTAGTATCAATGCCGATTGGCTATCAAGCCAATGACTGTGGTGGGAATAAAATAAAAAGGAATAAACGCGCTGATCGACCATAGGGCTGATGACCACACCCATGCTATCGGGCTGAACACGCTATCGACTCATAGGGTGAAGTCCTTGTGCATAAAGGCCGATGAGTGTCTCCCAGACGTGAGTGGAATATAGCGTGGAAATAAAGATAACCTATCAACTTGTAATCCAATAGAAACTAAACTAAACTAAGCATGCCAAACAATGTGTCCATACCATCAAATTATCATAACTTCAAGATCAGACCTAACCAAGACAGGTGCTAGTCACGTGAAATCAAGAGCTTGGTTCTCCCTCGGTGCCCCAACTCCCTCCTGCGGAGGTCCTTTGCATACCAAGCACTGACTGGCGGAGTTCAATTATGGAATTATTGCAAGGAGAAGCTAATTTACCCGAAGGCCCGAAGCTTTCAAGATTACAATTAAGAGTCCGGAATTATCATATTATCAACGGTATCTAATACAAGGTCGGGGTATGTTCTCCCTTGCTCCAATATATTTCCCAAGCCAAAGGCCAAGATATACTCCGAGAAATGCACGAAGGCCTTTGTGGTAGCCATCTTGCCCCTCGAGCCTTAGCAGGGAAAAAACATCGCTAGAGGCTTTATTGGCCTACAATAGTAGCTGATGGGGAAGCCTTAGTTCACACTTGCCAAGGTTGTCAATGGATGGAGAGACGAAGTCATCGTCCGCCAACACCTCTTCAAGTTATTGCTCCGGTGTGGCCCATGGCCAGATGGGGTATGGATCTCATTGGCCCCTTCCCAATGGTAAAAAGAAGTTTAAAATTTCAGTGATAGCAATTGAATATTTTTCTAAGTGGGTCGAAGCAGAACTCCTCACAGCTATCACTTCAAAGAATGTACAAAAATTTTCTGGCAAAATTTTATAAGCAGGTTCGGAGTACCTGGACAGTTCACAATCGACAATGGCACCTAATTCGATGTCGAACCCTTCAGAGAGTTTTGTGAAGGTCTTGGCATAGAAATATGTTTTGCAGCTGTCCATCATCCTCAATCTAATGGAGCCGTCGAGCGAGCTAATGGTAATATTTTAGCAGGTCTGAATCGAAGGATAGTTGGATTGGCGAAGGGGCTGTGGACCTAAGAGCTCCCGAAGATTTTATGGTCCATTCGAACAACTCAAGCAAGGTCCACAGGTTTTACACCTTTCAGATTACTATTCGGAGATGAAGCCATGACACCGACGGAGCTTAAAGGAGGATCTCTTTGCACCATCAAACCTGAAAAAGAAGATGAAAGACAAGCTTCGCTAGACCTAACGGAAGAAACAAGGCTTTGAGTTGTTGCAAACCTAACGAAGTATCAACATCAGACGAAGACTTGGTTTGATCTGAATATTAAACTTAATGAACTTAAACCGGGTCATTTACTTTTGCGAAGCATTATAGCACAAGGGAGGTTAGGAAATAAATGGGAAGGTTCATATATCATCCTTCGTTCAGGACGCCCTGGGTCTTTTAAATTAGCTAATTTAGAAGGTGAGGAGTCATAGCATGCATGGAATACAGAGCACCTTAAGCAATACTTCGCATAAGGACTCCTTGTAATTATTTGTAAACACTTTCTAAATGAATAAAGTTCATGGTTCGAGTAATACCTACTTCTCAAAACAATTCCTACATCTAGTGGACGCACTAGGAGAACAGAGCTAATTGCGCAGATAAGTGTTATTCATTTGAGCCAAATTTACGGACTTCAAACAATCGGTTCGAAGCTTCTGACAAGGTGGGAAAGTCACATAAAATGGATTCCAAGCCACCGGCTTGAAAGCATCCGTAAAAAGAGTCCAAAGAGACCAAATGATACGGATTCCAAGCAACCAGCTTGAAAGCATCCGTAAAAAGAGTCCAAGGAGACCACAAAAGCGGATTATGAACCACCAGTTTGATAGCATCCGTAAAAAGAGTCCAAGGAGACCAAATAATATGGACTCCGAGCAATTAGCTTGAAAACATTCGTAAAAGAGTCCAAAATGACCGTTATAATCGGATTATGTTACATCCGAAAAAGAGTCTTAAGCGACCACATTTTTTAAAAGGTCGAAGATATTTTCGAGGTCCTTAGTGACCGTTCTTTTGGACTTCCAGTCCTTAATTCCTCTTTAATATAATAAGGGGCTTCGAGCCTCCAAAATAAAAGTCTTTGAAATTGTACTCCAAACTAATGTCATAATCGTTGTGCATAACCACCTTCAATCGAATTTCGAAGGTG
This sequence comes from Zizania palustris, assembly GCA_019279435.1. Classification (NCBI taxonomy): domain Eukaryota; kingdom Viridiplantae; phylum Streptophyta; class Magnoliopsida; order Poales; family Poaceae; genus Zizania; species Zizania palustris. Next base: position 65,888,863 of record JAAALK010000284.1, on the reverse strand, counting down.
CTTACCCCCAAAGAGGGGATGGGAAGTAATGAGACAATTTCGAAGCATTCTAGTTTATATTAGTCCAAGCCAAGGAGAAAGAGGAGACCCCTTCGATCCCTAGAGGTATTTTTAGAATTAGCCCGGCTTCGAAGGCGACTTGTCCCGAAGCCTGGAGTCTTTAAAACTTTACGCTTAACTCTTTTCCCTTCCTTTGAAGCCCGAAAATCTTTTTGTTCTTGCTGCTCGGCCAAGGTCTGAAGTCATTCGGGGCTTCTCTCCCATCTTCAAAGTCGTTCGGGGCTTTTTTCCACTTACTCCTCGCCAGTATATTCTTCTTCGGACCATTCAATGTCCTCTGAAGATGTAGACGCTATACTAAATTCTTTTTCCTCATTTTTAATGTAAGTTAACACTTCTTTACATATATCGGGTATAACCTCTCCAGAACTTCCCCGAGGAATTGAAAATCGAGGACGCCTGTGAGTCTTTAAGGCTTCAAAGGTGTCCCATTGTAGGCGGAGTTCTTAGCTAAACTCTAATACTTCGATCTCATCCAAAAAAGAGAGAGAAGCCTAAAAAGATTTCCAAATAAGTCTTTTTTATTCAAAATAGAACAAAAGATAAGTTTTACAGTAGGTGGAGCCCTAAAGGAAACTAAACCTTCGGGTTCGAAGGAAGTTTGCTGCTTGAAGGTTGAGCCCGCACTGTTTTGTCGAAGGCCTTCATCGATCCATGTTTTTATAGCTGATCGGCCTTCAACTATCCAGGATGGTTGAAAAGCCTCCCAAGTTGCGGCCACATCAGGTGAAGGGGTCAGAAGTCGGTCGTTGCCAAAGTTAGTGGGCGCTGCTCCAGGCTCCGGTGAAACAGATAATCCATTGTCTTTGTAGTAACGAAGTATTCTGAGAGCAGCTACATGGCTGGAGATCTCTCCGTACTGAGTACCTGCAGCCTTCATAGTCTTTGCCGCTGCTTGGATCATCTTCATCTTTTGCAACAGCGAGTCGTTACCAGTCGAAGAAGAAGCGCAAGAAGTGTCGAAGTATTCTAGGACACCCCAAAGGGGGTCCATGGTCTCCGAAGCCATTTTCTCGCACTTTATATTTTCCACAGACAAAGTCTTGTTTGATGTAGTCAGCTCATCCATCAAAGATGAATGTCTAGTTGCCTCTTTCATTAAAGAATTTTTTTGTCCGAGCAGTTTCTTGGCCTCCTATGTCAAATTTAGTTGCTCCTCTCGAAGCTTGACCAATTCAGCTCCTACAGCCACCTACTCTTCCCGCAGTCTTTCCATCTGAGCCCGGAGCACAACCCGCTCAGCTTCAAGTTCATTTTTTGCAGCCTCCAAGCTTGTTCTAGCATTCCGCTCTGCAGCTACCATTTCTTCCAAGTTCGAAGTACAGGTCTCGGAGCTGATGAGGCTCCCTTGAAGAGTTGTTACCTTCTCCCTGAGTCGGTTACATTCTCATTCATGTGATATAGTTGTAGCCTGAGCTAGAACTACTTGCTGCAAATGAAGAAGAACAATGTAAGTAAATTATGTACATATGTTTGAACTAAATTTATTTTTGCAGATGCTTTGTACCTAGTAAGCTGCCCGTTCCAAAGTTGCATCTAGCTCTGACCCCTTCGCTTCTCCACGAACGGAAACCAAGTTAGTTTACCCATCCTCGCCACTAGCCCGAGCCAAAGGCTCCAGCAAAGTCCGAAGTCCTGTTCTCTGCTCCAGGAAAGGAGCTAAGAGGGGGAGCCTTGACAGGGCGCTCTGATCATCTTCATTGGGAGATGGATCGGAGCATAGCGAAGCATCTTCGGAGGCCTCTATATATTGACCTCCGTCTGTAGATCCTGATGGAGTCCACCCTATAATACGGGCAGGCAAAGGCCAACCTTTACCTTTTCCAAGACCCATCGTCTTCTTTGAGGCTATTTCTGAAGCCAGAGCCACCCGTGCTACAGTTGGAGCTGACTTCGGAGCTGAGGCAGGCTCCGGCACAGCCTCTGTAACAGGAGCCACCTCCTTTGGAGTCAATCCTATACAAAACAAAGGTAAATGATGTTATTTTTATTATACAGGCAAAAGATGAAAGAACTCAAACTGAAGATTACCTCAAACATCTTGTTGCGGGATAAGTTTTGGACTGCTTGGGGCCTCAAACATTTGCTCGAAGTCTTCTTCAGATTCTGGTCTCCGAACCGAAAGAGTAGCTGTAGAGATATCTTCGACTACTACAACTATTACTTCATCCGTATCGTCTCAACCTTCTTTAGTAGCAGGATCATTCACCTGACCAGGTGGGACATTCACAGTCTCCACCTGTTCAGGGTCATCTTCTGTGGTGGATGTTACTCTTATCTCATCTCCAGTGGAGACTTCAACTGCCATACGCGAGCCTTCGTCCCCTACTAGGAGAGCCTTGAACTCCTCCGCCATTGCTATGTCTGCCTCATCTTCATCTTTCGATGACTCCAAAGACGAAGCTGGAGACTTGGAAGGAGTAAGGGTCTTCAGTTTTCGAGCCACCTTTTTAACGGGTGTCTTTGTTGGTACTGAAGTCCCTGCTTCAGCTTTACTTTTCTTTGGAGCCTGTTCTAAGCTAGTCCAGTCTAGAAGAATTGGAGGCTCAACTCCGAGCACACTCCACACCCGATTAAATCGCTCCCAGCTACCAACCAGCTTTACCCTCTACTATTTCTCAATGGGCATAGGAGCCCCGAGGATCTTCTCCGCAGCTCGGACGATTTGTTCAAGAGTAAGTGTCACGCGCTGTTGGCGTAAAAGATTACGCTAACAGGTTTCTGTAGAATAGAAACTAACAAACGAAGTGTTTGCGAAGAGAACTGTTCTAAGCCTCCAAAAGGATAACAACTTAGAATAGTTCGAATGTGTGTATTGAATAACTTGTATTCGGTCCCTATTACAGGGTGAAATGGGGGGTATTTATAGGCCTAAACATTAAGGAAAAAGACCTATTTACCCCTCTATTACAACCGACATAGTGGAAACTATTCGGTACCCTTGATAGGGCTAAAATGGTAAAAGACCAATCTAATAGTATAAAAGATAAATCTTCCATCTTAGCTGGCAATAAAGATCTTGAATTGCCTTAGTTCGAAGATGTACTCCGAACGAATGCCTATCTTCGTACTTCGAGCCTGGCTCAGGGTATCTTCGAAGATGGACGTCTGGAAACCTTCGAATCCACTATCTGCTTTTATGTTGTAGCGGCAATAACCCCGAAGATGAGATATTTTCCCCCAACACGCGTGGAGCTGGAAGATAAGATTTCATTTTAATTAAATCATTTCTATAAAATCAGTAGTGCATGTAAAATGTTTTGTAGGACATACAGGAAGTTTACCTGTAGAACTTGAAGGGATCTCTCGAAGTCCACCCTCCGGGTTCTCCTCGAAGTTGATCTGCCAACTAGCCATCAAATGAGGGATTCAAAGTCTAATGAATTCCTCTGCTAAGTCACGCATACTCATGTGATGACTTACGGAGTGTAGCAGCCTGAGGCGGACTTCAAGTTGACTTGAGTTCGGTTGAACCACAGCTTCCCTCCGATAAAAAATGTCCTCCAGAGGTCCGGCCAAGATGCAATCCGATCCTACTTTGGCATAAAACCAACGAAGGATCCAATCTGTGTACCATCTGTTATTAATAGCCTTCGCTGGAAACCGGTCTTGGAACTATTCGCGGAGTTGAAAATAAATACTCCCAAAGGCGTCCATCATCTTCTCCCCTCTAGCTCCGGTGAAGGTCTTCAGTTGGCATGAAGCTTTGTGAAGAGCCGCGAAGATATCGGCTCTCCAGGCACACCCTTCGGCTCGCATCGCCCATTCGAAGATGGCTAGGCGAGCGATTGCATTCAGAGAAAGTTGAGGCAAGGTGACGTGGAATAAGTTCAGTACCTCGGAAAGGAACTCCACTACCAGAAGCCCTAATCCATCTTAGAAGAATGCCTCGAACACCACCACTTCTCTGGTTCGTGGTGCTGGGATCAGTTCACCGCCAACCTGGCGAATCTTAATTTCAGGTCCTATCTTCCCAGCAATCGCCACCACAATTTACTTCTTCAAGCATGTTGATGGTCCCAAACTATACGACTGATCCATATATTTGGTGGATGTCAGGTGAAGATCATGAGGACCGGCTGGGCGAGGGTTGTCCGAAGACGCCGCTGCCACTGCCGCTGCTGCCACCATCACTTGTTGCTGAGCTAGAGACGAAGTGAGAACAGGAGTCGTGTGGCTTGTTTTCGCCATCGGAGAAGATGAAAGCTTGGAAGATGGGCTCGGGAAGAAGAAAGGGGAAATGTGCGAGCAGTTGGTAAAAAGTATCTAAAACTTACCCTTATCTTCTTATTTATAGCATGTACTTTCCATCGTAGTGTACTGTTTGAGTGCGCTGTTACATCTTCTTTACTGTTATGATTTACTGAGGCACTTCATGAGAAATCACGCCTTTGTAAATGAAGCGACCGTTAGCCTTTTAAAAAAGGTAACGACTATTTCTATAAGTCTAACGGTTATTTTAGCTTCACAAGGATCTATCTCCGTAGCCATTTCAGTAAGTATCTTCGCATAGAAGTTGCTCCGAAGGTCTCAAGCCTCCAATTGCCCCAAAGAGTGCTAAAGCTCATCAAGTTCTTTTCTTCATTCTAAGCATGAAATTATTTCTTGCGTATACTGCCCTTTTATTACATAGGCAATTCGGAGAGAAGTATTCGAGGGGCTACTGTTGGGGGAAAATATTTCATCCTCCAGAAGTCAACGACGCTTCCCTGTCAATACAAGCAGAGAAACGAAGTTAGAAGCTTCAATTTCCGAAGATCCTAAAAGCATCAAGGTTTTGCTGTATTCGGAGCCCTATACAGCAAAGACCCCCATCAAGGCTTCAGCGTGACGAAGCCTCCCGAAGCCTTTTCACCCGAAGGGGTGTCGCCGGCAAGGAGAGAAGATTTATCTTCTCACTTATTAGATTAGTCTCTTACTCTTTTGCCCCTATGAAGAATATTAAACAATATCTTCTTAGTCGGTTGTAATTAGAGGGTAAAGAAGTCTTTTTCTTTAATATTCAGTCTATAAATACCCCTCTTCACTCTGTAAAGGGTATCAAATACTCATATATTCAATATACACTTCGAATTATCTCAGGCTATTATCCATCTTTGGAGGCTTGGAATAGTTCACTCAAACAAACCTTCGTTTGTTACACACTTAATTTCTTAAACATGTTAGCGTAATCTTTTACGCCAACAGGCTTCAACTTCAATAATTGATTAAACAACTTTATTTTTATCTAAATATCATCCTTGAATCTCCTAAGAAAATTTATCTTTCTAAGCAGTGATTGCAACTTGGTTTTATCGGCAGGGGGTTGGGTGTTCTTAATTGCTTCAATATTGTGCTGGCTTATCTCAATCCCTCTTTCATGCACAATAAACCCAAAAACTTCCCCACCAATAAACCAAAAGTGCATTTCTCGGGATTCATTTTTATCCCGTATTTCTTGGCTCTCTCCAAAACTTGACGTAGATCGGCCACATTGTCTTGCGTACTGCTTGATTTTACCACAACGTCGTCTATATATATTTCCACCAATAGGACGATCAAGTCATGGAAAATGTAGTTCATAGCCCTCTGGTAAGTTGCTCTGGCATTCTTCAAGCCGAAGGTCATCACCACCAACTCATAAAGTTTGATAGCGCCTTGGCACTAGAAGGCCATCTTGTGGATGTCTTCATCAGCTATGAAAATCTGATTATAACCTACATTCACATCCATGAAACTGATAATCTTGTGGCTTGATGCAACATCCACCAGCAAATCCACGATCGACATTGTTTCTGATGAATTGCCGCTGAAGTCCCTCAGTACCATATTGGTTTTGATGAGGTCGTTCGACCCTTTCCCCAGCTTTCGGAAGGTGGCATGTAGCATCAAGTTGACGGCTTCGACCCCGTCTATCATCATCTTGGACATCGGCTTCCCATTGACTAGACCCTTGATGTAAAGAGGTCTCAGGTGCCGATGTTCGTGATCTTCAGGAATAGCCCGATACCTTGCAAGGAGAAAGAAAACCATGTTTATCCCTGCATCTTTCTTGTCGTCGTGATCAGCATTGTCTTTTACTCGCCATTCACTCTTAATACTTCAGGGCCGATCAGTTTCGTTCGTGTGACTTTGTAACTTTAGTTCTCTCTACCGTAGTCATTGTACTCTACTCTTCTGATTCTTCATGAAGATCCCACTGGGGCACCACTGTGGCTTTCCTGAGGTGACACTATCGTTGGTCGATTGACCATTTTCCTTAGTGTTGAGGGGTCCAATCCTTTCAAGTATCGACGCCCTTAACGGTGATAACCTCTGATGGATGGCCAACCTCTCCTGACTATGTGACCTCGCCCTGTCAGTGCACGATCATGGTCGCCCTGCCACTTGCCTTCGCTACCACACTCAGGGCAGTTGTCCATTGATGGCAAACACAACCTTTCATTCTAGCGGAATCCGAAGAACTCACAATTTTAATGGGGGTTGAATCGTGAGTAATCATGATTGTCCTTATTGTCCATGCTTTATCTTGATTTTCTTTCATATTTTCTGATCAGACTCGAGGAGGTGACGCTACTACTGGCTCACCAGCTCTTCTTTGATTGTCGATCATCAGCGTGGTGCGCATGCACCACATTGACCAGACAAGGGTGGTCATCAATGTTCATTGGCTTCTTCCCGTCATCGAACTTTATTTGGCCTTGCTCCATGGACGATTGGATCTGCTGCCTAAACACCTTGCATTCGTTAGTGTGGTGAGACAAGGAGTTATGCCACTTACAGTATTTTTTCTTCTTCAATTCATCGACGACGATATCACGTGATTAGGTGACAACTAGATCTGGTTTTCTTTGAGCAATAGGTCGAATATCCAATCTACCTTGCTGATGTCGAAATCATACTTCTCTTCATTATCAGCTGGCTTTATCCAAGGACACACGATCTTCTTCTTGTTTTGGGTCTATTAGGCCAAGCCGACCTCTACATCAGACCGGTTGTCCTCATCGGAGTACAAATGGAATGTGTGAGCATACGCCACCTTCTTCTGATACCTATCCCTTTTTGCTTCCTGCATTCGACTCTTATGTGCTGATACCCGCTCTACCAAGTGTGAGAGGCTCTCGAACTCTTCTGATGAAAATCTTTCCTTTATCGGATTCAAGAGCCCCTAGAATGCTAACTCAGCCAATTGTGTGTCGCCGAGGTTTGTGTCACTGAGGTTTAGGCTATAGCACCTGCTTCTCACGTCATGGAATCTTTGTGCATAATCTTGCACCGACTTGTCCATCTTCTGCTTTACTCTCGTCATGTCGATAAGCTTCATCTCATGTATGTCATCGAAGAAATACTTGTGAAACTTCTTCTCCAGATCTTCCCATCCTTTGATAGAGTTCACCGGTAGTGACAAGAACCAGGCGAAAGCTGATCCTGGTAATGATAGCAAGAAGAACCTGACTGGTCTCGGATCACCTCAGTGATTCAGTTCACCCAATCATCTTCCTGTTAGTTTGGTGCGTGGTATCGATCAGTCATTTGAGGTTACTGATACTAATCCAGCCGAACAACGTTGTATCTTTGTTCTTCATTGGAATAGGGTGGCATTTCATAGTATGCGGTCTGGTGGTACCCTTGAGGGATGCCATCAGGTTCCCCCTTGGTGGCACAAGGTCGGGCAACATGTTCCTAGAAATTCCATATGTTGGTTGGGGTGCTTCTTGCCTGATTGGCCCTTGCAGCACGGCTGAAGGCTAGGAGGGTGGTGTACCCCTACTGAAGGGATACGTATTCTGAGACGGATCCTATCTACCTAACCCTTCAAGAACAGGGGTAGGTAATGGGGCCATCATGTTGGCCTCCCGGCCGAACAGAGTGTTCGATAGACCCTGCCTCATCAACCCTTGTGGTGGTGGCACCGGCCAAATATGTTGAGGGTTTTGCAACAAACGAGGAAGATTAGTTGGGAAATACACTGGGTCTTGCATTGGCTCTTAAGTAATCATCCCATCAACAGTCTTCTTGATCAACCTTTGCAAGGTATTAACTAATACCTCAGATTGATTGATGAGAGCGTGATGTAGAGCGTTGTCAACGGCTTCTTGAAAAGTGACCCATGGGCTCTCAACATGCTAAGGGATTTCACCAGCTATGGCTACTTTTGGTAATTGACTCCTTTGGACAGGACCAGATCGAGTCATACCAAAAGCGTCAAGGCACAATCTCTTGTATTTTTCCACATGGTCCTATACCTCTACCCTTTGTTCATAGGTCAATGTGTCCATGGTGATCGGGGTGATGTTACTGCCATCAACTTCACCCACCATGGATGAATGGTCTATAGAAGGTCCCACCGGGCGTGACAAAAAGCATGTTGGTGTCTTTTTTGGTCACACGCATGGCCTATGAGATCTGCTTAACTCTAGTGCAGGTCCTATAATCTTAGAAAAAAGAAGGTTCTGAGTGTGCCAATCAGTTTAACCCTGCAAGGGATAAGGAATCGGAAAGAATGACATTAGTAGCAACGTTGATCGGTTATCGAGCCGATGACTGTGGTGAGAATAAAATAAATAGGAATAAACACGTCGATCGACCATAGGGCTAATGACCACACCTAGGCTATCGGGTTGAACATGATATCGATCGATAGGGTGAAGTCCTTGTGCATAAAGGTTGATGAGTGTCTCCCAGACGCGAGTGGAATATAACGTGGAAATAAAGATAACCTATTAGCTTATACTCTGATAGAAACTAAACTCAACATACCAAACAACGTGTCCATACCATCAAATTACCGTAACTACAAGATCGGAGCTAACCAAGAAAGTTGCTAGTCGCGAGAAATCAATAACACTTCAACGCATCAGGCATACTTTCTTTAGATAAATGGTACACAACATGAACCAGATACAATAGAACGAGATGTTGGACTTAACCGATGAAGCCTCAAACTATGGCAGCTAATTCACATCAATCTAAGAGATCAGAGTGATGTAGACTTAGACTTAGAAAATATACCAAGATAAACCGACGATCACACTGACTAGCCAGATACATCAAGAGATCAATACGATGTAACCTCGAAGAACATGGACATAGTTGATATGACCGTTGGGGTGGCGGGACTCACCTCTTTATCGGAGATCGTAACAATGTAGCCCGGTTAAAAGTGTCAAGTCTTGCCGGGATTAACCTTGGTAACCCAAGGATGGCGATATGCTGAAAGAGTAGTTTTTTGTGGTTGATTGTGTGTGTCCTCTAAACCTAGCTAATTAGATACATATTTATAGTTTGGAGACTTACCGTCCAAGTAATCTACGTTGTAACTGATTATGGATCATCTTTATCTTCTCTCACCTTCAGTTAGATCCTTCGTATTCGGCCATGTTGTAACGATATGGACAGGCTCCTTTGAACTGCCTTTGATTGGACTCTTTTGACTTCTATTAACCGTGCGACATACTTAGTGGTCCTAGGCTTTACCAAACATTGGTGTCAATAGGGATAAAGCCCAAGTACCTTGCCGAGTAGTTTCATGCCGATTGTCAGCAGTCGGCCGACTCATGAAGACTAATTCTAGGGGACCACAAGTCCTCCAAAGCCCGCACTCAAGGAAGATGCCTGTCCGAGTGCCTGAACTCCAACTAATGGTCTACAATTCATCAAGACAATGGTTATCTTCATCAAGACCATCATCAAATATTTTAGTTATTTCTGTCAATAACCCACCATTACATGACTATTTCCACAACCATTAGCACGATATTTACCTTCCTGTAACCCCCTGTCCTTCTCATATAAAAGGATCAAGTGGAAGCTTTAAGAGGGGATCTGACAAAGAGAGACCTTTGCTAATCTCCTTATTAGACATTCTTTGCGAGAGACACCCCTTTTTGAGGACTCCCTCTTACAATCATACACATATAGGAGTAGGGCTATTATGCTCAGCGTGGCCCAAACCTGTCTAAAATCCTATCGAGTCCACTCTCTCATCTATCTTTTGCCTCACCCGTTGAGGTAACCATCGGTCCATAATCGTGACTCCCGCCTTTTACCTACATAAACCAAACTACGGGCACTTCCCTGTAGGCTTTTGTTTTTCCCACGCAATGATAGGGGTGGTAGAAATTTTTTACCCATGAGGAATCATACGAGGAAAAATAATCCCCGTCAGGTTTGGCAGGTGCAGGTATGATCCTCTATTCCCCTTTCCTGTTCCCTGTGAGGACCCTGTGAGGACCTGGTTCAACCTATAAAAAGGGTCAAGTCCAATAGCTCATGTTGGTAGTTTTATAAATTTACTGATTAATGTTTTCTATAAGTGAGTGATTGGTTCATTAGTTTTACAATTTTTAATAAAAATCTGGAGACATTTGAAGTTAGAAAATTTAGTAAAATTTGGTCCCTACATTGTCTTAGAAATTATGTTTTAACTGATTAGATTGAAACGAGGACGGGATTCCACGGAAAAAGTCCCCATATAGGTAACGGGGATGAAAAAAATATCCCCATCATTATTGGCGGGGAAAAAAATGAAAAAATATATCTCCATAGAAACCATATCAAGAGGTAAAACAAATTCTGAGTTGACATGTCAGGAGCTATTGACCTGTGCGAATCACGAACCGCGACGCGATCCTGACCCATGCGAAACCCAGATGCCAACTCTTGGCTTTCGTCTATTTCTTCAAATATTCGTATTGTCAGTATAGTTTTGTTGACGCCAAGATTTGGTAAGGCCCTAAAGCCTACTGTGATTTGCCACATGGTCAACAACAGGTCAAAGAAGATCCGATCAAAGAAAGTCAAAGGAGTCTGTCCCAAGAGTTGCATGATCGGATAGGGAAGCCGATAAAGATAAGAGTAACAGATGGTTATAGATTCATCCGAAATCAGCTAGATAAGTTACTCGGACGGTAAGTCTACGAATTATAAATATATATCCCTTATGTTAGATTAGGTAACTCTCGTTCAATCAATCAATCGGTGCATCGCCACCATTGAGCCCCAAGGTTATCCGGTGGGACTCGGGCGCTCGGAGCTGGGATGCATCATTTTGATCTTCGGCGAAGAAGTGAGTCCCACCACCCCCGACATCCATGCCAACTAGGTTAGTATCTTCATGGCTGCATCGGTTCAGTTTGATCTCTTGAGGAGAACGGTGAAACAACGCGGTCCCCGGTTGTTCTCAGTGTTTTGGATAGGTCTAAGGCTGCATCAGTTAAGTTTTATCTCTTAGATTAATGTGATCTAGGTATGATAGTCTTAGGCTTCATCGGTTAAGTCCGACATCACTTGCTATTGTATCTTTTTCATGTCATAAAATGTTCATCTAAATAAAGTTTGCCCGATTCATTGATATATTGTTCAGATCATCGTGACTAGTTACTGTCTTGGTTAGGTCCAATCTAGTTATTGGGATGATTTCCATGATATATATCTGTTATCTGGCATGCTTTATTTATTTCTATCAGAGTACAAGCTAGTAGATTATCTTTAATTCAAATCAGTATCATGTTCACCATCGAAGGGTGCACATCAGCCTATATGCATATTCTGTCTTTTCTATCGACCGATGGCGCGCTCGCTCGATTGGGCCAACTTGGGCTATTGGCCGTATGGCCGATCGACACGCTGATTCATGATTTTATCCTTTCTGCCATAGTCACCGGCTTGCCAGCTGATCGTCTATGCTACTAACTTTTATCTTTTCCGATCCCTTATCAGTTGCAGGGTCAAACTGATTGGCACAACCTGAACCCCTTTTCTAAGATGTAGGACCTGCATTAGAGTTAAGCAGATCTCCCAAGCCACGCGTGTGTTAGTGTGTAACCAAAAAGCACGCCAACACGCTTTTTGGCACGCCCGGTGGGACCATCTCCAACAACTCAGCCATGGCGGGCGAGCTCGACGAGGGAAATGTCATCCCGATCACCATGGATGCTCTGTCCGGAGAACAAAGGATGAAGGTACAACAACACGTGGAGGAGTTCCGGAAGTCATGCCTATAAGTCTACGACATGAATTGGCTGGGTCCTGTTCAGAGAGCCCCGCTTCTAACGCTAGTCCTGACTATAGAGGTCGGTCAGCCAACAGAGAATTTTTAGCCAATCAAGGACACTGGCCTAGACCATTCAAGGATTGATCAAGAAGGCCATCGGGGGCATAGTGGTTTGCGATGCTCCTTAAGGACTGACGTACCTCCCCAATGACCCATTAAGACTATTGCAGCACACTCGGCCGGCGTCACTACCGCAAGGGCCAATGAGGCTAGACCAGCCGAACTCTTCGCTCAACTATGAAGGTGACAAGATGACCCAACCATTGCACCCCTCCCATAGTCCGTCCTAGGGCATGCTAGGCGAGGCCGATAAAAATGCACAGGCGTCGTTCCTGGTGTCTGATCCAAGGATTCAAAGGCAAGGGATGCCGCAAGTGACGTACGACATCACAAGAGACCCCCCCGGGAGACCTAATGAGCCAAGGGGGCACCTGATATCATCCCTCGGGATACCACCAGATAGCGCACTATGGAACAATGCCCTATAGCGATGTAGGGCAATACAGATACGATGCTACTCGGTAGGACGAGTATCAATGAGCACCAATGCCTGCCCAATGTCTGTCAGAAGGTCAGTAGGAAGATGATTGGGTAATCGGATTATAGAGCTCATCAAAGATCAATTGGGTTGAAAGCCCAAAGAATATACAGGCATGTATCGGCGGCCGTATCCCAAGTGGTTTTCTTCATTGCTGGCAGATTCCATCAGAGGATGGGCAGACCTGCAAAAGAAACTTCACATGTACTTCTTCGTCGGCATCCAGAAGATGAAGCTGACCGATTTGACGTTCGTGAAACACCGAATGAATGATTCGGTCCCAAACAATATACAGAGGTTCCAGGACGTACAAAGCAGATGCTATAGCATGAACCTTACTGATAGTCAGTTGGCAGAGGTAGTGTTTAAAGGTCTCTTGAGCCCTATCAAGAAGAAGTTTTCATCACATGAGTTTGAAAGCTTCTCACAAATGCTGCAAAGGGTATCGGCCCATGAGAACCGATTCCAAGAGGCCAGACGGGGCATGTACCAGAAGAAGATTGCGTACACTCAAGTGTACCACTCGGACTCCGACGAGGACAACGACTCTGATGCAGAAGTCAGGATGGCCGAGTGGTCCAAGAACAAGAAGCAGGTCACATGCCCATGAATAAAATTAGCCGAGAAGGAAGAAAAGTATGACTTCAATATCAACAAGGCTGATAAAATATTTGACTTGTTGCTTAGGGAGAAGCACATTCACTTGTCGCCTGGCCACATAATACCACCTACCGAAGAACTGAAGAAGAAGAAATACTGCAAGTAGCATAACTCTCTATCACACCACACTAATGAGTGCAAGGTCTTCAGGCAACAGATGCAAGCGGCCGTAAAGCAAGGCCAAATCAAGTTTGATGATGGGAGACAGCCGATGAATATAGACGGCCATCCATTCCCAGTAAACATGGTGTGCACACACTACGATGACGATTGACATACGTACAAAGAAGAAACCGATCGGCTGCATGGGGTGGAGGTCGAGCAACGTCCAAAGGAAGAGGTCGATCGGGGAAACGATGGAGGAGCAAAGGACCTATGTGAGCCAAGGTTGCATCTACAAATGAGCCACGACAATGTGGCCGTCAGATCAGAGGAACGTCTGAGGCCAATCTTCATGGGTAACCAGCTTCTCAGTAGAACAGGGATAAGTTAAAACCTACTATGAGAAACCAAGGGTTGCTTTCGGAGTCTGTGATGAGTGATTGACAGATTTTATCCTCTGATTCGAAGGGGTTCGGAGGTTGTTTCACTGAAGGGTTCGGTGGGTCTGGTTGCTGCAGCTGTTGCAGCGGAGTGTGCCTGTCGGAGGGGTCCGACAGTACACGATGACTGGGTTGTACCGAAGGGTTTGGTACTTTTGGCGGTACACCGGAGTGTGTATCGGAGGTTGTTTACTCAGAGAGGTCTCCGGGGTACTAGATACATTTGTCTGTTTGTCTGTGGTGCGCAGGTGACTTCGGAGGCGACGGGCGGTTCGTAGCAAGTGAACCTGGGTCAAGTGGGAGGCTTGATGCCAGGGGAGTAGGGAGCTCCGTCACGAAGGCTCCGAAGGGGTCGAGGTCAGACCTCGGGTCGAGGTGCGCCATGAGAAGGCAGTAAGTGCGGAGTGTGGCTCCTGGCTGAAGATACTCCGAGATGAAGTCCTTGGAGGCGAGGCACTTCGAAGGGTACTCCGAATGGATTGACTTTGGAGTATGGTGGACCAAGTCCTCGGCAATGAGGCAGGCATTCGAAGTGTGCTCTGGAGGGAGGCACTCGAAGGTATACCCGACGAAGGTCTCATAAGTCGAGGTGCATCGAAGGCATGGTCCGGGTGAGGATCGTCGAGGAGTGTGCTCGGGGAGAGACACTGCGATGAAGTGCTCATGGAATGCTTCATGCGGAGGCCTTGGACGAAGGAGGGACTTCGAAGGGTGGTACTCCGAAGGTGGGGCTTCGGAGTGAGGCTGGCTCCGGAGTGAAGCTGACTTCAGAGTGAGGCTGGCATCGGAGTGAAGCTGACTTCGGAGTGAGGCTGGCTTCGGAGTGAAGCTGACTTCGGAGTGAGGCTGGCTCCGGAGTAAGGCTGACTTTGGAGTGAGGCTGACTTGAGGTACTTCGGCCATGCATGGCTTCGGTACACGGATGGACGGAGTTCAAGCTGGGAGAAGCTATGAAGTCATGGTGGTCCACTTCGAAGGTGTTGGTGCGAAGGCCCAAGGGCTTTGACGGCTTCGGCTCAAAACCGTCACTGTATCGAAGGCTGACTTCGGTGAAGCGAAGGCCGTCAGGCTCAAGGCTTCTCACCGAAGCTACCGCACCCCTCGCGTGCGAAGGGGGGCTTCAGAAGGGTCCAAAACTGCAAAGGCTGACCGCGTTTGCTGTACAAAAGCTAGTGTAGTCTCCTCTGCAAAGCTGACAAAAGAAGCCTCCAAATAAAGTAGACTACCAACTGTACCCCCCTGTTCTGATGAGACAAAACTGGTGTAAACCCTAGGGGTAAAGTAGTCTATTCACAGGGCTGAATAGTGCCTATAAATAGTGGAGGCTAGCTAGGTCACATCAACACTTTTGAGCAGTCATTTTTGAGCTCCTGTGCTAGCCGCCACACACGTTGTATTCGGTCTGTGAGTTCATTTTGTGTTCCCTGTTCAAACAATGAAGTTTTGATTCTGTTTTCATTTACTGCTTGAACTTGTATGTGTACTTCACTGCATGCTTTGATCTCTCTGAGTCTCACTTCTTTTGAGTTGTGTTTGTGCACTGAATCTTTTCTGGAGAAGTGTGTGAGAAGCCTGTTCGAGTGAAGTGTGAGTTTATCAGTGTCTGTTCGCTTTGTGTAAACTGGAGGCTAAACCTCTCTGATTACTAGCGAAGCACTGTTGTTGGCTTAGATCGAAGCCCGTTTTCTTTTGTTGAAGTCCTTGGCGGAGTCTATTTAGTGTGCGTTTAGACCTTCGAAGTACGAAGCCCAGCACCAGTTGCTGTTGGTGAGTATTTGGTCAAAGTCTCCAGAGGGAAGTCTGCTCTTGCGAAGGGTGAAGTGCGAAGCCTGCTCAAAGGCACCCAGTGCGCTGAGCCTGCACTAACTTAGTAGAGCTGATCGAAGTCCTCAGAGGGAAGTCCGCTCTTGCGAAGGGTGAAGTGCGAAGCCTGCTCGAAGGCACCCTATGTGCGGAGCCTGCACTGACTTAGCAGAGCTGAATTTTCGGGGTTGTGGGTGGAGCAAAGTCTTTTTGGCTTCGAACTTTTGCTCCTTGTGAAGCCTGTTTTCGGAGCTATAAAATACCTCTGAACCAAAACTTCGAAGGGTGTGTTCGAAGCCTGTTCCGTAGAAAACAGAATTAAAACAGAAGGCTATTTTTAGTCTGTAATTTTAAAAGCTCCCATTCACCCCCCCCCCCTCTGGTCGCCGTTTCCGGTCCAACAATTGGTATCAGAGCGGGTTAAGATCACTAGTTGACCTTAACCGGTTTTGTGATCTGTTGGCGACATGGACAGAGTTAGTAAAATACCTCTGTTCGATGGGACGGATTTTGCATACTAGAAGGTGTGCAATGGAGGCTTACTTGCTTAAGCCAAGGAAATGCAATTTGGGAGATTGTGGACTCACAATACTCCATCCCTGAAACTCGCACCTCTCAAACAGAGAAGGATCAATATAATGCCAACTCCAAGGCTAGAAATATATTGTTCATTGGTTTGAGTCGGAGTGAGTTTGATAGGGTGCAGCACCTTAGGACAGCTAGGAGATTTGTACTACACTCACTATTTTTCATGAGGGCTCTACACATATTAAGGCCAGGCGCCAAAGCACATACAATCAACAGTATCAGCTATTTGTGCAGGCACCCGGTGAATCTATAGATGCCATGTTTTCTCGCTTTGATGCGATAGTGAGTAACTTGTGGTTCAACAAGACGCTTTGCTTACAATGATCATGATAGGGCTATCAAGCTTCTCTATGCTCTTGATCATAGCATATGGGAAGTAAAGATATCCAGCATTGAGGAGTCCGCAGGTTATGACACATTGACCTGTGATGAGCTCTTCAACAAGCTGAAATCCACAGAGATTGCCAAGGCATCTCTTGCAGTGCATAGGAACTCCTTGCCACAGCCATTGGCATTGGTTTCTAGCACTAGCCGTGGCACCACTACAGAACCAAGCACATCATGCACTTGTGTTTTTGCAGATGGTTTTGCTTTGTCCTCCCTGGTCTCCATCACTAAGGAGCGGGTGGATACTCTGGATGATGACGAGCTTGCTCTCATTGCCAGAAGGTTCACCCGTTTTCACCATGAGAGACGGGATCAGAGGAGATGTGGTTTTAGTGGTTGTTTTGAGTGTGGCGACACTTCTCACATCAAGGCCAATTGCCCAAAACTCAAGAAGAGAGATGAGAGTGAGCGCCCCAGATACCACAAAAATGAGAGGAAACCCTTTGTGAAGGGCAAGCACGGCAAGGTGGCTAAGAGGGTAGCCAAAGCCGCTTCCAGAGCATTTTTTGCTGCTCTCAGCGACATCGACACTTCCTCAACTAAGGAGTCGAGCTCTGATGAGGAGGAGGAGTCCCCAAGGAAGGAGGAGAAGAAGGACAAGAAGGGATGAGATTTCACCGGCCTCTGCTTCATGGCCGACAGCGATCACAGCGGCGATGAGCTTGACTCATCTGAGGTACCTCTATCCTATGACCAGCTTTCAATTAAATTAGATGAACTGAATGAAGTAGTTCTTGGTCAGGATAGATTACTTGTGAAAGCCGCTAGAGATAGAAAAGACCTTAGACTTAGGCTAGAATCTATTTCTACTAATTATGCCATGCTTAAGTCTAGAATTAATGATGCTGAATGTGAATCTTGTACAGTTGTCATGGGTGAGCTTGCTCAATTGCGCTCTGTACATGCTCAAACTCTATCTGAGCTTGAGACTGCACAGAAGCAGCTTTTGATGGTTGATTCTAGTCCTCATGATATAATTGAATGCATGAACTGCCCCTTATTACGTGAGAGCATTAATTTACGTGATAAGCATGTTCAGGATTTAGAGGCTAGATTGGAGAGGGCCTATAGTTCTAGGGATGTGCAACCTGTGTGTGACACTTGCATAACCCTTAAGGACTAGCTAGGCACTGTTAGAGAGCGAGCTGAGAACCTCATGACTGAAAATGAATACCTTCTTTCTATGGTTAACAAATGCACTGAGGGAAAGGGTAGAATGGACTTGCTCTTGGCCAAAACCAAGATGTGTGCAGACAGAGCAGGGTTAGGTCTAGGATTGGGTTTTGAGAGGATTCCTTTAGACAGTGAGAACAAGACTGTTTTTACCTCACTCACTACCTTAGAGAAAGAGAGAGCTCTGTTAGACACTCCATCAGCCAAAAAGCCTACCCGGACTCCAAAGAAAACCACTCCTCCTGCAAAGAAATTTCCTCCCAAGAAACCACTCAGCAGAAGCCCAAGGAGCCTATGAGGATTGCTCCTATGACCCATGTGAGTGCCCCTAGGAGAGTGTTTCATTGTTCCTACTGTCAGCAGGCGGGTCATTTGGTTGGGTTCTGTTTTCGTCGCATCAAGGATGAGCGACGCTCTCAGGCAATGAGTTTCCAGGACATGCATTACCCATCTTTAGGTATGCATGAGTCTGAGTTTTACTCTCGTCCTGTTTTCGAGGCTTCTCGTACTTCTCGGAGAGGTTTTGCTCCTCGAGGTGTTCACCATGTTCCATATGGTGGTAGACCCCGGGCGAGTAGCTTTGTACCTCGTCAGAGTAGGAGACCTCGTCATTCTTTTAGATCTTAGCATATAGGTAGACCTCGCACTTTACATCATTCTGATTATCCTGTGCGTAGACAGTCTACTTTTACTGTGCCTACTACTCGTATCACTCAGTGATGGATGCCTCGTCATATTTTCACTCACCCCACCACTGAGCGATCGAGATTTTCTTATCATGTGTAAGCGCCAGACCGAGGCTTGGAGGGCACGTGGATCATGGACTCCGGTTGTTCACGCCACATGACCGCAGATGCAGCATGGTTCTCCAGCCTCACCACAACCAAGCAAAGGGAACATATCACCTTTGGGAACAATCGAAGGAGTAGAGTGAAAGGTAAAGGTGTGGTAAGAATCAACTCGAATTTCACTCTCAAAGATATTGCTTTGGTTGAAAACTTGGGATACAATTTGCTTTCTATATCTCAATTGCTTGATGAGGGCTTCGAAGTGAGATTCCATCGTGATACTTCGCAAGTACTCAATTCTGATGGCGTTGTGGTCTGTAAGATCTTTAGAGTTGGGAGAGTTTTGGAGCTGATTTTTCTGAGTCATCTGGTTCTTCTCACTGTCTTGTTGCACATTCTACTTCTGAGCTTTGGAAGTGGCATAGGAGACTAGGGCATATGAGCTTTTAATTGCTCGCTCGTCTGAGTGCCCTAGGTCTGATTTGAGGATTGCCCAAGCTCAAGTTTGAAAAGAATTTAGTTTGCGCTCCTTGTCTACATGGAAAAATGATTGCCGCTTCGCACTCGCCAGTCACCACTGTGATGACTGAACAACCCGGAGAACTTCTCCACATGGACATTGTAGGTCCTTCTAGGTTTAGTTCTTTAGGCGGCAAGTGGTATGTATTAGTCATTGTCGACGATTTCTCTCTCTACTCTTTGGTCTTCTTTCTTGCCAGCAAGGATGAAGTGTTTTCACACTTTCGGAGCTTGGATTTGAGACTTTTCACTGAAGTCCCTGGTGCATTGAAATTCATTCGAAGTGATAATGGCATTGAGTTCAAGAACAGTCTCTTTGTTGACTTTTGCATGGAGCATGGCATAGAACATCAATTCTCTGCTCCGCGGGTTCCTCAACAGAATGGTGTTGTTGAGATAAAGAACCGCACTTTGGTTGAGATGGCTAGGACGATGCTCGATGAGCACAGGACTCCTAGAAAATTCTGGGCTAAGGCCATGAACACTGCTTGTTACATCTCAAACCGAATTTTCTTGCGCTCAATTTTGAACTTGACATCTTATGAAATGCGTTTTGGGAGACAGCCCAAGGTTACTCATCTTTTAGTTTTTGGTTGTCGTTGCTTTATCCTAAAACATGGAAATTTGGACAAATTTGAGTCGCATTCTTCTGACGGGATCTTTTGGGTTACACTACACATGGTCATTCTTATCGTGTTTATAATTTAGAGACTAACACTGTCATCGAGTCATGTGATGTGACTTTTGATGAATCAACCCCCTCTGTTAGTTCTACTCTTGAATAGGCAAATGAACACGACATGGAACAGACTATCTTCGAAGAAGAAGATCCCGAAGATTTCGAGGATGAACCCCTACTACCCTCGACATCAACCCCCGAAGCCGACCCCGCTTCAACCACTTCGGCACAAGGTCCCGAAGCAACTACCTCGACATCGGTCATCTTGGACCACTCCAACACACAAGTTGAGGGGGAGACTGCATCCCGCCGTGAGGCTCCTCACCATGTTCAAAGGATGCATCCTCCCGAGCAGATCATTGGTGAGCTTGATCAAAGGGTAACACGTTCTCATGCTCATTTCATTGATTCCGCTTTTGTTGCTTCTTTCGAGCCCTTAGATGTTAGTCATGCACTTTCTGATTCTAGTTGGATCAATGGCATGCATGAAGAACTTGAAAGTTTTGAGAGAAACCAAGTCTGGACTTTAGTTGATCCTCCACCAAATGTTCATTTCATTGGAACAAATGGATTTTCAAAAACAAACAAGGAGAGGATGGGACTGTAGTTAGAAACAAGGCTAGACTGGTAGCTCAGGGTTATTCTCAATTAGAAGGGATTGATTTACTGAAACTTTTGCACCTGTTGCTCGTCTTGAGGCCATTAGGATTTTACTTTCATTTGCGGCATCCCGTGGTTTCAAACTCTATCAAATGGATGTCAAAAGTGCTTTTCTTAATGGCTTTATAGGTGAAGATGTTTATGTAAAACAACCCCTGGCTTTGAAAACCCCAAATAACCACATAAAGTCCTTAAATTTCATAAGGCTCTTTATGGACTAAAGCAGGCTCCTCGGGCATGGTATGACAGACTTAAGTCTTTTCTGCTTGAGCGGGGGTATTTGATGGGATTTGTTGATAAAACACTGTTCACTCTCAAGCATGGCAAAGATTTCCTCCTAGTCCAGATTTATGTGGATGATATCATCTTTGGTGGCTCTTCTCATGCTTTGGTTGCTGAGTTTGCAGATGCCATGAGCAGGGAGTTCGAGATGTCCATGATGGGTGAACTCACTTTTTTCCTTGGTTTGCAAATCAAGCAAAGCAAACAAGATACTTTCGTCCACCAGACGAAGTACACCAAGGACCTACTCAAGAAGTTTGACATGGCTGATGCGAAGCCACTCGCCACTCCAATGGCTACATCTGTAGCATTGGATCCTAACAAAGATGGAGAAGCCGTAGATCAGAAGGAGTTCCGAAGCATGATCGACTCCCTCCTCTACTTGACTACTACGAGGCCGGACATACACTTCGCAGTGTGTCTGTGTGCTCATTTTCAGGCTTCACCACGAGCTTCGCACCGCCAAGCGGTAAAGCGCATTCTCAGGTATCTCAAACATACCTTCGAATTCGGCATTTGGTATTCGGTGTCTTCCTCTTTGTGTCTTCGAGGTTATTCCGATGCGGATTTTGCTGGGTGGAGGATTGATAGGAAGAGTACATCTGGTACTTGTCATTTTCTGGGTACATCACTTGTTTGCTGGTCTTCCCGCAAACAGTCTAGTGTTGCACAATCGATGGCTGAGGCCGAATATGTTGCTGCAACTCGCTGTTGCTCTCATATTTTGTGGATGATTTCCACTTTGTGGGATTTTGGGTTGGATTATAAGAGTGTTCCACTTTTCTGTGATAACACTAGTGCTATTTGTATTGCAAACAACCCGGTTCAGCACTCCAGAACCAAACACATTGATGTGCGATATCATTTTCTCAGAGATCACAATGAGAAAGGTGATATTGAACTTCAATATGTTGATACCCAACACCAGCTAGCCGATATTTTCACGAAACCCCTCGATGCTTCTCGATTTGCCTACTTGCGTGGGGAACTTGGCGTTTGTCACCCTTACGGCATTTTGTGAGGGGGAGCAAGCTTTAATTGTCTTGCATGTGCTCGTCATGTGTGGAATTGCATTTACATCTTTTGCATTTATATGCCTGATTTTAATTCATGAAATCGTGACAGCTCAGCTCTTTTTAATTTATCTGAAACATTAATGTGCATGATGTTTTCTTTCCAAACTCAAATCATGCTCACTGCTCAATCTTGGATCTAGCTTCTGTAGGCAAGACTGCTTTTAGCTATCTTTTATCTGCTTGATAGCAAGACACCTTTTCTTTGGATGCTAAAAATGTTCTACATATTCATGGAAGTTCATCAAGTGCTAACAATCGGTTCACTTAATTCAAATTTCCAAAAATCCATGATTTGCATGCTTCAAAGTAAAAGATCCAGGTGGGTTTGTTTGTCGCACTACTCTATTCTAGACTGCTTACCATTGCACATTGGTATGAACTGGAATAGTGTAGTGTATGCCAAAATCATTGCCTTAAGCTTCTTATGGTTTTCATGCCTAGGCTTGGCCTGATTGGCAAGTATAAGGTGGACAAACAAATAACCCCTGGCATTAAGAAAAGAACAACAAAATTCATTGCTCATCAAGTTTGCTTTCATTGCTCCATTTGAACTAGACTTGTCTGTCTAGAGTAGAAATTGACTAGCTTTGTGCAGTCCTTGCTATTACTTGTCTAGTTTCCTTAACTAAGTGGTGATGCTTTTATTTCAAAAATGATAAAATCACATGCTGTCATCATGTCTTTAGAGAATGTTAAATTGAGCTGAGCACATGATCTTTGGTATTACTGTTGGCATATTTTTGCTTTATATGTCTTTGCAATTCTGCTCATTTCCAAGCAAAGCATCTTTTACATGCTCCTTGATGCTTGCATTGCCAAAGGGGGAGAAAGTGTTGAAAAGGGGGAGGAAAATCCTTTTGTCAAGTGACATGCTTTGGCTCGTTTCTGAGTTCTTATGGTCACTTGTGTGCTGAAAGTCTTTTAATTTTTCTTGAACTTGAAGTTGGTTGTCAATGCACTCGTCAAGGGGGAGATTGAGAAACCAAGGGTTGGTTTCGGTGTTTGTGATGAGTGATTGACAGGCTTTTACCCTCTGGTTCGAAGGGGTACCTCCGAAGGGGGTTCGGAGGTTGGACCTCCGAAGGTGTTCGGAGGCTGTTTTCACCGAAAGGTTCGGTGGTTTGGTTGCTGCAGCTGTTGCAGCAGAGTGTGCCTGTCGGAGGGGTCTGACAGTACACGATGACTGGGTTCGTACCGAAGGTCTCGGTACTTTGGGCGGTACACCGAAGGGTGTGCCGAAGGTTGCTAACCTGGAGAGGTCTCCGGAGTACTGGATACACTTGTCTGCTTATCTGTGGTGCGTAAGGGACTGCGGAGGCGACGGATAGGTTCGTAGCAGGTGAACCTGGGTCAAGCTGGAGGTTTGATGCCAGGGGAGCGGGGAGCTCCGTCACGGTGGCTGCGAAGGGGTCTAGGTCGGTCCTCGGGTCGAGGTGCGCCAGGTGAAGGCAGTAAGTGCGGAGCGTGGCTCCGGGTGAAGGTACTCCGAGACAAAGTCCTCGGAGGTGAGGCACTTCGAAGGTACTCCAGATGGAGTGACTTCGGAGTTTGGTGGATCAAGTCCTCTGCGGAGGCAAGGCGTTCGAAGTGTGCTCCGGAGGGAGACATTCGAAGATACCCGACGAAGGTCTCAGAAGTCGAGGCGCATCGAAGGCATGGTCCGGGTGAGGCTCGTCGAGGAGTGTGCTCGGGGAGAGACACTGCGACGATGTGCTCATGGAATGCTTCGTGCGGAGGCCTTGGACGAAGGAGGGACTTCGAAGGGTGGTACTCCGAAGGTGGGGCTTCGGAGTGAGGAAGGCTTCGGAGCGAGGCTAGCTCCGGAGCGAGGTTGACTTGTGGTGCTTCGGCCATGCATGGCTTCGGTACACGGACTGACGGAGTTCGAGCTGGGAGTAGCTGCGAAGCCGTGGTGGTACACTACGGAGGTGGTGGTGCGAAGGCCCAAGGGCTTTGATGGCTTCGGCTCAAAACCGTCACTGTATCGGAGGCCATCTTCGGTGAAGCGAAGGCCATCAGGCTCAAGGCTTCTCACCGAAGCTACCGCACCCCTCGCGTGCGAAGGGGGGCTTCAGGAAGGTCAAAGACTGCAAAGGCTGACACTGTCTGCTCTGCAAAAAGCTGACGCTGTCCCCTCTGCAAAGCTGACAGAGAAGCCTCCAGAATAAAGTTTGACTACCTTTTGTACCCCTCTATTCTGTAGAGACAAAACTGGTGTAAACCCTAGGGGTAAAGTAGTCATTTCACTTGGGTGAACTGTGGGCTATAAATATGGGGGCTGGGTAGGTAACATTTAACACTTTGAGCATTTACTGTTGAGCTCCTGTACTAGCCTCCACTCTGTATTCATCCAGTGAGATCAATTTTACTGTGTTCCTTGTTCAAGCAGCGAAGCCCTGCTTCTGTGTTGTCTTTCTTCTTGAACTTGTTTGCATACCTCGCTAGTTATAGTGCACCGAAGCCTGTCTAGGCGAAGTGTGTTTTTGTGCGAAGTGTGCTTTTGGGGGTGTGTTCGCTCTGTGTAACAGGAGGCTAGACCTCGCTGCTTACTAGCGAAGCCCTGTTCGAAGCCCGTTTTGCTTCTCGTGTCGAAGCCCCTAGCGAAGTCTGTTAGTGTGCGTTGAGACCTTCGCAGTACGAAGCCCAGCACCAGTTGTTGTCGCTGAGTATTGGGTCAAAGTCCTCAGAGGGTTGTCTACTCTTGCGAAGGGTGAAGTGCGAAGCCTGCTCAAAGCACCCTGTGTGCGGAGCCTGCACTGACTTAGCAGAGTTGTTTTCGGGGTTGTGGGTGGAACGAAGTCTGCTTGGCTTCGGACTTTTACTCCTTGCGAAGCCTGTGTTCGGAGCTGGCAAATACCTCCGAACCAGACCTTCGAAGGTTGGTGTTCGAAGCCTGTTCTGCAGCAGACAGAATTAAAACCGAAGGCTGTTTTTAGCCCAAGTTTTTTGAATTCAAATCTGAATTGAGTTCAAAATTGTGATTCCTGGTTTTCAGATCAAATTTGTACTTGAAATGATTTGATAAAGAGGAATTCATGTTCTGAAATTGATAGTTTCATTTTTGTCGGATCTGCTACAGTGAATGAATGTGTGTATTTTCTTCAAGTATTCTGAAATTATTATATTCTATATTGAAATTTCAGATTCCTGCAAGGTTGATAAATTGTGAATCTTTATATGCTGTTTTGACACTAAAATGAGATTGGAATTTGCAAACTGAACTATAGTTTGACAAATACACCTTGCTGAAGTTTTATTTACTATTCACCGTCCGAAAAATTTTGAAGTGTTTGAATCTCAATTGAAATTGAATTAAATCATTCTGAGTTACTGTTTACACTTGAGTTTGATCTCTAGAGTGAGTGTTTTGACAATGGTTGTTTTGAGAAGCTTGAATCAAAACTGTTTTGGGCGTCTGAATCTATTTGAGCTCTAAATTGTGCTGATTAGTTTGAAATTGGAATTTGAGTCCTTAGAGGTGTGTTGGGTGATTTGACTAGGCAATCACATTCGAAAGAAAGTGTCGAGGTGCCTATTCACCCCCCTCTAGTCGTCATTCCGATCCCACATAAACATATCCTTGGAATCATTGCAGTACAAGACCATGTAATCGAGTTCCAAAAAATGGGTCTACCACATGCACATTTCCTCCTTATCATGGAGTCAACATACAAATTGAGTTGCCCCGATGAGTATGATAATATTATCTCAACAGAACTTCCAAATAAGCATGTGTACCCGGATGAAATGGTAGTCAAACATATGATGCATGGCCCATGTGGCCCACTAAATATGAAGAGTCCATGCATGAAAAATGGTAGTTTTAAGTGCTATTATCCATGCCAATTTATTGACACAACTATCCAAAGCAAAGATTCTTACCCTATCTATAGGACAAGGGATGACAGACAGAGGGTAAGAGTGAGAGGGCATGACTAGGACAATAGATGGGTTGTTCCATATAATCCTATGCTTCTAAGAAGGTATGATTATCACATCAATGCAGAGGTTTGTTTGAGCATTAAGGTTGTTATGTACTTTGTTCTAGACTGCTTACCATTGCACTTTGATTTGAACTAGGACATTGAAGTGTATACCATGATCAATACCTTAAGCTTCTGATGGTTTATTTTAGGCTTGGTTTGATCGGTTAGCATAAGGTTGACTTGCAAATAACCCCTGGCATTAAATAAAGTAAAGAGGAAAAAGAATAAAAAGTTTAATTCTCTCACATATCAAGTTTCTTGCAGCTCCTTGTAGTGGGATGTGCTTTTCGAGTTTGTTTTTGACTAGCTTTTGTATCTCTTACCTTGTCATGTCTAGTACGCTAGTCTGGGTAGTGATGCTTTTATTTTCTTAAAATTCAAATGCTTGCTTATATGGATATTTAGATTGTGTACATTCAAGCCCGTCATACAGTTTAGCTAGGACAGTTTGTGAGGCACAAGAAGTGTTTGTCCTGTAATTGGACTTAATCATATTTTGGAAGCATTGCATGGTCACTTTACTCTCTCAACTCATGGAGCTATCTTGATGTTTGCATTGCCAAAGGGGGAGAGTTCATGAGTTTTTGGTGAATTTGTTGATCTTTTGAGCTTTTGAGGTAGTTAGTGCTCTATCTTCTTGTCAAGTGACATGTTTCTTAGGTTTGCTCTCTATAGAGCTTGCATGGTCACTTGTGTGCTAAATTTTTGCTTTACACTTATTTTGATCTTGAGTTGTCAATGCACTCATCAAGGGGGAGATTGAGGAACATAGTGAGGTTTGTCACTATGATTCATGGTAATGATGAGTGATTGACAGGGTGTTGTCATGAGTTTCTGTCTGGGTGTTTTGGATATGTGTTGTGTGTCTGTGTTTGTCTCGTGTGTGCAGTCTTGAGTTGCTCGTCAACTGTCGATGGAAAGGGATCAGGGTTAGACGAGTAGTCTAATGCCAGATGGTCGAGGGTGTCAGTCAAAGTCGAGAGTGGACTCAGATGTACGCATGGAGATCGAACAGGATGTGAGTTGAAGGTTGATTAAGATGAAGCATCGATCGAGTCAGCGAAAGGGAAGCCAGTTCAAGTGACAAGGCGGCTCGAGGGATCGAGAGTGAGAGAGACTTGTTAGCGGTCGAATTCGCGGACTGACGACAGTCGTCGACTGTCAGGGGAGGCTTTATCGGTTTTTGCAGAAAACCGTCGATTCACTAAAAGTTTTAAATACAATAAATAGGAGTTTATTTTAGTTTTAGGTTGAGTATTTCACTTCAATAGTGTAATCTTTTGGTATATTTTTAGAATGGTTTTATTCTAAAAATATATTGAAAGTTGAGTCATTTTTGTAATTTTTCTTTTAAGTCGAATAGGGTAGTTTTCAGAATATTCAATTCTGAAATCGCCTAAGGGGTTTTCTTGTAAAAGTAGCTTCTAGAAGATGCCTACTTAAGGGGTATTATCCCCTAAGTGTGGCTGAGACTTTTGGAACGGGATTTGATTCACAAAAGAGAGAATACACTATTCGGATTGAAATTCTGGATGCGCTACAGTGCTTTGGATGAAATTCCACGATCTGCTATAGCCTTCCCGACAGCATTGTATCGCGTAAGGATTTATTCTATTTAGTGATGGTTCCTGTGATTCCTTTTCGGTTTTCTATGTGATTTTCTAAAGGTTCTGGTCATCTATTTTTGAGTGTTCATCTTGGAAATTTTATTCTCTATGCTGTTGACACAGAAACGTGCCCCCACACTTGGGTCAGTCCGATGATCCAAAAGTGTGCGGATACTTAGGGACAAGCCTAAGCGTGACGCAGCACCGACGTCGCGTTCCGACTACCCTTAGTCAAGGTAGGGGGGTTGGAGTCGCCAGGCAATCAGATCACACGAAATAATCCAATTAGCCGAAAGAAACATATTAAACAGAATAAAATCAGCAAACTAGTCGGAGCCTGTCTGCTTCGAAGTCTGGTGCGAAGGGGTCACCGAAATATACCTTCGGCGTCCGGTGCGAAGTGTCTCGCCGAAGGTTGCTTCGGCGTTCAGACTGATCCAGTCGAAGAAGAATTACGAACGGATCTAGACACGATGATCACCTCCGAACAGCGGAGCTCGGCGTGAGGTCTCTGATACGGCAAATTACAGATCAATGAAGCGAGGGCCGCGCGTGGGCGTAACTTTGTCTAGTGCAGAGTATGATCGTGGTGAAGCCTGTTATGACGAAGTATGCTGGTGAAGCCTGTCGTCGAATCCTACAGCTCGCCGAAGGGTGTCCTGACGACCTCCAAAACCGATCTCTCAGCTCCGGACACCTCCGACGAAGTAGCTCCGAACATGGAAACCTGCAACAAAGAGAGTTCGAAGTCCCAATTCGGCTTGAGGACCGAATCCTGCTAAGTGTTGTACTAGTAGCAAAGGTAGCAATCTGTTACGCAGATTAGCGGATACTTCACAGGCGAAATAACAAGACGATAGCAATCTATTACGTAGATTAACGAATACTTCACAAGCGAAGTAACAAGGGTTACCACTGTTCCGTATTGGATGGTAGAGGGCTTCCAGGCAAACCCACGAAGAGGTATAGGAAAATAAAGGTAAAGTAAATACGATCAAAGCTAGGGCTTTGGTTTGGTTTGTGTTGGGGGTGCTTCTAAGCCGGCCTCGCCTCTTTATTTATAGGGGCCAACATCAGATCGAATCTGCTATTTTTCAGTTTGGATAGAGATAAAACTCAACCGGAATCGCATCCAACTCTGTCTCTATCGAAGTGGGCTTCGGCCAGGCCCGCCGAAGCCTGCTCTTCGGGCCAAAGCTTCGGTGGTGTGGGCCTCCGAAGGCTTCCTGGCCGAAGGCAGTGGGCTGGCTAGAGGCTTTCGGAGCCCATGGCCCATTGGACCTTCAACCCTGTAGGGCTTTGTCCTGACCCCGGACATGTGTATTTTTGGCCTAAATCACCAAAATTAATATCTTGGCAGTCTCAGCCATTAATGCTATTTTTTGCTATCAACACATGCCCCCCTGCCTTTTAGTGAACTGAATGAACTAAAAGCACAACGGGCTAAAGTCGATATCGTCCATATCGGCTTTTTGATACCCTTTATGATGTTTGCCACACACTTGGGAAATACCCTTTCAAGTACCTACCATTCAAAGCTCTTCGAAACCGCTCTCCCTGCAGGGATTCCAACACGTATGCGTTGCCGGGAGCGATTTCGGCTATCTTAAAAGGACCTTCCCAACTAGGTGACCATTTACCAAACTTGGGACTCTTCGTGCCTAAGGGTAAAATCGTTTTCCACACCAAGTCTCCTATTTGAAACTATTTTGGTTTAACCTTCTTATTGTAGGCTTTAGCTACTCTCTTCTTATCTACTTCTATGGCTTCTAAAGCCCTTAGTCTCTTATCGGTCACTTCCTCTAGATTATCCTTTAGAAGAGTTTCATACTCGTCGACCGATAAGCCATCTTGCTTTAATACTCTTAAGGAGCCAAGATCCACCTCTACGGGCAGAACGACTTCTTGTCCATATACTAATTCATACGGACTGACTTTGGTAGCACCGTGCTTTGCAATCCTACAAGCCCATAGCGTCTCGGAAAGCACTTCATGCCACCTTTTAGGAAACTCCTCAATTTTCTTCTTAATGAGCTTAATCATGGTTTTATTACTAGACTCAGCCTGACCATTGGCCTGAGCATAGTAAGGTGAAGAGTTTATCAACTTAATACCATAATATTCGACGAAGTTCCTTACTTCTCTAGAAACAAATGAACTACCTTGATCCGTAGTAAGAGTTTGAGGAATGTCGAATCTATGTATGATATGCTTCAAGATAAAATCACGTACCTCATTGTGTGTCATGTTCTTGAGAAGTACAGCCTCGGTCCACTTAGTGAAGTAATCAGTCTCCATCAGCACGAACCGGTGCCCTTTTGAGGAAGGAGGGTGAATCTGGCCGAATAAGTCTAAACCCCAACCTCGAAACGGCCATGGCTTGACAATAGGATTAAGTAATGAGGCAGGAGCCAACTGAATATTGCCAAACTTCTGACACACTTCACACCCTCTATAGTACTTGAAACAATCTTCAGTCATAGTCGGCCAATAAAACCCACTCTTTTGAGCATCCAACTCATTTTTTGGGTCGACTGATGAGTGCCGCAAAGTCCTTCATGAACTTCTCCCGTGGCCACCAGGGATTGTTCGTGGTCTAAACACTTCAATAGTACTCCATCGATGGTTCGGCGATACAATGTGTCATCCATCAACATGAATTTGAATAATTGTCGCCGAACCTTCCGATCAACCCTTTGGCTAGGGTCTCTCAAATACTAGACGATTGGGATTCTCCAATCGCCCTTACAGGTTTCAGAGGATCTCGCTGGCCCACTTTCTGAAGTAATTTCTAAATTACTGACTTCAGGGTGCCCCCCGAGCCATTCCAGCTCCCGCCGAAGCCTGGTCAGGGTGGTCGATCGGAGTGTGTTGGGCCAAAACCCTTCGGAGGGTTCGGACTCTGGGAGCCTTCTCCGTGCGAGAGGCTTTGGCCTACAGACTTCGGCATGCCAGGTCCTTCGGTCAGCAGGGTACTCTGGTCCAGGGTCCTTGGCGCGCACTGACCTTTGGTGACCAAAGGGGTCCGACCCGGAGGGTGAGCCTGCCCACCATTACTGGCTTCGGCAGTGATACCAAACACCAACTTCTCTAATACAGAAAATTTTCCTCTCCTGACTGGGTAGCCAGATGCTTGCCGAGCCTTCTCTTGACACGTGAGAGATTTTGAAGTCATCAAAAGTAGCAACTATGTCTAGACACTTATCCAAGTAACTATTTAGCAAGCCATTAAAACATTGAGCACTCTTAGCTACTTGTTGCACTACTAACAAAGAATCACCGTGTGCGTGAACTTGTCTAGCACCTACAGCTTCTAGTAATTCAAGACCTGGCAATAAAGCTCCGTATTCGGCTTGGTTATTAGTGGAAGAAAATTCTAGTCGGGCCGAAGTTTCAAAGTGCATTCCATTAGGTGATATGAGAACCACTCCAATACCTTGGGCACTCTTGCAAGCCAAACCATCAAAATAAAGTTTCCATGGCACTACCTCAACTAGAGCAATATTGCCACTCCAGCCGACAGCTATGTGATGATCAACTATAAAGTTGGCTATGACTTGGCCTTTCATCGCTCTCAGGGGTTCATAGGCCAAATCGTACTCAATCAACGCGTAAGCCCATTTTCCAATTCTCCCACTTAGAATCGGCTTCTGTAACATGTGCTTTATAACATCGATTTGGCACACGACAACACATGTAGTGGGGAGAAGATAATGGCGCAATTTGGTGCACGCGTAGTAAAGTGATAAACACAATCGTTCCACAAACGCGTACCTGGTTTCGGCGTCCAGCAGGCGGCGGCTCAAGAATGTGATGATGTACTCCTTCCCTTCTACCTCCTGGGTTAGCACGACTCCAATCACTCTATCATCAGCAGCGATGTATAGCCGAAACGGAATCCCGACTTTGGGTGCTCTCACCATAGGCGGCGATGACAAGCACTCCTTGATCTCCTCAAAAGCACTTTGCTGGCTTGCCCCCCAAGTGAACTCGGCCTCGTTTTTTAGCCGGAGTATGGGGACAAAGGCATCAATCTTGCCGGACAAGTTGGATATAAAGCGACGCAAATAGTTCATCTTGCCTAGCAAATTTTGTACATCCCTTTTGCACGTCGGTGCTGCATTCAAATCTTCTCAAGTCTCTTAGGATCAATTTCTATGCCTCTCTCGTGAATCATGAAACCTAAGAACTTACCCGTCGACACACCAAAAGCACACTTGAGTGGGTTCATGTTCAACCCATATTGTCGCATCCTATCGAAAGCAACCTTCAAATCGGCTAAATGGTTTCCCATAGCGTCCGATTTGACTACGACATCATCGATGTAAACTTCTAACATAACTCCTAACAAGTCATGAAAGATCAAGTTCATAGCGCGCTGATATGTGGCACCGACATTTTTCAAACCAAAAGTCATGATGACCCACTGGAACAAACTGACAAAACCAGGGCATCAAAAGGCAGTCTTGTAGACGTCCTCTTCGGCCATACATATTTGATTATAACCAGCTGTTGGCGTAAAAGATTACGCTAACAGGTTTCTGAAGATTAGAAACTAACAAACGAAGTGTTTGCGAAGTGAACTATTCTAAGTCTCCGAAAGGATAATAACTTAGAATAGTTCGAATGTGTGTATTGAATAACTTGTATTCGGTCCCTATTACAGGGTGAAACGGGGGGTATTTATAGGCCCAAACATTAAGGAAAAGACCCTTTTACCCCTCTGTTACAACCGACATAGTGGAAACTATTCGGCACCCTTAATAGGGCTAAAATGGTAAAAGACTAATCTAATGAGAAAGAAGATAATCCTTCCATCTTAGCTGGAAGAAAAGATCTCAAAAGAGTCTATGTTCGAAGATATACTCCGAACTAAGGTCCATCTTCATACTTCGAGCTTGACTCAAGGCATCTCCGAAGATGCATGTTGGAAACCTTCGAATCCATTATCTGCCTTTGTGTTGTTACTGCAATAACCCCGAGGATGGAATATTTTCCCCCAATAGTAGCCCCTCGAATACGCTTCTCCGTTAAACCTGTAATATTAGGAGAGCAGTATACGGAAGAAAAATAACCATGCGTAGGGGTTATTAGATTTATAATTTATCTCCGAAATGTATGGAGATATAAAACTTCGAATCAGTTTTAAGACAATTACTTTCGAACCATCTTAGAACTAACTCAGGAAGCCCGAAAGCCTTTTTAGACTTAGAAGAAATAGTCGTTGGCTTCTTTCTTCTAACGGAAGTTACGCAGTGCGTTAATTTCGGAAAAAAGTAACGGGCAAGAATGCGAAACGGCATGGACAAACGGTAAAAAATGTAAAGTCTAGGCTATAAATAGAGGGCCTAGAACTTTCCTGAGTACCTTTCCACCGCTTTCTTGCAAACAAGCCATCCTTTGAGCCCTAGCCTCCATTCTTCTTCCAAAGAAACTCAGTAGTGTCAATGGCGAAAACCAAAGGTTCGGGAGCACCTTCAGCTCTGGCTCGATAGCAGGCTGCTGCTGCAGCAGCGGCTGCGTCATTGGCGACGGCAGCTCCAACCCCCGCAGCAACAACCATGGCGGCGGGAGGAGGAAATCCCCAAAGTGTTGGTGATCAAGGCCTCTTCCCGGCATCAGCAAAATACATGGATCAATCCTTCCAACTGGGGCCTTCAACCTACAAAAGAAAATCACTGGCGGCCATAGTAGAGGGCAAAATTAGCTCGAGAGTTATGATCCGCAAACCTGGGAAGGAAGTTATCCCGTCACCAAGACCCGAAGAAGTGGTCGTCTTCGAAGCCTTCTTCGAAGCTGGCTTAGGTCTTCCGACAGTGGATTTCTTGGCTGAGGTATTGGATCTGTTCCATGTTACTCTCCCCCAACTTTCTCCGAATGCAGTAGCTCGTTTAGCCATCTTTGAATGGGCGTTGAGAGCCGAAAGTTGTGAGGGGAGGGCAGAAATCTTCGCTGCGTTGCATAGAGCTGTGTGCCAGCCAAAGACCTTCGTAGGTCCCGGAGGTGAAAAAATGGTAGTAGCCTTCGGAAGTATTAACTTCAGGCTTCGGGATGAGTACGCCCTTCGGTTTCCTGCTAAGGCCATCAATGCTAGATGGTATACTGACTGGATCATGAAATGGTTTTATGCCGAAGTTGGGGCGAGCAACTGTCTAGCTGGTCCTCCGAAAGACATCAACTTCCGAAAAGAAGCCCTTGTGCATCCAGACCTCGGTCAGCTCGAAGCTCGCCTCAGCTTGCTTCAAAAGATTAGCCATCGATTGAGCATGCGAGACTTAGCCGAAGAATTCCTCGGGCTCCAAATTTCTCCCTTGATGGCCAACTGGCCTATCATCTTCGAAGAGGATTCGGAAGGCGGTCTCCGAAAAATTACTTCGACTTCGAGCCCTGCAGGTAACTTCGAAAACAACATACTCCATGTATATTTATTCGAAGAATTAACTAACTTAACTCATTTTTTAGCTTCTTCAGCCCCTATAACTTCGGAGCAAATCATACGGGCTTCGGAGAAGATTTTGGGCGCTCCAACTCCGACCGAAAAAGAATGGAGAATCAAGTTGGTCGAGAGTTGGGAAAGATTTAACAGAGTATGGGGAATGCTGGAAATCGTTCTGCCCCCTTTGGTGGATTGGGTGCCTTCGGAGAAAGGAACCAAGAAGAGGAAGGCTGAAGCTGGGACTTCGAGCTCCGCCAAGACTCCAGTCAAGAAGGTGGCTCGAAAGCCAAAGAACCCAGCACCTTCGAGCCCAAGGGCTTCAGTCTCTGATTCCCAGGAGGACGAAGGCAGGTTACTTGTGAACCTGATTGACGAAGATGCAGCTCAAGGAGCTGCACAAGTTGAAGTACCTGTGAACGTGTCGGAGTCTCAAGAGAACCTTGAGCAAACAAGGACTTCGGCAGTTCAAGAGGATTTACCTCAGGACGAAGTTCCTGCGGATGAAAGTGGAGTCGAAGTCACTATGGCTTCGATTCCAGATGAAACAACAAGGACTATTCAGGAAAATGTTCCTGCAGTCAAAGACTTGACGCTTGATTCGGACGAAGATCTCGCCTTCGATCCGCCAAGCAGTCTGATGCTCACCTGCCGTCAAAATGTCGAAGGTAAACTTCGAATAATTCTTTTATATTTATTTTATGTATTTATACGATGTATAATACTTTTGTTTTTACAGAGTCCACTTCCATAGAAGAGGTCTGTCCGGAAGATACAATCCCTGGACCTTCGACAACTTCGGAGCCAATCCCAGGAGCCACTCAAATGGGGCCTGGAAAAGGCAAAGGAAAAATGGACTCCCTCCCTGCTACGAGCTCTGGATCAACTCCGTCTGAGTCAACAGACGAGAGCCAATCTACCAAGGGGGGCCAGTCTCCGGGGGCTCTGAAGACTACAGCTCAACACTCCGGGCCTTCGTCAAGCGAAGATGACCAACAAGCTTTAAGTATGCTCCCCCTTCTAGTTCCTTTCTTAGAGCGAAGAACTGGTCTTCGGACTTTGCTCGAGCCTTTGGATCGAGCTAGTCGCGCTATTGGGGAGACAAACTTGGTGGCCATTTTGAGCGAAGTGGAGAGCTCGGAGCTTAATGCTGCTATGGAACGCGCAGCCTACCAGGTATGAAGCATCTGTGAAATAACATCAAATTTACATACAAATAATTTCTTACCTTGGTTTTTTCTTTTCGCAGCAAACAGTCTTGGCCCGAGCTGCGAATATATCAAATGAACGAGAAATCGCTCGCCTTCGAGAGGAAAACGGAACTCTTCAACGGAATCTCATTATCTCCGAAGGCCGAGTGGTTCATATGGACAACATGGTGTCAACGGAGCGCAGGGCCAGACAAGGCTTGGAGGCTGCGAACAAGGAGCTCGAAGCAGAAAGAATTGTGCTTCGAGCAGAAGTTGAAAGAATGCGGGCGGAGCACGCTACTGCGGGGACCGAGCTTGTTAGGCTTCGAGAGGAAGCTAGCCAGCTTTTGAATCAAAAGAATTCCTTAACTACAGAGGCTGCTAGACTTTCCGGAGTTCTGGAAGAGCTAACTTCGGCGAAGGACGCACTGATCGAAGATAAGCTGAAGTTCGAGAAGGTAGCTGCGAAGGTTATGGATCAACTGCTAGGCGTTCTGGAGTACTTTGGTACTATCGGGACGCTTCCTTCTGATGACAACATTTCCCTTCTGCGCCGATTGAAAAGGATTCAAGGAGTGGCGAAGCAGATGAAGACAGCAGGCATTCGCTACGGAGAACTCTCCGGACAAGTGGCTGTTGTTGGCCTACTTCGTTACTACGAGGATCTGGGCCGATCGATAACTCCGAGCGCAGGAGAGGGCCCAATTACCTTCGACGACGAGCAGCTTCTGACTCCTTCCGAAGGTGTGGCCGCTGCCTGACAAGCCTTCCAAACTTCATGGAGAGCCGAAGGTCGCTCTGTGATCAAGGCCTAGATCGACGAAGGACAACGCCAGAAGCAAGCTCGGACCCAATCTTCGAGCAGTCAGCCTCCTCCGAACCCGCAGGTTTAGATATATCTTAGGATCTTTGACTATGTAAAGCTTTGCGCTTATGTACATTTATCAATGAAAATTTGTTTATCATGTTTTTAGGTTTTGCCTCATATGGAAGATGTCGAAATGTTAGACATTAACGACGAACTTCGCTCATTGTGGGCTACCTTCGATATTTTAAAAGTTTACAAGCGCCCTCGATTTTTAGTTCCTCGAGATAGCTCTGGTGCAATTACGCCCGAAGTAAGCAAAGATATACTATCTTATATTAAAGAGGAAGAAAAAGAGGTTAACTTGGAAACTTCGTCTTCTGAAGACGTTATATGGTCCGAAGACGAAAATGAAACTCGAAGTAAAAAGCCTGAAGAACTTGGAAGCTGGGAAAGGAGCCCCGAACGGCTTCGAACTTGGGCTGAACTTCAGCAAGAAGAGAAGGACTTTAGAGCTTCGAAGGGAGGCAAGAGAGTTAAACGTAAAGTTGTTAGAACTCCCGGCACTGGAACTAGTCGTTCCAACCCTAGCTCTAGAGATCGAAGAGGTCTTCGATTCCTTCTTGGTATAGATACCAATTTTTCATGATGTAAACTGTAGTCATATTCGTTTGAATAATAAATATCAATTAAAATTGTCTCCCTATTTACTAGCCCCTCTTTGAGTATAAGCAACTTCGAACTGTATTCAAAGATGGTTATGCGCAAAGAAAAACTTCGGAGTACAATTTTTTGGGGTTCAGAGCCCCTCTGTAATTTAAAGATCTTTTAAAATCTTGTAAAATGTCTTCGACTATTTGCAGTCTGAAGAATGGCAACTTAGTACCCTTTGTTTTTTAAAGAAATCACTTGAGATAACTTTTAGGACACTTTAGTGTCTTAGATAATTTGTCACTTTGGACTATGTTAACAGACATTCGAAGCTCATGGCTCAAACTCTGTTTTGTTTTGGCCACCTTCGGCTCTTTTTTGTGAACTCTGTCAAACCAGTGGTTCGGAGTTCGCAGTGGTCTCTTTGGACTCTTTTTACGGATACCTACAAGCCAATGACTTGGGCTCCGTATATTTTGGTCGCCTTCGACTCTTTTTATGGATACCTACAAGCCAGTGGCTTGGGCTCCGCATATTTTGGTCAACTTCGACTCTTTTTACGGATGTCTACCAGCCAATGGCTTGGACTCCGTATGATGTGGTTTTGGGCTATTTTACGGATGCCTACAAGCCGGTGGCTTGGACTCCGGATTATGTCAGCCCCCACGTCGGAAACTTCGAACCAATGATTCAAAGTCCGAAAATATGATTCAGCTTTATGACACTTCCCTCTCGGTCAACCCCGCGGTTCCAGTGCGTCCACTCGGAAGCTGGAGGTTTATGAGGGGAAGGAACTATCTGAACCATATGCTTTATTAATTCAGAAGATGATTACAAGTGGTTTACAAGGAGCCCTTATGCGAAGTATCGCTTTAGGTGCTCCGCATGCCAAGTATGTGCTAATTTTTCACCTTCTAAATTAGCTAATTTAAAAGAGCCAGGGCGTCCTGAACGAACAATAAGTATGGACCTTCCCATTTATTTCCTAATTTCCCTGGTGCTATAATGCTTTGCAGAACAAGATGACTCGGTGTAAGCTCATTGATCTTAACCTTCGGGTCAAACCAAGCCTTCGTCTGCTGGTGATACTTTGATAAATTGGCCACAGCTCGAAGTCTTGTTTCTTTTGATAAATCTAGCGAAACTTGTCTTTCTTCTTCAATCTCCGGTTCGGTGCTGCGAAGTGATCCTCCTTTGAGCTCCGTTGGAGTCATAGCTTCATCTCTGAATAGTAATCTGAATGGAGTAAAACCTGTGGACCTTGTTTGCGTAGTTCGAATGGACCACAAAATCTTCGGAAGTTCTTCGGTCCACAGTCCTTTTGCTAATTCTACTATCCTTCGATTTAGCCCTGACAAAATATTTCCATTGGCTCTTTCTACAGCTCCAGTAGACTGAGGATGCCTCACTGCAACAAAACATAACTGAATGCTAGATCTTCGCAAAACTTCCTGAAAGGTTCTGCATCGAACTGTGTTCCATTATAAACTGTGAGTTGTCTAGGCACTCCGAACCGGCAAATGATATTTTTCCAAAAGAATTTTTGTACATTGTTCGAAGTGATAGCTGTTAAGGGCTCTGCTTCTACCCACTTAGAAAAATATTCAATAGCTACCACTGCGAACTTTAGATTTCCCTTAGCTACTGGAAAGGGACCAATTAAATCCATACCCCATCTGGCCATAGGCCATACCGGAGCAATAACTTGAAGAGCTGTTGGTGGGCGATGGCTCCGTCGACCCATCCACTGACATCCTTGACAAGTGCGGACCAAGCTCTCCGCATCAGCTGTTATTGTAGGCCAATAAAGCCCCTGGCGAAGTGTTTTTTCTGCCAAAGCTCGAGGGGCTAAATGGCTACCGCAAAGTCCTTCATGGATTTCTCGAAGAATTTCTTGACCTTCGGCTTGAGATATACATCGGAGTAGAGGGGAACATACTCCGGCCTTGTATAAAATATCGTTGATTATTTGATAATTTCTAGCCCTGACTTTCAATCTTGAAAGCTGTGGCTCTTCAGGCAAATTTGTCCCTCCTTGTAAAAGTTCCATGATTGAATTTTTCCAATCTGCACTTGGAATGCAAAGAATCTCTACAGAGGGAATTTGTAGCACCGAAGGTGTACTGAGCTCCTCATAGAAAGCTTCTTCTGGTATATCCACAGCTCCGGCTGCAGCTTTTGCTAAGATGTCCGCTTGCACATTTTCTGCTCTTGGTATACTCCGAATGGAAATACCCTTGAAGTGTGCTTCGATCTTACGGATTTCTTCTAAGTACTTTGCAAGCTGTGGATGTCGAACTTGAAAACTTTTATCTACGTGCCCTGCTACTATTTGAGAATCTGTCTTTATAACAACTCTTGTAGCCCCTAGAGCACGTGCTTTTCGGAGTCCCAGTAAAATCCCTTCATACTCCGCTATATTATTGGTAGACTTAAAGTTGAGTCTTGCGGAGTACATTGCTCGTTGCCCTGAAGGCGAAATCAACACTGCTCCAACGCCTGCTCCGGATGCTTGGAAAGCCCCATCGGAATAAACAGTCCAAACTCCGTCACTTGACTTCTCCGGAACCAAAGTTGCAGGTGGAGTCCATTCTGCTACAAAATCTGCTAAGACTTGCGATTTGATTGCTGTCCTTGCCAGAAAAGATATGCCGAAGGGTGCTAGTTCGACTGCCCACTTTCCAATTCTTCCAGTGGAGTCTTTACTTCGGAGCATATCTCCCAAAGGATACGAAGTTGGTACAATTACATTGTGAGCCAAAAAATAATGTCTTAATTTCCTCGAAGCCATTATCAGAGCATAAATGAACTTTTCGAGTTCGGAATACCTTGTCTTCGCTCCTGATAATGCTTCGAACACAAAATAAACAGGATTTTGCACCAACTTCCCATTGAAATCCATTTCTCTGACCAGGACTGCACTGACAGCAGAACCTGTAGCTGCAAGGTAAAGGAGTAGGGTTTCGTCCGCAGTAGGCACCGTGAGTGTAGCGAGATTACTGAGATACTCTTTAATATCTTCGAAGCTTTTCTGACACTCCGGTGTCCATGCAAAATCTTTGGACCCTTTCAATGCTTTAAATATAGGCAAGCTTCTCTCCGCAGACCTTGCTAAAAACCTGCTAAGTGCTGCCAGACGTCCAGTCAGCTTTTGCACTTGCTTTAAATTTTCCGGAGGAGCCATCTTTTGTAGCGCAGTTATTTGAGTAGGGCTAGCTTCAACCCCCCTGCTTGAAACTAAATACCCTAACAACTTCCCAGCCTTAGCCCCAAAGATACATTTTTCGGGGTTAAGACGGATCCCACATGCCCGAAGGCTATTAAATGTTTCTGCTAAGTCTAGGCTATGTTGGTGCTTTAAAGCACTCTTTATTATAATATCATCCATATAGGGCTCCACATTGCGACCTAATTGATGACCTAGAGCCTTAGCAACTAACCTCGAAAAAGTAGCCCCGGCATTTCTTAAGCCAAAAGGCATTCTTACATAACAAAAGACTCTCGAGGGAGTTACGAAGCTTGTCTTGATCTCATCTTCGCGCTTCAACCATATTTGATGATAACTAGAATACGCGTCAAGGAAGCTTAATAACTCTGAACCTGCGGTGGAGTCGACCAATTGATCAATTCGGGGCATGGGGTAAGGGTCACGAGGGCATGCTTTATTCAAGGATGTGAAATCAATGCACATGCGCCACTTCCCGGAGGATTTCTTTTTGACGAAGACTGGGTTGGCTAACCATTCTGTGTGAGCC
This sequence comes from Zizania palustris, assembly GCA_019279435.1. Classification (NCBI taxonomy): domain Eukaryota; kingdom Viridiplantae; phylum Streptophyta; class Magnoliopsida; order Poales; family Poaceae; genus Zizania; species Zizania palustris. Next base: position 65,848,647 of record JAAALK010000284.1, on the reverse strand, counting down.
ACTTCTCTGATAATCCCAGCCTTCAACAATTTTTCAACTTCGTCCTTCGCCAAAACAGCTCTTTCTGCAGACATTTTTCGGAGTCCTTGCCGAACAGGCCGGGCCTTCGGGTTTACAAGCAAACTATGTTCAATGATATCCCGATCGACTCCGGTGATGTCTTCGTCAGACCAAGCGAAGACATCTAAATTTTCTTTTACCACTTTTTCCAAGGAGGTTGCAACTTCCGGAGGTAAATCTTTACCAAATTGAAATGCATATTCTTTACCATCTTTAACAATAATCTTCGTTGCGATCTCTCCTTCAGGACTTGGTCTTGGGAAGGATTTCTTCAAAGATTCAGAAGGAGCTGAAAAATTTTCTTGATTATCTTGCACATTATTCACTTGTCTTGGATCAATAGGAGGGCCATGGCCATATTCCGCTCTTCGGACGGTAGCTTGATCTCCGAAGACAGTAAGCACTCCTGCTTGCATGGGCATCTTCATGCACAAGTAATTGTGATGTGCCATAGCTCCGAACTGGTTTAACATGCCTCTCCCGAAGATGACGTTGTAGGCATATGGAGCATCTACAACGTCGAAGATTACTTCCTCAGTCCTGGCTAACAATCCTTCTCCGAAGGTAACTTCCAGGCCTATTTGGTCGAGTGCATCAAGCGGAGGTCCTGCGAAGCCTTGCAAAGGACGAGCCGCTGGAAGAAGGTGTTTTCTGGAAATGCACAACTGATCGAAGGCTTGAATAAAATAATGTCTGCCGAACTGCCTCCGTCAATTAACACACTTCGAACCTCAGTTCCTGCAATGTCAGCAGCAATGACAAGTGGGTCTGCATGTGGGAATTTAATGCCAGTTGCATCCTCTGCAGAAAAAGATATTGGTACATGGGACCATTCCGGCATAGCAGCTGCAGATGACGAAGTTCCAATATGGCCCACTTCTCTGACATACTCTCTTCTCTGCCTTTTTGACATGCTTCTGAGGGTACCTCCTCCGGAGATGGGGAGGACTACTCTTTTTCCTCGGTCTTGCCCTTCTTCTTGCTTTGGAGGTGGCATAACATTGGCCACCAGAGGGCGTCTTGCAGCTTCAAAGTTTTCTATCCGCGCCACAGCCTGGACAGGCTTCGGGCGCACTTCAGCTGGAACTCGGTCAGTAGTACCTCGACCCGAAGTTCTTTCTAGATACTCTCCTCTCAGAGTAAGTATAGCCTTGTAAGTATCAGTTGTGTGGCTTCGGTTTTCACCATGAATACAGCAGAAAAGGGTCTGGCCTTTGCCAGCCATTTTCCCTGGCGGCCTCCAGCCGCTGACCTTGTTTCCCGAAGGTTGTGGAACTCTCTGGGTGAACTTTTGCGGGGGTGCAATGTTCAGGACTTCAGAACGGGGATGCTTTTGCCCCCTTCTCCTATCATGCTGAACTTCGAAGACTGGTTCCCGCGGTTGTGCCGAAGTTTTTACTTCTTGCAGTATGGATGGAGTAGCTGCAGTTCTTCGAAGCCAACCTTCTTCCGACCTCGCATATTCTTCAAAGTATGACATCAACTGAGAAACAGAAGATATGCTTTTCCGGTGAAGCTTATCAAGGAGGCCTTGATGAATGACACCTTCCCGAGCTGCGTCAACTACCGAAGATGTAGTCAACCCTTGGATCTGCGACTTCGTATGAAGCGAAGCGCTTGAAATATTGCCTCAATGTCTCTCCAGGGAGTTTCTTCACCTGGAAAAGACTTCATGTCGACATTGGAGGCACGAAGGTGCCTTGAAAATTGCTTACGAACTTCTTCTTCAGCTTCCCCCATGAATTAATTGATCCTAGCTTCAAAGACCTAGAACCACCTTAATGCCACTCCTTGAAGAGCTAAAGGGAAGCATTTTGCCATGGTGTCTCGAACTCCTCCACTAGCTTCAATTGCTAGAGCATAAGAACGAACAAATTCTACAGGGTTCTCATCTCCGGCATACTTGCAAAGCTTCGAAGTCTTAAACTTAAGATCGAAGCGAACCTTTTGTAGTTCAGGATGCAGCGGAGATTCAGAATCAAAGGAGGCGTTCTCCGGGGCTTCGGGATAGATAGGTTCGTCGTCTTCAAGCACTTCTGGAATAACTGGGATGGCTTGAGAACGAAGCCTGTTTGCGGCTTCTTGTCGCCATCTTGCTACTTCAGCCTGGAGACTGGCCATTTGAGCGGCCATATCACCAAGGTTGTCTTCATCTCCTCCGGAAGGATCTTCCGGGTCTTGAGAACTGAGAGGATCAGTTCGGAGTGGAACTTGAAGTGGAAGAGGAACTCCGGGTGGTCGAAGTATAGATGGAGTTGGCGGAGGAACTTCGTATACTCGAGGAATGGGAACTCCTTCCGGAGTTTGAGGTGGAGGAAACGTCGAAGGTCCTCCGACCTCTACAGTGTCGGAAGGTGCCCCTCCGGAGGTCCGAGGGGACCTCCGAACAGGGTTACGAGTTGCGCTCCGCTTAGGAGGCATGATGTAAGAAGTTGGTAGAGAACGAAGTTTCTTGGACTAAGTTCCCCACGGACGGCGCCAACTGTTGGCGTAAAAGATTACGCTAACAGGTTTCTGAAGATTAGAAACTAACAAACGAAGTGTGTTGCGAAGTGAACTGTTCTAAGTCTCCGAAAGGATAATAACTTAGAATAGTTCGAATGTGTGTATTGAATAACTTGTATTCGGTCCCTATTACAGGGTGAAACGGGGGGTATTTATAGGCCCAAACATTAAGGAAAAGACCCTTTTACCCCTTTGTTACAACCGACATAGTGGAAACTATTCGGCACCCTTAATAGGGCTAAAATGGTAACAGACTAATCTAATGAGAAAGAAGATAAGTCTTCCATCTTAGCTGGCAGAAAAGATCTCAAAAGAGTCTATGTTCGAAGATATACTCCGAACTAAGGTCCATCTTCATACTTCGAGCTTGACTCAAGGCATCTCCGAAGATGCATGTTGGAAACCTTCGAATCCATTATCTGCCTTTGTGTTGTTACTGCAATAACCTTGAGGATGGAATATTTTCCCCCAACACCAGCATTACCATCAAGAAAACTTAGTACCTTGTGTCCTGAAGCATCGTTGATCAGCATGTCGGCTATCGGCATTGGATACTTGACCTTTGGATTGGCTCTGTTCAGATCCCTGAAATCAATGCAGACCCATATCTTGCCACTCCCTTTCTTCTCTATAGGCACAATGTTAGCAACCCATTCCGCGTACCTGCACAACCTAATAAATTCAGCCTTGAGTAGTCGCTCCACTTCTTCTTTAACTCGGTCATAGACAGCCGAGTTAAAGTGGTGGGGAGGCTGCTTATAAGGCCTAAATCCAGACTTGATAGGCAGCCGATGCTCCACGAGCTCACGGCTTAGCCCTGACATCTCGCTATACTCCCATGCAAAACAATCGACATATGATCGAAGTAACTTTATTACTTCAGCCTTTTCATCGGGTTGTAAATGTTGGTTTACAAAAGTCGTCCTTGGGATGCTACCATTACCTATGTCAACTTCCTCCAAGGGGTCGGTCGATGCAAAACCTTGCCTAATTTCTCTACTTCGCTAAAGGCCCTGATGGACTCGGCAATACCGTCTTATTAGACTGGTATTGCTCCACACGAGACTTTAACCAGTCTAGATTACTCTTGCTAGACATGACTATTAATACAAAAATAGTTGTGCTACTCCAGCCGGCTTTACATACACTTGTACAAACCGTCCTCCGAATACACTAACAAAATCGTAATCCGAAAGATCTCTACCTGATAGACATTCTACTTTGTTATGGACGGCGTCAACTGATACATCGGCCAATGCTACTTGGGCTGAAGTATCCACGGGAATGACTTCTACCTCATCGTCGTCCCACTGTATCAGGCACTGGTGTAGAGTAGAGGGTATGCAACAGTTTGTGTGAATCCAGTCGCGCCCGAGTAGTACGCTATAGTTACCTTGTACGTCGATGATGAAAAATGTTGTTGGCAATGTCTTGTTGCCCACCGTCAACTCCATAGAGAGTACTCCCTTGGCCTTGAAGCTCTCGTCGTTGAAGCCGTTGAGCATCAAGTTGGTCTTCTTCAGGTCATCCTCATCCCTACCAAGTTTCTTTAACAACGAGTAAGGCATTAAGTTAACAGTGGTGCCAGCCGTCGACGAGCATTCGGGAAATCGGCTTTCCATCGATGTGACCTCTGATGTAGAGAGGCTTCAGATGGCAGAGCCAAGTCCTCGGGCTTCTCGAAGATGGCGTTGCACGGGCGAAGGTTCAACTGGGCGACCTCGGCCTCGTCCTGTGGTAGTGCGAACTCGGTAGGCAGCGTGACGATGTTAATGTCCATCACCTGGGGTGCGGGCCCTTCAGAGATGGTTGAGTAATCGTCGTCGAGCATGTCATCATCGTTGTCGAGCATGTCATCGTTGTTGTCGCTCGGACTAGGAGCTGGGTTGGTTATCTCAACCAGCTTCTCCCTTCATACCTGTTTTGTAGCTGGCCGAGGGCAGGATTTCTTCGAAGATAGCGTCGCGCTCGGCCTGAGATTCCCTCTCGAGCATCTCCTATGCCCGTAGCTATTGTAGGCGTCTCTTCTATGATTTGGACATGCCTGGAGATGCCCAAGATGGTTGCGGCTTGGTGTCGGTTGCTACTGTTCGGCTTCCATAAATTCTGGTCCGAAGTGGTACTATGCCCTTCGGCCTTGCGCACCCTGTCGCTCGAGGGGCCTTCGCTACGGACCCCGTCAGATGGACCGGCCTTGTTAGGCCGATCATGCCGGGCTTCGGCGCAGAGCCCAGCCGAAGCATGGGACTTACCTCCATCAGGCTTCGGTCGACCAAGTCTCTGGGATTGGGACTGTCGTGCCCCAATTTAATAAATCAGGACTTTATTGAAATTCCATAGAAAATCAATAAAACAAGACGTTCATCATGCAACCTCGTACAATACGGGCAATCATTCACGGTTCGTAGACCGCATTAATACAAAAGTGAATGAAAGTGAAGAGAAACTAATAAAATTAGGGGTCCTAGATGAACGCCTCCTTCCAGTCTCACCTTGACTGGGTCGCTACTCCAAACCTGCATCCTCCTCGTAGTAGACGGGCTCTGATGGTGTAAGTCAACCGAGGAGAGTACAGGAGTACTCGGCAAGCCACCGAATGCGAATATAATGCAAGATAATCACAAGGGAGATAGTGACTAATTTTGCGGAAGCGAGTAATTTGTAAAGCAGTTTAATGTGAATAATTTATTAGTACTAAAATGTAAACATGTGTATGCATCATCATCTTCTAACTCGAGGGGTACAGTCAGCTCCACCTCGCTCAACAGTCCTGACATGCCATGAATAACTCAACCATTCAATCAATTGTAAACTAACTGCGAGTAGTCACACAACCCTCCCTTGACCGTGGGCTCGGCTTTTCGAAAAGATTGAATTTACTCTGATCAGAGATGTACCACTGTACCCACAAGGCACGCACTCATCACCTACACCAAAGTGTAACGAGATGACCCATTTCACGGGAACTCGTGCCAAAACCTTCCATATAGTCCTCCCCGACTCAACAGCACCCTCTTATAGGTTTCATATGGTGTCCCGACGCGTCGGAGCCCCACCATACCCCCCCTTGAGCCTCGTCGGTACAAGTCACCCGCAGGCTTGCCCCTTGCCCCCTCCACTATGGTGCATCGAGTCGGAGTATTCCATACTTCCAGTTAGGACTTACCCATTAGACTTGTGGTTGGTACGGAAGTGCTTTGCAACAGATCCCGCAGACCGGTCCTTATAGTGCCCCGGGTGCGACAATCCAATGCCCGAGCTTGCACCCGGAACCCACCATACTTATAACTTAGCCAACTCCAACAGAATCTAGAGACGAGAATAATGGGGAAATTCATATACAGAATCCAGCTAATCTACGACTCATTCTTTTTATCCTATAGCAGTTGTGCCGGTACATTGGGCACTAGCTAATAAATTTGTAGTAGAGTGACAAGGAGTTAAGGCTCAATAAGCATGGCTTGGGTTTGCACACAAGGACGGGGATCTAATAAATATAAGTGTAAGGCTTGATATTGGACTAGTGCAATATTAACCTATGAGTTATAGCGATAATTTATTAAAACATGGGCTCAATAATGATCAACTGTTTCCACAGGGGTGGTCGATGACTTGCCTTGATCAGCAAAAGGGGATGGAGGAACATCGGGGTAGGACTCCGGCTCCTCGACGAACTCGTAGTCTTCTCGATACGGAAAAATAAACAACACATTCAATAAATAGATAAAAATCCACCAAATAATAAACATACATATTTGTGGGTTTTATTATGTGGAATAAAGTTTTAATATTCTGATGTTTGGTGATAAACAGTAAAATTATTTTCTTAAGGCTTTTCTAATTTATTTTTCTGAATTGATAATTTATCCCTAAGGGGTTTTTATTTAAATATTTATTAAAAATACTTTGGGTAACAGTAACATATTGTTTTATAGCATTAAAGTGTAGGGAATAATATACTGGTTTTAACAAAATTTGAATGGTGAAATTTGGAGTTAAAATGAGCAAGTTATGAATTTTCAAAGTTTAAATCAATTTCTGGAATTTTATTTAAACTGGAAAATGGGCTCTGGTCCACGGTGAGCCAGGCCCACGGTGGACCAGCAACTGTGCGCGTGGACCGGTCGATCCAGAGCCGTCGGATCTGGATCTGGCGGTCAGGCGCGAGGCGGGAGTCGTAAGTGAAAATGGACGGCCCAGATTAAATCCTGTGAATCGGTACGACGTGGATGCACCAGACCGCTCCAGCGCCTTAAGTCGCGATCGACGGCTGAGAGTGCCCGGTACCGCTTTGACCGGATCCGAGGGCCCTGATTAAATCCCTACGGGATTTAATCGTAGCCCTCCGATCACGATCGGGCGGTCGAGATGGGGTCCGGCACGGCCGTAAGGGGGCACGTACCCCCTTCGTCTCTGGCGACGGGGGCCTCGGGTGCGACGGCAACGGCAGCGGCGAGCGCCTATGGGCATAGCTATGGCCAAAAATGGAACACGAAGGGGATGGCGGTCATGGTCGTACCTTCGACGGCGAAGATGGAGGTCCGGAGGTGACCGGCGGCGAGTGTAGACGGCGGAGGGGGTTCGGGATCTCAACTGCGACGACGATCCGGCGGGTTCCATGGCCAACAGGGGGGTGGCCGAGGACGGGTGGTCGTCGACGGTCACGCTGGTGGCGGTGGCTAGGGCAGAGGAGTTCCGAGGTGACGGCGAGGGCTCGCCGGAGTTGAAGCAGAGAGGGAGCTCGAAAAATGGGAAATGGGCGCTCTGTTCTCGCTCGGTTCGGGCTTTGGTGGTTTGGCTGAGGGCGGTGGCCGAAGAGGGGTATTTATAGGGGGTTGCCGCCGTCTGGATGGCAGGGAACCGAAGGGTTCCGCGAGCTCCAGCGAGGGGTTACCAAAAGCTTCGGGTAGCTTTCCTTAAGCGCGAAAACGCGTGGCTCAAGGATGGAAAGGGGGCGGTGGCGTTTTGGGAAGATGATCCGGGGTGATCGGGGCGATCGCGGGTGGCCGGCGGGGGAAAAAACAGAAGGAGATCACCGGAAAAAGGAAAGGGGAGGGAGGGATTCCATCGGAGACGATGGATCTAACAGGTGGGCTCCACCTGTCAGTGGGCGGACGGGAAGGAGAGCGCCGACAAGCGGGACCGAGCGGTCAGTGGGCGAAGGCGGGTGCAAGTGGCTGCCATGTGGGGCCGGGGCGAGCGCGGGCGGGAGAGAGAGACGGGGGAACGCGCCGACAGGCGGGTCCCACATGTCAGCGACGCGAGTGCTGGGCTGGGTTGGGCCGAGGCGGATTCGAGGTTGAGGCCCGTTATGAATTTTAATTATTTTCTAATTTAAAATAAATCCAGTAATTCATATATTTGATTAAGGGTTGAATCACTGTTGATAAAAATTTGTAAAAATTCCTGAAATTATGTTTTGGCCTCTAGTTTATCTCATAAAATTTTCAAGTCCAAATTTTGAATATTTATCCCTATTTGGCTTTATTAGGACTCTTTTAGGATTTTCTTTAATTATAAATTCCAGAAATGTATTTAATAATATTTTTCCTTTATTTTAATTCCTTTTTATTTCTGGGGTGTTACAATCCTATCCCCCTTACAGAGAATCTCGTCCTCGAGATTCGGATCAATCCTCGAATAGCTCAGGATGTTGTGCCTTGAATTCATCTTCTTTCTCCCATGTAGCTTCCTCTAAAGGATGATTGCTCCACTGCACCTTGCAGAAGCGGATGACCCGACTCCTGGTGATCCTTTCTTTGACTTCCAATATCTTGACAGGCTTTTCCACATAGGTCAGATCCTCTTGAACATCCAACTACTGTAGGTCCACTTGCTCTGTAGGGACTCGGAGACATTTCTTGAGTTGGGAAACGTGAAACACGTCATGTACTCCAGCCAATGAGGGCGGTAATTCCAACTGATAAGCGACTTCGCCTTGGCGTCGAATAATGGGAAATGGTCCAACATATCGAGGGGCCAACTTCCTCTCATGTTAAACTGTTGAGTACCACGGAGAGGCGTAACTCGAAGATAGACATGATCTCCCTCTTCAAAGGCTAGGTCTCGGCCTCGATTGTCCGCGTAGCTCTTCTGTCGTGATTGGGCTGTCTTGAGTCGGTCTCTGATGATCCGTACCTTCTCTTCAGCTTCTCGAAGGATGTCCGTTCAGAACACTTGAGATTCACCAGTTTGATCCCAAAGTAGAGGCTGTTCGGCACATTACGTCCATATAGGGCTTCAAAAGGAGACATCTGAAGACTGGCTTGATAGCTGTTGTTGTACGAAAACTCAGTGTATGGTAAGCTCTTGTCCCAAGTGGCTCCAAAATCCAAGACGCATGCCCGAAGCATATCCTCCGATATTTGATTTACCCTTTCAGTTTGTCCATCTGTTCTGAGGGTGGTAGGCAGTGCTAAAGTTCAATCTTGTTCCCATCTCTTCTTGAAGGTTCTTCCAAAAGCGAGAGGTGAACTGACTTCCTCTATAGACACTATTTTCTTGGGCACTCCATGAAGACACACGATGCGGGCCATGTATAGTTCTGCAAGCTTAGGGCCACTAAAGGTCGTCTTGACAGCTATGAAATGCGCTACTTTCAGTGAGTCGGTCAATAATCACCCAAATAGAATCATATCCAAGTTGGGTCTTTGGGAGTCCGGTGATGAAATCCATACCGATCTCTTCCCACTTCCATTCAGGTACTTTCAATGGCTGTAGCAGTCCTGCAGGTCTCTGATGTTCAGCTTTTACTCTTCGACAGGTGTCACATTCTGCGACGAACTGAGCAATCTCCCTCTTCATGCTAACCCACCAATAACGTTCCTTCAGGTCCTGGTACATCTTGGTACTGCCGGGATGAATGGAGTACAAGGTCTCATGGGCTTCTCTCAGGATAAGGGTTTTTATCTCTGGTTTATCTGGTACACATATCCGGGTTCCAAACCATATGGTGTCATTCTCGTCCTCTGAAAATCCTGAGGCTTTTCCTTGCCTCATATTCTTCGTAATGGCTGCAATATCTGGGTCTTCTAATTGAGCTTCTCGGATTTGTTCGAACAAGACGGGTTGAGTCTCCAAGGTGGCTAGGTATGCTCTGGTGGTCAACCCGAGATTCAACTTTTCCATCTCTTTACATAACAAGGGCACGTGATCCTGAATCATAATGGCTGTGCAATATCCTTTGCGACTCAATGCATCGGCTACCACATTTGCTTTTCTGGGGTGGTAGTGGATACCTAAGTCATAGTCCTTTATCAATTCCAACCATCGTCTTTGCCTCAGGTTGAGGTCTGGCTGTCTGAAGATGTACTTCAAGCTCTTGTGATCCGTAAAGATCTCACAGCGATTTCCGACCGAAATAATGCCTCCATATTTTAAGGGTGTGCACTACCGCGGCTAATTCCAGGTCGTGGGTCAGGTAGTTCAACTCATGGGGTCTCAACTGAACGAGAGGCATATAGATAACCTTTCCATCTTGCATAAGAACACATCCCAATCCTTGGCGAGATGCGTCGCAATAGACATGGAAGTCTTTCCGGATATCGGGTAGGGTCAGTATGGGTGCTGACACCAGACGGGTCTTGAGGGTGCGGAAACTTTCCTCGCATTCAGGAGTCCATTCAAACTTTTCTCCTTTCTGCAACAACTTGGTCATTGGCTTGGCTATCTTGGAAAAATTCTCAATGAATCTTCGGTAATATCCAGCCAAACCCAGAAAACTTCGTATCTCAGATACGTTCGTGGGTGGCAACCAATCCGTAACTGCTTCCACGGTGGCAGGATTTACTGCAATGCCTTGTGCAGAGATAATGTGTCCAAGGAACTTCACTTCTGCCGTCCAAAACTTGCACTTGCTGTATTTGGCGTATAACTGGTGTTCCCTTAGCTTTCCTAAGGTTAACCGGAGGTGAGTCTCGTGCTCTTTCTGGTCCTTGGAATAAATGAGGATGTCGTCTATAAAGACCACTGATGAATTTGTCCAAATACTCCATAAACACCTAGTTCATCATGTTTATGAAGAATGCAGGGGCGTTAGTCAATCCAAAGGACATAACCGTACACTCATATAATCCATAACGGGTGGTAAAGGCCGTCTTGGGTATATCCTCTTCTCGAATCCTTAACTGATGATAACCAGACCGCAGGGTCGATCTTCGAGAATACCGTAGCTCCCTTTAGCTGGTCAAAAAGATCATCGATCCTGGGTAACGGGTATTTATTCTTGATGGTTACTTCATTCAAAGCACGGTAATCCACACACATACGCTTAGCCTTGTCTTCTTTCTTCTCGACGAAGATGACGGGGGCACCCCACGGTGGTGTACTCGGTCTGATGTAGCCTTTCCTCTCGAGATCCTCCAACTGCTGCTTCATCTCAGCTAGCTCATTAGCGGCCATCCGGTATGGTCGCTTGTAAATAGGGGTAGTCCCAGGTACCAAATCAATCCTGAACTCGATGTCCCTCTTGGGTGGCATCCCTGGTAAATCCTCTGGGAATACGTCTGGGTATTCACTGACTACCGGTATTTCCTCCAAGGTAATCTGATGTAGTCTTGGTCTTCCGGTCTTCATGCTTGGCATCTGGAATGTGACGGCAGTCCCTTCTTCACTGGTCACGGTCACTTTTCTTTGGGCACATTCTATTACTCCTTGGTGTTTATTTAACCAATCCATCCCTAGAATGAGATCCAAACCTTGGCATTCTATTAGGATGGGGTCGGCCCAAAATATCGTGCCTTGGATATCTACCCATACCCTTGGACTAAAGGAATAGGCGAGGGTTTGCTTGCCCGGGGTAGCTATTAGTACTGGTCTGGGTAGTTCACTTATGTCCAAGGCATTTCTTTCCACAAAAGAAGTCGATATAAAGGAGTGTGTAGCTCCGGTGTCAAATAATACCACTGCAAGTGATGAATGTACCATAAACTTACCCATGACAATTTCCGGGGCGGCCTGGGCTTCTTCGGCGGTGACGTGGTTGACCTTGGCGCGGACGGCGGGGTTCGATGCGATGCCTTGGGTACGCTTGGGATGAGGGCACTGGTGAGAATAGTGCCCCTCTTGGCGGCAGTTGAAACATACCACAAGCTTGCCATGCCTGTCGCGTAGAATCTCCGCCTTCTTGGCCGGGGCGGCTAGTGCGGCGGGAGCGGGGCGAGGTTGTCTGACTCCGGTGTTGGCGGCAGGTGGTGCCGGACGATACACCAGGCGAGGGTGGTACTGTGGTGTTGGTGGAGGAGGGGTGAATCGGGGCCTCTGAGCCATGCCTTGATTATGCTTGAAGGCGATCATTCTTTTCCTCTTCAGGTCGACCTTGTTCTGCTGGGTCTCCTGAATAATAGCTTTGTTCACCAACTTTGGAAGTTGGCGGAAATCTCCGGAGATAAGCTGTAGGGACAGCTCATCCTTCAGTCCCCGGAGGAACTTGGCCTTCCTGGCCGCATCTGTACGGACCTCATCTGGTGCGTACCGGGCAAGTCGGTTGAACTCATGCAGGTATTCTGTTACGGACCTGCTCCCCAGCTGCAGGTCCCTAAACTCCTGTTGTTTTTGTGCTATGATGTCGTCGGGGATGTGAGCGGCACGGAAAGCAGCCGAGAACTCCGCCCAGTATGGACGTGTCCCTCGGGCAAGGTCTCACGCAGATTGTCCCACCACTCTGCGGTGGGACCCTGGAGCTGGTGGGTGGCGAAGGCCACCCTCTCCTGCTCAGTGCAGGTTAGGAGGTCGAGCTTCTTCTCGATGGTCCTCAACCAATCCCCAGCCTTCATGGGGTTGGTGGTGCTTGAGAAGGTCGGTGGGCAGACTCGGAGGAACTCCGAGAGTTGGGAGGCGGGAGCGGGAGCTGGAGTGGCGGGTCGTGGCAACTTGGGCTGTTGGTGGAGACGGAAAAAGTGAGCCTGCTGCTCTTGCATCTGTTGCTGTTGCTGCTGCATCTGGTTCAGAAGGACTGAGACCAGCTGGTTTTGCATGGCCATCATCTCGGCCAGAGTGGGGTGGTTGGCAATCGGGCTTGCCTCTGCCCAGTTGCTCCCCACTGAGGCAGGTTTCCATTATCTCCTCCGTTCTGAGGAGCGTCGGAGCCTTCAGTGTTCGACATCCTGAGGTTTCCAAAATAGACAACATTCTCTTAGAGGATATTATTATTATTAAGTTTTATTCCAAAAATGTCGTTCTTGCGGTTACATTTGTTATTTATTTCTTCATTCATGCCTTATATTTGACATGAATGGCAATACAATCAAGAAAAATAAAAGCAATCAATCGTAAAACTACGTCTACGGTAGCTCGGGGGAGGGCTCGATCACGGGCTCGTGGGAGACGGGCGGGGTCGAGGAACTGGATGGTCCGGCGGGTGGAGCACTGTGGGAAATCCTCTTGGGCCTCACGGTGGGGATCCGAAGGGATTTCCGCTTGCGGGGCGGAAGAGGTGCGATCTCCTCAATGTCCTTCTTCAACTCTTGGATCTGCTGGCGGAGCTGGGTATTGACCATGGCGCCTTGGTGTAGAAGCTCGTTCTGATGCCTCAACTCCTCCACCTCGAGGGTCAACTGGGGGTTCTGCTGTACTTGTCGACGGAGCTCTGCATTCTCTCGGTTCAGGTTCTCCGAGGTATGGCGGTAGAAGTCGATCGTGTCATGCTAGTTGTCTGCATCCACGATGGCCTCGGTGTGGAGGTTGTCCATGGCCTCCAGAAGTCTCATGGTGCGTGCGATGGCGGAGTTGCTCTGCGTGAGGGAGCTGATGTAGATGCTGCGGTGACTCCGTGGTGTGCGCATGGCAGTGGCGGACCTAGGGTTTCTACTCTGGGGGTACAAATTAAATAAACTATAAATCACACGTATAATATACTAAAAATTAGCTTGACAATAACAATAAACTAAATTAATATATCAAAATAATTTATATCAAAAATTTCTAGTGAATAATGATAAAATAGAAGAAAAATATAACTTCTTCCATCTAGACAGTGAAGCAGTTAAGAGACGTCACCTTGACTGCCATGCCAACCACCAAGGTGGTGGTCTACACCTTATGGGTAGTGAGTGTGCTCGACAAATTACATTGAATGGTACTAACAAAATATCTTCTATAAAGGATAGTCAAATTTACTTATATTTAAAGGCTCAACACACTCATGCAGACCACTTTCACAGTTATCACGGAGATCAAATCCATATAAACAAATTTGTGGCACCTTTATAAAAAATCATAGAAGATTACATCATAGATTATCATATAATAAGAGAATTCCTTATTTTTTAGGAACTTATTTAAAAGTTCTAAAAACTGTAATAGAATTATATGAAAAGCATAATACTTTTTCAGGAGTACGTAGTGGCGTAGTGCAATTCATTGGCTATTAGAAAGATACGAGAGAAGAGGAATAAAATTAATTAGTTGGTTAGAAAAAATAGGTTATTGAACTAACTATTAAATTTTGGGCTAAATTTTAATCCAATTAAAATACACACACATATATATATATGTACATATATATATATATACCTATATATACATATACATACATACATATATATACTCAATTTTTTGCAAAACAATTTGGGGGTACAAGTGTACCCCCTTGCTCCATACTGGGTCCGCCCATGGCGCATGGGCATGAAGCGGTAGATGGTGTCGCGGAGGTGGCAGTCGTAGACCAGTCGAAGCTCGGCGAGGGCCTGGAGTGCTGCGCGCTGACTGGCCACCATGAACGAAGGTCCTCCGACTCCATGGGTGTAGAAGGGTGGCTGCGTGGAGGAGGGGCGGATAACAACCGTGACCTCGCAGTAGCTCTCGCTCGCATCGGGAAAGATCCCGTGGAACGCGGGCTCATGGAGAAACCCCAAGAAGTCGACGAGCACGCGAAGCTCGCGGATGAATCCGGCCTCGTCGCGAAGAGTCCCGCTCATGGTATGGACCGGCATCTACAAAAGAGAGAATGTTTTTGTGAAAATCTCGGAAGATGAGAGAATAAGTAATTTTTGTAAGAAAATATAGTAAATATAAGTCCTAAGGTCAGGTCTGTTTGGCTTCCTACAGTCAAGTCGGCTCTGATACCATCTCGTCGCGCCCCGATTTAATAAATCAGGACTTTATTGAAATTCCATAGAAAATCAATAAAACAAGACGTTCATCATGCGACCTCGTACAATACGGGCAATCATTCACGGTTCGTAGACCGCATTAATACAAAAGTGAATGAAAGTGAAGAGAAACTAATAAAATCAGGGGTCCTAGATGAACACCTCCTTCCAGTCTCGCGTTGACTGGGTCGCTACTCCAGACCTGCATCCTCCTCGTAGTAGACGGGCTCTGATGGTGTAAGTCAACGGGGTGAGTACAGGAGTACTCAGCAAGCCACCGAATGCGAATATAATGCAAGATAATCACAAGGGAGATAGTGGCTAATTTTGCGGAAGCGAGTAATTTGTAAAGCAGTTTAATGTGAACAATTTATTAGTACTGAAATGTAAACATGTGTATGCATCATCATCTTCTAACTCGAGGGGTACAGTCAGCTCCACCTCACTCAACAGTCCTGACATGCCATGAATAACTCAACCATTCAATCAATTGTAAACTAACTGCGAGTAGTCACACAACCCGCCCTTGACCGTGGGCTCGGCTTTTCGAAAAGATTGAATTTACTCTGATCAGAGATGTACCACTGTACCCACAAGGCACGCACTCATCACCTACACCAAAGTGTAACGAGATGACCCATTTCACGGGAACTCGTGCCAAAACCTTCCATATAGTCTTCCCCGACTCAACAGCACCCTCTTATAGGTTTCATATGGTGTCCCGACGCATCGGAGCCCCACCATACCCCCCCTTGAGCCTCGTCGGTACAAGTCGCCCGCAGGCTTGCCCCTTGCCCCCTCCACTATGGTGCATCGAGTCGGAGTATTCCATACTTCCAGTTAGGACTTACCCATTAGACTTGTGGTTGGTACGTAAGTGCTTTGCAACAGATCCCGCAGACCGATCCTTATAGTGCCCCGGGTGCGACAATCCAATGCCCGAGCTTGCACCCGGAACCCACCATACTTATAACTTAGCCAACTCCAACAGAATCCAGAGACGAGAATAACGGGGAAATTCATATACAGAATCCAGCTAATCTACGACTCATTCTTTTTATCCTATAGCAGTTGTGCCGGTACATTGGGCACTAGCTAATAAATTTATAGTAGAGTGACAAGGAGTTAAGGCTCAATAAGCATGGCTTGGGTTTGCACACAAGGACGGGGATCTAATAAATATAAGTGTAAGGCTTGATATTGGACTAATGCAATATTAACCTATGAGTTATAGCGATAATTTATTAAAACATGGGCTCAATAATGATCAACTGTTTCCACAGGGGTGGTCGATGACTTGCCTTGATCAGCAAAAGGGGATGGAGGAACCTCGGGGTAGGACTCCGGCTCCTCGACGAACTCGTAGTCTTCTCGATACGGAAAAATAAACAACACATTCAATAAACAGATAAAAATCCACCAATAATAAACATACATATTTGTGGGTTTTATTATGTGGAATAAATTTTTAATATTTGATGTTTGGTGATAAACAGTAAACTTATTTTCTTAAGGCTTTTCTAATTTATTTTTCTAAATTAATAATTTATCCCTAAGGGGTTTTTATTTAAATATTTATTAAAAATACTTTGGGTAACAGTAACATACTGTTTTTATAGCATTAAAGTGTAGGGAATAATATACTGGTTTTAACAAAATTTGAATGGTGAAATTTGGAGTTAAAATGAGCAAGTTATGAATTTTCAAAGTTTAAATCAATTTTTGGAATTTTATTTAAACTGGAAAATGGGCTCTTGTCCACGGTGAGCCAGGCCCACTGTGGACCAGTGACTGTGCGTGTGGACCGGTCGATCCAGAGCCGTCGGATCTAGATCTGGTGGTCAGGCGCGAGGCGCGAGGCATAAGTCAAAAATGGACGGCCCAGATTAAATCGTGCGAATCAGTACAACGTGGACGCACCAGATCGCTCCAGCGCCTTAAGTCGCGATCGACAGCTGAGAGCACCCGGTACCGCTTTGACCGGATCCGAGGGCCCTGATTAAATCCCGATGGGATTTAATCGTAGCCCTCCGATCATGATCGGGAGGCCGAGATGGGGTCCGGCACGGCACGGCCGTAAGGGGGCATGTACCCCCTTCGTCTCCGGCGATGGGGGCCTCGGGTGCGACGGCGACGGCGGCGGCGAGCACCTATGGGCCTAGCTATGGCCAAAAATGGAACACGAAGGGGATGGCGGTCATGGACGTACCTTCGACAGCGAAGATGGCGGTCCGGAGGTGACCGGCGGCGAGTGTAGACGGCGGAGGGGGTTCGGGAGCTCGACGGCGATGATGATCTGGCGGGTTCCACGGCCAACAGGGGGTGGCCGAGGACGGGCGGTCGTCGACGGTCACGCTGGTGGCGGTGGCTAGGGCGGAGGAGGTCCGAGGCGACGGCGAGGGCTCGCCGGAGTTGAAGCAGAGAGGGAGCTCGAAAAATGGGAAATGGGCGCTCTGTTCTCGCTCGGCTCGGGCTTAGGTGGTGTGGCTGAGGGCGGTGGCCGAAGAGGGGTATTTATAGGGGGTCCCCGGCGTCTGGATGGCAGGGAACCGAAGGGTTCCACGAGCTTCGGCGAGGGGTTACCAAAAGCTTCGGGTAGCTTTCCTTAAGCGCGAAAACGCGTGGCTCAAGGATGGAAAAGGGGCGGTGGGCATTTGGGAAAGACGATCCGGGGTGATCGGGGTGATCGCGGGTGGCCGGCGGGGGAAAACAGAAGGAGATCACCGGAAAAAGGAAAGGGAGGGAGGGATTCCATCGGAGACGATGGATCTGACAGGTGGGCTCCACCGGTCAGTTGGCGGATGGGAAGGAGAGCGCCGACAGGCGGGACCGAGCGGTCAGCGGGCGAAGGCGGGCGCAAGTGGCTGCCATGTGGGGTCGGGGCGAGCGCGGGCGGGAGAGAGAGACAGGGGAACACGCCGACAGGCGGGTCCCACATGTCAGCGACGCGAGTGCTGGGCTGGGTTGGGCCGAGGCGGATTCGAGGTTGAGGCCCGTTATGAATTTTAATTCTTTTCTGATTTAAAATAAATCCAGTAATTCATATATTTGATTAAGGGTTGAATCACTGTTGATAAAAATTTGTAAAAATTCCTGAAATTATGTTTTGGCCTCTAGTTTATCTCATAAAATTTTCAAGTCCAAATTTTGAATATTTCTCCCTGTTTGGCTTTATTAGGACTCTTTTAGGATTTTCTTTAATTATAAATTCCAGAAATGTATTTAATAATATTTTCCTTTATTTTAATTCCTTTTTATTTCTGGGGTGTTACAAGGACTTCCTGAGACCCAACTCTGATGGTGATGGCTTCGGACTCCCTGACTTCGGCCTCCGCATGGTCGCATCCTTCGGCTTCGCTCTGTGTGGTCCGATTCAGAGGCACCACGAACAGTCTATGGACGATGCCCCCCTCTGCTGCGTCTGTTTGTCCCTGTCATCCATAATACTCTGAAGGAAAACAAGGCATAGTGTTAGGTTGCGGAGGGTACCCCGACCCGGATACGTACGGAGCCCACGACATTCCCGCCCAGTTGTACGGTGGAGGCATCGGCGGCTCTAGTGGCCAAGCCCACTGTGAGCCGAGCCCGTTACCCGGAAGGGGGTTCGGCAGAGTTGATGGCATCCCGGACCACACCAGCGAAGGGTCCTGCCAGCCCGAAGGCACATTCGGCCAGTGCGGGACGATGCCTTCTATCGGAGAAGTCCAACACGGTGCGGGGTTCGGCCATTGGGGGCCGAAGTTACTGTACGGAGGGTTCGGCCATTGTGGCTCGAAGCCACCATGCGGAGTGCCAGGCCACCATGGCCGGAAGCCGCTGTGCGGAGGGTTCGGATGCTTCGGTCCGAAGCTACCCTCCGAGAGTCTTCGACCCTTCGGCTGCTTTAGTTTCTTAGTGTGGGGACCTGCTTCCTTGGCCTTCCTTTGATGCTTATTTAACAGCATATTGTACGTTACCTTCGGCCTCTTGGGAGCTTTAGCCGAAGGGGTCTTAATGTTCTGTTTCCACACTCCTACCTTGGGGTTCTTTGGTATGAGCGTGCGAGTGCGCGGTTCTCCAACAATTACGTCCTTCCCCTTAGCCGACTCGGCATGTTCTAGCCGAATCAACACCTTCTTCTCGCCGAGGTCGACGGTGTTGACGGGAAAAGGATCTTTATCTACCTTCATCTTCGGATTATGGTCTATCTTCAATCGTCCCTCTTCTATGGTCGATTGGATCTAGCCGTCGAAAAACATTGCAGTCGTTAGTATTATGCGAATGTGAATCCTGCCACTTATAGTACGGATGTTTCTTTAACTCATCGACATGTGGAATGACTTGACCCTTAGGTAACCTGAGAAGCTGACTTTTTAAGAGAAAATCAAATATTTTATCACATTTAGTTATATCAAACGATTACTTGACCTCGCTAGGTCGATTCTTTGTGGGAGATGGTCGTAACTCGGAGCAAGTGACAGGTTTATTCTTAGCGTTCCAAACCCATTCGGCTGCGTACATGTTGGCTGAATCCTCCTCCTCTGATTCCTCCTCGTTAGAGCGTTCCATGATGTGGATTTCAGCCCTAGGCTTGCTGAACGTCTTAATAAAACTTTTATCTTTGGTTCGGCCTTCCTGGACCAGAGCCTGTTATAAAACTTGGCTAACTTCTAAAAAGTTTTGGTTATCTAACCTCTCCTTAATTTCGGAACACAACCCGTTAAAGCTAGTTCTGCCAAGTCCCTTTCCGAAATGTTAAGGCTAAAACATCGGTTCCTAGTATCCCTAAAACGCTTGATGTACTCAGAGGCGTTCTCGTTAGATTTCTGCTTAACTGATGTCAAATGTGAAAGCCTAAGTTCTGTCTCACCTTTGTAAAAGTAATCATGGAATTTCCGCTCTAAATCATCCCACGTTTGAATGGAGTTCGGTGGGAGCGCCGAAAACCAAGTGAAAGCGGTGCTGGATAGCGAGAGAGAAAATAGTCTAACTTTTAGAGCATCTATCCCACTAACCTCTCCACATTGTGCCAAAAATTGACTAACATGCTCTAGTGTAGTCTTGCTACCCTCGCCATCGAACTTAGTGAATTCAGGGATTCTATAGCCGTGGGGGTAGGGTACTGTATCAAGATGGTCGGGTATGGCTTACGGTAAACCCTAACCCATCCCTTGGCACGAAGCCGGCACACTCCCTAAATAGTGCGCGGACCCGCTCCTCTACGTCATCTTGGCATGTTGCTTATGCGCGTCTCTCATGCGGGGACGCGACACGCGGTGGGATGTCGGCGTGTCAGCCATGGGCCTCTTCCCTGCGCGCTATCTGTATGACGTGCTCGTGTCCGGGTGCCTGCGCATGTGGTGCGGGCAGCGTGGGTACCAGTGCAGGTGGTGGTGCATGGTATGCAATGTTAGTTTGACCGTAGGTGTAATGATTGGTCTCGATCATAAGTGTTGAGGCCGGAGACATGATTGTGCCAGTGCTGTCGTTAGTTCTGCCGTACACGTGGTTTGCTGGAGGTGCACTAGCAATAGGAACCAGGGGTATGGCCTCAGTAAAGCCGAACCTCCTAAGAGTCGCCTCTACTTGGGAGCTCACTGTTGAATCTAAATGGTTGGCTAGCGAAGCGCTAACGGCTTGATCTACTGATGTGGCTATTTTTTGCTCAATCTCTAAAGAAGATAAACGAGGTGATACAGGTGTTACCTGGACCTGAGCGAGGTCAGGGGTGATGATGTCGCGCTTGATGAAGCCTATGCGTGTCTTAACGTAGCCCCCAAGCATCATGTCTTGGAGCGCCTTTAACTTTGCCTCGATCTCTGCTCGGTCTTCTGTGGGGATATCTTCAAGCGTAGGTGTCAAGATGTTGCGGTTGTCGCTATCCGCGCCTCCTATTGTGTCCATCGGCGGTGTAGACGTAGTAGTCGATGTAGATGTACCGGTGGCTGATGTAGATATACTTGTCATGTTGGCGTAGCCTTCCCCAGCGGAGTCGCCAAAAAGTGTGTTGACATGGAAACGTACCCCCGCACTTGGGTCAGTCCGACGATCCAAAAGTGTGCGGATACTTAGGGACAAGACTAAGCGTGGCGTAGCACCGACGTTGCGTTCCGACTACCCTTAGTCGTGATAAGGGGGGTTGGAGTCGCCAGGCAATCAGATCACACAAAATAATACAATTAGCCGAAAGAAACATATTAAACAGAATAAAATCAGCAAACCGGTCTGGTGTGAAGGGGTCACCAAAGTATACCTTCGGCGTCCGGTGCGAAGTGTCTCGTCGAAGGGTGCTTCGGCGTTTAGACTGATCCGGTCGAAGATGGATTCCAAACGGATCTAGACACGACGATCACCTCTAAACAGTGGGGCTCAGCGTGAGGTCTCTGATACGTCAAATTACAGATCAATGATGCGAGGGCCGCGTGCGGGCGTAACTTCATCTAGTGCGGAGTACGATCGTGGCGAAGCCTGTTATGATGAAGTATGCTGGTGAAGCCTGTCGTCGAAGCCTACAGCTCGTCGAAGGGTGTCTTGACGACCTTCGAAACCGATCTCTCAGCTCCGGACACCTCTGACGAAGTAGCTCCGAACGTGGGAACCTGTAACAAAGAGAGTTCGAAGTCCCAATTCGTCCTGAGGACTGAATCCTGCTAAGTGTTGAACTAGTAGAAAAGGTAGCAATCTGTTACGCAGATTAGCGGATACTTCACAGGCGAAGTAACAAGGCGATAGCAATCTATTACATAGATTAACGGATACTTCACAAGCGAAGTAACAAGGGTTACCACTATTCCATAGTGGCCGGCGGAGGGCTTCCAGGCAAACCCACGAAGAGGTACAGAAAAATAAAGGTAAAGTAAATATGGTCAAAGCTAGGGCTTTGGTTTGGTTTGTGTTGGGGGTGCTTCTAAGCCAGCCTCGCCTCTTTATTTATAGGGGCCAACTTCAGATCGAATCTGCTATTTTTCAGCTTGGATAGAGATAAAACTCAGCCGGAATCGCATCCAACTCTGTCTCTATCGAAGTGGGCTTCGGTCAGGCCCGACGAAGCCTGCTCCTCGGGCCAAAGCTTCGGTGGCGTGGGCCTCCGAATGCTTCCTGGCCGAAGGCCGTGGGCTGGCTAGAGGCTTTCGGAGCCCATGGCCCAATGGACCTTCGGCCCTGTAGGGCTTCGGCCTGACCCCAGACATGTGTATTTTTGGCCTAAATCACCAAAATTAATATCTTGGCAGTCTCAGCCATTAATGCCATTTTTTGCTATCAACATATGCTGTGTACTTTTGATCCATGAATACATGTTGTTCTTCGTAAAACTACTGCAGTTTTCGGTTCTTGGTTGGATCTGCAATTGTTCTACAGTACTCTGGTTTTGTTCTTTAACAAGAGTGCTACTGTGGTTGATTGCTGGAAGTGCTGTTTGAGAGAATTCATCTGTGGAAAGCTAGTGGAAGTTATCAATCTGCATCCAGGTACATCATGTGTGTTTACTGATTCTTTAAGATGTTTTTGTGTGTAGAAATCTTTCACAGCATTTATTCTGTTTGAGTAATTCTGATTATCTTGAAATGCTTATGTGCCTATCTGAATTAGAGATTCAGATTTTGCTATAGCTGTGTGGTTGTGTCCATCAACTAGTTTTATGTCCATTGAGAAATTTTTCTGATGTGCCTTGTTACTAATCTGAGCTACATTTCACTCAACCTTTCTTGAAGAGATTGCTCCTGTTCTCTATCCAACAAACTGGATTTAGCAAGCTGTTGTGAAATTTTCTCTTGACAATAATTTTGTTGAGTCTGAATTCTGTTAGATCTAGTGATTGAATTCAATTTTCAACTAATGTTCCATTGTTTGCACATCTAAACCTGTTCCTAAGCTGCTGAAACAATTTTGTCAAGTTTTCATGGTTTTATTTGGCTTCCTGAAACTTTGTGCTAAATAGGTTGATGTATGTGTTGATTTGACAAAGGTTTTTGGTGAGTAGTTGTTGGACCGGAAACAGCGACCAAAGGGGGGTGAATGGGAGCTTTTAAAATTTTAGACTAAAAATAGCCTTCTGTTTTAATTCTGTCTTCTGCGAAACAGGCTTCGAACACACCCTTCCAAGTTCTGGTTTAGAGGTATTTCACAGCTCTGAAATTAGGCTTCGCAAGGAGCAAAAGTTCGAAGCCAAGAAGACTTCGCTCCACCCACAACTCAGAAAATTCAGCTCTACTAAGTCAGTGCAGGCTCCGCACACTGGGTGCCTTCGAGCAGACTTCGCACTTAACCATTCGCAAGAGAAGACTTCCCTCTGAGGACTCCGACCAAATACTCAGCGCTAGCAACTGGTACTAGGCGTTGTACTTCGAAGGTCTAAATGCACACAAAACACACTTCACCGAGGACTTCGACAAGGGACGAAAACGGGCTTCGAACAGTGCTTCGCTAGTAATCAGAGAGGTCTTGCCCCCAGTTTACACAGAGTGAATAGACACTGAAAAACACACACTTCACCCGAACAGACTCTCACACACTTCTCCAAAGAGATCCAGTGCACAAACTCAACCCAGAAGAAGATGGTGCATAGAGAAATCAAAACGTGAAGTGCAACGCACAGTACAAGTTCAAGCAGTGAAAGAAGAACAGTATCAAAACTTCATTGCATGAACAGGGAACACAAAATGAACTCACAGGATGAATACAGAGAGTGTGACGGCTAGCACAGGAGTTCTACAATGGCTGCTCAAAGTGTTGATGTGACCTAGCTAGTGTAACAGCCCCAAAATTAAAAAGGAATAAAATAAAGGGAAAATAATATTAAATAAATTTCTGAATATTGTTATTAATGGAAAATCTAAAAAGATCCCTAATAAAGCCAAACAGAGATAAATATTCAAATTTGGACTTGAAAATTTTATGGGGTAAACTAGAAGCCAAGAAATATTTTTGAGAATTTTTACAAAATTTTAGCAACAGTGCTTCAAGCATTAATCAAATAATTGATATTCTGGAATTATTTTAATTGAGAAAAGAATTTTAAACCTTATTGGGCCGCCTCCCTCCTTTCTCCTCGGCCTGGCCCAACCTTCCCCCCCCCCTCGGCCGCTGACAGGCGGGGCCGCCCTGTCAGCACCCTCGTCCTCTCTCTCCGCGCGCGCCGCGCCCCCTCTCTCTCGCTGTCGGGTGGGACCCGCTTGTCGGCGCCATTCCCCCCCTCTCTCCTCTCCCGCACGCTCCGCCGGGTCCACATGTCAGCCTCCGCCCGCGCCCCTTCGGTCGCTGCCATGCCGGTCCCGCTCGTCAGCCCCCTTCCCTTTCGCTCTCAGCCACTGACAGGTGGGGGCCACCTGTCAGGACCATCTTCTTCCTCGGAAGGGGATCTCTCCCCTTCCATTCTTAGCCGGCGCCACCCCCCCCCTTCCGATTTTAGCCGCCGACCGGCCGGATTCGCTAACCCGAGCATTGGATCGCCTTCCCCTCACTCCGGCACTCCCGTTCCCCCAAAAATCAACGCGTTTTCGTCCATTGGGAAGCCTATCCGAGAAGCTTTAGTAACCTCGCCGGAGTAAACTTGGAAACACCTCGATTTCCCTCGGCTAGCCTTCCTATTCCGCCGCCGGTGAGCCCTTTATAATCCCCTCTCTCCACCGCTCTTCGCCCACACCACCAGAGCCCTAATCCACGCGAACCCGAGGGCCGCAGCCTCTTTTCTTCGGTTTTCCCCTGCTTCGGCTCCGGCAACCTCTCGCCGGCGCTCCGGGCCACCGCCACCCTCGCCGTCTCCACCGTCGGGACCCCCTCCGCCTCCTCTACCTCGGCATCACCTCCGCTAGGCCAGACCACCGCCGGAACGCCATCGCCACCGCCAACCCGAGGAGCCCGTCGCCACCTTCTCGTCGCCGGCCGCCGCCACTACTCCTTGGTCATCATCACCGGTAAGCCTAGGCTCCCCTCATGCCCCTCTATCCATTTTTAGCCTCGGTCGTGCCCTAGGACATCACCGTCGCCGGGAATCCCTCGCCGGAGTTCTACCGGAGTCGGGGAAGAAGGGTACGTACCCCCTTCCCGTGCGTGCCGTGCCGGACGGTGCCTCTGCCGTTCGATCTGGACTGAACGGCCGAGATTAAATCGCACAGGGATTAGATCTCAGCCGCCCGATCGAACGAAGGGGTATCAGTGGATCCTGGCCGACGGATCTCACTTAAATCCCCGCGCGCACTCTGGCCGTTGGATCCTGATCCAACCGTTGCCACGTGCCCGGCTCACGCGCGCAGTCACTGGTCCACCGTGGGCCTGGCTCACCGTGGACCAGGGACTGATTTCTGTATAAAATAAAATTCAGAAAATTTGTTTTAAACTTTAAAAATTCATATCTTGCTCAATTTAACTCCAAAATTCACCATTTTGATTCTGGAAAATTTGTCTCTTTCTCCTCTACACTTTTATGCAATAAAAACAATATGTTTATTTGGCACATAATAATCTTATTAAATAATAAAGAAAAGTCCCCTTTAGGAAATTAATTAATATTGCAATAAAATAATTCAGATAAACCCTTAAAAATTTATAAAGTAATTTCAGAAGATGTAATGGCTCTATTTCACTGTGTTAATACAATAAAAATGGGATAATCATTTTGTCCATGACATTTTAATAAATAACATTCCTAAGACCCCTTTAGGATTTAATTAATATTCCAATTAAATAATTCAGAAAAACTCTTAACAATTTATATACTAGTTTTAGATGATCTATTAACTCCAGTACACTGTTTATAAGCCAATAAAAATATAATAATTCATTTTGCTCATTTTTAATTTACTAACCACCATTTCCAAGACCCTTTAAAATAAATGATTAATATAATGGAAATACAACACCCTACAAATATATTATGAAAAACTATATAATAAATTCAGAGGACTTAATGACTTTGTTCTACTGTTTAAATGCAACAAAAATAAACATGTTCTCTATGCCTACTTTAATCTATTAACTAATATTGCAAAAGCCCTTGTAGGATAAATTAAGTAATTCATATAATAAAGGCTAAACAATTTATAAGAATGTCATGATAATTTATATAACAACTTCAGAAAACCTAACCACTTGAGTTCACTATTTTTAATAAAAATAGAATATTCATCTTGTCCACTTTATTCCATTAAATGATATTGCAAAGGCCCTTTTAAGACATTTAATTAAGGCATTTAAGAAAAAGTCAACCCTTTATGAAACTATCCTAAAACTTATATAACAAACTTCAGAAGATCTAAATAACCTAATGTCACTATATTAATGCCATAAAAACATTAAGGTCATTTTATAACTTTTTACTTCAACTTTAAGAAGGGGAAAAATAAAAACCCCCTTAGGAAAAATAATCACATCAAGTTATAAAATTAAGGAATCTCATTAAAAATTAATCTTAAATGTTTAAGTAACAAATCCCTAAAAGTTAAGACTCTATCTACTATGCTTTATCCAACATAAACATGTATGTTAGTATGATTGATTTGGATTGTTTATTGAATGCTTTATTTACTTTTCCGTATCGAGAAGATTACAACGTCGTCGAAGATCCGGAGTTCTAACCCGAGGTTCCACCTTCACCATTCACGGATCAAGGCAAGTCATCGACCACCTCTGTGGAAACAGTTGATCATAATTGAGCCCATGTTTTAATAAGTTATCGCTATAACCCATAGGTTAATATTGCATTAGTCAAATCTTCAAGCCTTACAATTATATTTATTAGATCCCCGTCCTTGTGTGCAAACCCAAGCCATGCTTATTGAGCCTTAACTCCTTGTCACTCTACTATAAATATATTAGCTAGTGCCCAATGTACCGGCACACCTGCTATAGGTTAAAAAGAACGAGTCGTAGATAGCTGGATTTCTGTATATAAATTTCCCTGTTATTCTCATCTCTGGACTCTGTTGGAGTTGGCTATGTTATAAGTATGGTGGGTTCCGGGTGCAAGCTCGGAAACTGGTTGGTCGCACCCGGGGCACTATAAGGACCGGTCTGCGGGATCTGTTGCAAAGCACTTCCGTACCAACCACAAGTCTAATGGGTAAGTCCTAACTGGAAGTGTGGAACACTCCGTCTCTCGGCACCATAGTGGAGGGGGCAAGGGGCTAGCCTGCGGGCGACTTGTACCAAAGGAGGCTCAAGGGGGGGTATGGTGGGCACCGACGCGTCGGGACACCATATGAAACCTATAAGAGGGTGCTGTTGAGTCGGGGAGGACCATATGGAAGGTTTTGGCACGAGTTCCCGTGAAATGGGTCATCTCGTTACACTTCGGTGTAAGTGATGAGTGCGTGCCTTGTGGGTACAGTGGTACATCTCTGATCAGAGTAAATTCAATCTTTTCGAAAAGCCGAGCCCACGGTCAAGGGCGGGTTGTGTGACTACTCGCAGTTAGTTTACAATTGTTTGAAGGTTTGAGTTATTCATGGCATGTAAGGACTGTTGTGCGAGGAGGTGAAACGTACTCCTCGAGTTAGAAGATGATGATGCATACGCATGTTTACATTTCAGTACTAATAAATTGATCACACTTAATGCTTTACAATTATACTTTTCCGCAAAACTAGCCACTTTCTCCCTTGTTGTTACCTTGCATTATATCTGCATTCGGTGGCTTGCTGAGTACATCTGTACTCACCCCGTTGACTTACACCATCAGAGCCAGTCTACTACGAGGAGGATGAAGGTCTGGAGTAGCGACCCAGTCAAGGCGAGACTGGAAGGAGGCGTTCATCTAGGACCCTTATTTTATTAGTTTCTCTTCATCTTTATTCACTTTTGTATTAATGCGGTCTACGAACCGTGATTGATTGCCCGTATTGTACGTGGTCGCATGATGAACGTCTTGTTTTATTGATTTTCTATGGAATTTCAATAAAGTCCTGATTTATTAAATCGGGGCGCGACAAGATGGTATCAGAGCCGACTTGACTGTAGGAAGCCAAACAGACCTGACCTTAGGACCTATATATTCACTATATTTTACAAAAAATTACTTACCCTCTCATCTTCTGAAGTTTTCACAAAAATTTCTCTCTTTTGTAGATGTCGGTCCATACCATGAGCGGGACTCTTCGTGATGAGGCCGGATTCATCCGCGAACTTCGCGTGCTCGTCGACTTCTTGGGGTTTCCCCATGAGCCTGCGTTCCACGGGATCTTTCCCGATGCGAACGAGAGCTACTGCGAGGTCACGGTTGTTATCCGCCCCTCCTCCACGCAGCCACCCTTCTACACCCATGGAGTCGGAGGACCTTCCTTCGTGGTGGCCAGCCAGCGAGCCGCTCTTCAGTCCCTCGCCGAGCTTCGCCTGGTCTACGACTGTCACCTTCGCGACACCATCTACCGCTTCATGCCCATGCGTACACCCGGGAGTCACCGCAGCATCTACATCAACTCCCTCCCTCAGGACAACTCCGCCATCGCCCGCACCATGAGACTCTTGGAGGCTATGGACAAACTTCATACGGAGGCCGTCCTCGACGCAGATAGCCAGCACGACACCATCGACTTCTACCGTCACTCATCGGAGAACCTGGCCCGCGAGAATGCTGAGCTCCGTCGACAAGTCCAGCAGAACCCCCAGCTGACTCTCGAGGTAGAGGAGTCGAGGCGTCAGAACGAGCTTCTACGCCAAGGCGCCATGGTCAATGCCCAGCTCCGCCAGAAGCTCAAAGACTTGAAGAAGGACCTTGAGGAGATCGCACCTCTTCTGCCTCGCAGGAAGAAACCCCTTCAGATCCCCACTGTGAGGCCCAAGAAGATCTCTCACAGTGCTCCACCCGCCGGACCGTCAAGTTCCTCGACCCCGACCGTCTCCCGCGAGCCCGTGATCGAGTCGTCCCCTGAGTTACCATAGACGTAGATTTACGGTTGATTGCTTTTCTTTTTACTTGATTGTATTACCATTCATGTCAAAAATAAGGCATGAATGAATATATAAATATATGTAATCGCAAGAACGATACATTTTGAAATAAAAGCTTAATCCCATTTCCTTTTTCCTCATGCACCTATTAGGTCATAATTCCAATATAAAGGAGAGAATCTACCTCTAGTTTCAACTCAACATAATTCATTCGTCGCCATTCTGCAAGATCAACTCCAATCGTGAAGTCAATACACGTTGTCAGGAAAGCCCTAACTTAGCCAAGCCCAATCTATGCAAATGTAGACTTGAAGCCTATCTTTAACCTTCTACTTCTAGCCTTTCCGAATCTCGAGGACGAGATTCTTGTTAAGGAAGTTAGGATTGTAACACCTCGATTTTTGTGAGGCATTAAAAATAAAAATTTCCCCTTAATAAACAAATTTCAGGAAAAGTATTTAGTATAAAGCAAGAAAGAGGAAAGCTAAAATATGGGCCTAAAAATTTCATTTAAAATTAGCCAGAGTATCTTTCCTAAAAATTCTCCTAAGCATCAAATTGTGTTCCAAAAATTTTCTTGAATTTTTGGTACCAAGGAATTCAATAAGATATAATCAACATCACTTCATCTTAAACATCTAACACAAGTCAATAAAATATGTTACAACACGAATGTTGAGTGAATAAAATACATGATAAGTCATTTATATTAAAAATGATATAGGGCATGAGTATGAAAGTAATAAGGGACTAACATAAAGCATCTAGGTCAAATTATCCATCTTAGGCAATAAAATCAGTAACAATTTCCCCTTAATGACGGCACCTTCTTTTTGAACCCTTCAACTTCAGGATGACCAATAACCCAGGATCAGAAGCTCCACACGATGGAAATACCTCAGGCAATCTGCCTCAGTGGGGTACAGTTGGATGTCAACAGACCCCTGTTGTCTATCATCCCACACTTACGGAGATGATGGCAAGACAAAACCAACTAATCACCACGCTGCTTACCCAGATGCAACAACTACGAAAGCAAATGCAAGAGCAGCAGGCACAGTTGTTCCGTCTCCAACAACACCAACACGAGCTCTCCCTTCAGCTGATCCACGGGGATTTCGCCAACTTTCAAAGATTGGTGAACGAAGCAACTATACCAGAAACCAGAGTGATTCCACCTCAAGCCCCAACCCCTGCCAAGCCGCGAACCACCCTCGGAGGGCCAAGCACAGACATCCCACCCCAAGCACCGCCTACCGGAAGAACTCCAGCACAAGCTACCGGATACAAGAGGGATAGGAACGGCAAGCCAATTGTGTGACTACTCGCAGTTAGTTTACAATTGTTTGAAGGTTTGAGTTATTCATGGCATGTAAGGACTGTTGTGCGAGGAGGTGAAACGTACTCCTCGAGTTAGAAGATGATGATGCATACACATGTTTACTTTTCAGTACTAATAAATTGATCACACTTAATGCTTTACAATTATGCTGCTTCCGCAAAACTAGCCACTTTCTCCCTTGTTATTTACCTTGCATTATAATTGCATTCGGTGGCTTGCTGAGTACATCTGTACTCACCCCGTTGACTTACAACATCAGAGCCCGTCTACTACGAGGAGGATGCAGGTCTGGAGTAGCGACCCAGTCAAGGCGAGACTGGAAGGAGGCGTTCATCTAGGACCCTTATTTTATTAGTTTCTCTTCACCTTTATTCACTTTTGTATTAATGCGGTCTACGAACCGTGAATGATTGCCCGTATTGTACGTGGTCGCATGATGAACGTCTTGTTTTATTGATTTTCTATGGAATTTCAATAAAGTCCTGATTTATTAAATCGGGGCGCGACAGCTAGCCTCCACTATTTATAGGCACTATTCAGCCCTGTGAATAGACTACTTTACCCCTAGGGTTTACACTGTTTTTGTCTCATCAGAACAGGGGGTACAGTTGGTACTCTACTTTATTTGGAGGCTTCTTTTGTCAGCTTCGCAGAGGGGACAGCATCAGCTTTTGCAAAGCAGACACGATCAGCCTTTGTAGTTTTGGAGCCTTCTGAAGCCCCCCTTCGCACGCGAGGGGTGTGGTAGCTTCGGTGAGAAGCCTTGAGCCTGACGGCCTTTGCTTCACCGAAGTCAGCCTTCGATATAGTGACGGTTTTGAGCCGAAGCCGTCAAAGCCCTTAGGCCTTAGCACCAACACCTTCGGAGTGGACCACCACGGCTTCGCAGCTTCTCCTAGCTCAAACTCCGTCAGCCCATGTACCGAAGCCATGCATGGCCGAAGTACCTCAAGTCAGCCTCACTCCGAAGCCCCACCTTTGGAGTACCACCTTTCGAAGTCCCTCCCTCGTCCAAGGCCTCCGCATGAAGCATGCCATGAGCACTTCGTCGCAGTGTCTCTCCCCGAGCACACTCCTCGATGAACCTCACCCGGACTATGCCTTCGATGCACCTTGACTTCTGAGACCTTCGTCAGGTATACCTTCGTGTGTCTCCCTCCGGAGCACACTTCGAACATCTTGCCTCATTGCTGAGGACTTGGTCCACCATACTCCGAAGTCACTCCATTCAGAGTACCCTTCGAAGTGCCTCGCCTCCGAGGACTTCGTCTCGGGGTACCTTCACCCGGAGCCATGCTCCTCACTCTCTGCCTTCGTCTGGCGCACCTCTACCGGAGGTCCGACTTCGACCCCTTCGCAGCCTTCATGATCGAGCTCCCTGCTCGCCTGGCATCAAGCCTCCCGCTTGACCCAGGTTCACTTGCTGTGAACCGTCCGTCGCCTCCGAAGTCACCTGCGCACCATAGACAAACAGACAAGTGTATCCAGTACCCCAGAGACCTCTCTGGGTAAGCAACCTCTGGCACACACTTTGGTGTACCTCCAGAAGTACTGAACCCTTCGGTACAGTCAAGTCATTGTGTACTATCGAACCCCTCCGACAGGCACACTCTGCTGCAACAACTGCAGCAACCAGAGCCCACCGAACCCTTTGGTGAAGCAACCTTCGAACCCCTTCGGAGGGACCCCTTCGAATTAGAGGATAAAATATGTCAATCACTCATCACAGACTCTGAAACCAACCCTTGGTTTCTCAGTAGTTTAGTTGAGGAGCTTATTGTTGCTGATTCTAAATTGTGATTAAATCCTTGTCAAGGTTAATCTAGTAATTGAAATCTGAATATACTCTAATTTGTTCATGAAGTTTGGCTGAGTAGGAAATTTCAGAGACTGGTCTGTTTTCAGTTTCAATCAGCAACAACATTGTATTGTAGAAGTTGTTCTATTCACTGTTGCTGATCTGAAACAAGCTCTGTTTTGAGTATTTACACAAACTTGAGTTAACATCATATCTATTCATCTGTTCTCTGTATAAACAATGAAATTTAGCATGAAAACTCTGTCTAGAATATGTTTATTTGTCTTTGCACAATGATTCAGGATTGATTATGTCTGAACTGTTCATATCTAGATATCTGAAAATTTGATCTAGCAATGTTTTGTATCATTGGTTGCTGTTTTTGTTCCAGTTTGTTTCAGAAGTGTTTCCTGTTTGCTATAGTCTATCAAGTTTGAGATACAATTTGATTTCAGGGTTTGTCCATTCACTGTGATCAGTAACACACTGAATTTCAATTAGAGTGAAATGAATTGATTTGATTGGTTAAATTGAAAGAAAATTTCAATACTGATCCATGAAACCATGAATTTTCTGGAATATTGTTAGTGCATAGGTTGATCAAAGTAGTGATTCTGTATACAAATTGTATTTGAGTTTTATCAGGTTCAGTGGTTGAGTCTGCATTACTGAATTGAGTAATTAGAACTGAAGTTTAACTAGAAAACTGAATCTGTGATCAGTTCTGAATTCAGTGTCACTATTCATCTTCAAGGAGGTTTCTGAAATTTTGTGAATTCAACTAAAATACATTTGGTTCTTCAACTGAAATCTGATCTGAAATCATTTGTGAGTTTAAATTCTGTTTTCCAAATTGGAGATAGTGTAGTTAATTGCCATTTCAGAAATGTCATAGTGATTTAGTGTTAAATCAAATTTAAATTCCAAAAGTTCAGTTTTGTTGCTTTAGCTTCCTTTGAATATTGTCAGAGTTTCAAGAGTTGACCACCTTCTATCAGAGTTTCATTTATCGACTCAGAACTGTATCTCATCAAACCATTCTCCGACTATAACATTTCAGTAATTGATACTTCGATTTGAAAGAAAATTTTGATTTAAACTGTTTTGGTCTGAATTCTTTTCAAGTGATCATCACGTTTGATTTGGCAATCTTTTAGAGGTGCGTTGGGTATTCTCAACAGGCCATCTCATTCACAAGAATTTGTCGAGGCGCCTATTCACACCCCCCCTCTAGTCGTCATTCTGATCCCACAATTGGTATCAGAGCAGGTTAGATCACCAGTTGACCTTAACCGGTTTGTGATCCTTGTGGCGACATGGACAAGAACACTAAGATTCCGATGTTCGATGGTCAAGATTACGCTTATTGGAAGGTGCGCATGGAGGCTTATTTACTGAGCAAGGAAGTGCAATTTGGGACATTGTTGATTCCCAGTATGTGATCCCTAAAACTCGTACCTCAGAGACTGAGAAGTCACAGTACGACTGTAATAGCAAGGCTAGAAACATACTGTTCATCAGTCTGAGTCACAACGAGTTTGACAGGGTCCAGCACCTAAGAACTGCACGTGAGATCTGGATGACTTTGAGAACATTTCATGAGGGCACTTCTCAGATGAAGGCCAGGAGGCAGAGCACGTATAACCAAGAATATCAAATGTCTGTGCAAGGCCCCGGTGAATCTGTAGATGCCATGTTTGCACGGTTTGATAGAATTGTTAGTAACTTACACTCCACTGGGAAGCTAGCTTACTCTGATCATGATAGGGCAATCAAACTTCTCTATGCTCTTGATCGTAGCATATGGGAAGTAAAGATCTCAAGCATTGAAGAGTTTGTGAGTTTTGATGCTATGACATGCAATGAACTTTTTAGTAAGCTTAAGTCCACCGAAATCGTCAAGGAATCTCGTTCTGGAATTGTGAACTCTTTGCCACAATCCATGGCACTAGTTTCTAGTTCCGGCAGTGGCACCTCGTCTGGAGGTAGTGTGTCTAGAGTTTGTGCTTTGTCTAGGGGTTTTGCCTTGTCGTCTTTGGTCTCTATCACAAAAGAACAAGTGGACACATTGGACGATGAAGAGCTGCTCTTATAGTCAAAAAGTTCACTAGGTTCTACAATGATAAAAGAGATCAAAGAAGAGGAGGCTCTCGAGGGTGTTTTGAGTGCGATGATCTTAATCATATTAAAGCTAATTGCCCAAAACTGAAAGCCAAGAATGAACATGAACACAAATATCAAAAAAGAGACAAAAAACCATTCTTCAAAGGCAAAAGAGGAAAAGTGGCAAAAAGGATGGCTAGAGCTTTCGTGGCTGCACTCAGTGACATCGACAACACCTCGAGTGAAGAAACAAGCTCTGATGAAGAAGAACCAGACAACAATGAAGAAAAGAAGGAAAAGACGAAGGACTTCAACGGCCTCTGCTTCATGGCCAATGACAAGCACAGCAGCGATGAGCTTGACTCATCTGAGGTTTGTCTATCAATTGACCAGTTACTTGTTCAAAATAATGAATTACATGATGCAATTATTTCACAAGATAGACTGCTTAAACTTGCTGCTAAAAACGAAAGGAACTAAAGCTTAAAATTGAATCACTTTCTACTGAACTTGCTTTGTTGAAGTCTAAGTCTGAAATTGCTGAATGTGAGTCATGTATTGTCGTTATGGATGAACTTGCTCAGTTGCATCTAATTCATGCTCAAAACATTGAAAAACTTGAAAATGTTCAGAAGCAACTCTTGGAGGTGGATTCTAGTCCGTGTGTCATCAATGAATGCTTAAAATGTCCTTTACTTGTTGAAAGCAATAATCTGAGAGATAAGCATATTGATAAGCTTAAGGCTAGATTGGAGAGTGCTGAGTGTTCTAAGGATGTGTAGCCATCATGTTCCACCTGCATCATCCTGAAGGACCAACTCAACTTCGCTAGAGAGCAAGTAGAAAAACTTAAGTGTGAGAATGATTATCTGCTTTCCATGGTAGACAAATGCACTAAAGGGAAGGGCGAAATGGATTTGCTTTTGGATAAAACAAAAATGTGTGCTGACAGGGCAGGGTTAGCTCTTGGGTTAGGTTATGAGAGAACTTCATCTAATACCCCAAGCCAAACTATGTTCACTCTACCTACTACCCTTGAGAAAGAGAGCCCAGTTAGACACACCTCAGAAAGCCAAGAATCCTACCCAACCCAAAAGAATAATCATTCCACCACTCAAGACTGACTCCAAGCAAAAACCTAGAAAAACTGTGAGGTTTGCACCAGAAACCTATAAACCTACACCCAAGAAAGTTTTTCATTGCTCTTATTGTCATCGTATAGGTCATTTGATGGGTTTTTGCTATAGAGGTATGAAAGATGAACGTCGTGCTAATGCTTTATACTTTCATGATTATCCTTCATTTGATTTGCATGATTATAGTTATCATACTTATACTGATTATGAGGTTCCACATAGTTATATGAGTGACTATGCCCATCATGGTTTATATCATGCTTCGTATGATGATAGACCACGTAGGCGTTTTGGTCCAAATCATGTTAGGAGACCTCAGCAATTTGCAAGAAGACCTCATGTTCAGTATGACTCTCATCCTACACAGTCTCTTGCTTTACCTACTTCTCGAGTAGTTCGGTGTTGGATACCTAGGTGTTGATAGCAAAAAATGGCATCAATGATTAAGATTGTCAAAATATAAATTTTGGTAATTTGGGCCGAAAATGCACATGTCCCGAGTTAGGCCGAAGCCCTACAGGGCCAAAGGACCACTGGGCTACGGGCTTCAGAAGCTTCCAGCCAGTCCACAGCCTTCGGCCAGGAGGCCTTCGGAAGCCTACTCCGCCGAAGCTTTGGCCCGAGGAGCGGACTTCATCGGGCCTGGCCGAAGGCCCACTTCGGGCAGAGATAGAGTTGGATCCGATTCTGGCTAAGTGTTTATCTCTACACATGATTCAACCGAGTCATAATAGATTAGACTTAGAGATTAGAAGTCTAGCCCCTAGAAATATAGGGGTGAAGCCGGTTCAAAGGGCCCCCCAACACAAATCAACCACGAAGCCCTAGCTTTGAACCGTACTTTACTTTATCTTTATTTTTTGTATTCTTCATGGGTTTGCCTGGAAGCCCTCCGATGGCCACTTCAGAATAGTGGTAATCCTTGTTACTTCGCCTGTGAAGTATCCGTTAATCTACGTAATAGATTGCTATCGCCTTGTTACTTCGCCAGTGAAGTATCCGCTAATCTGCGTAATAGATTCCTACCTTCGCTCCTAGTGCAACACTTAGCAGAATTCGGTCCTCAGGCCGAATTGGTACTTTGAATCTACTCTTTTGCATGTTTCCACGTTCGGAGCTACTTCGCTGGAGGTGTCTAGAGCTGAGAGATCAGTTTCGGAGGTTGCCAGAACACCCTTTGGCGAGACTGCTGCTTCGACCGCCCGTGCCAGACCGTCACACTGTTGTCAGTTTAACTTCGGATCCGTTCGAAGTTCATCTTCGGCTAGATCAGTCTGAACGCCGAAGGTACCCTTCGGCGGGACACTTCGCACCGGATGTCGAAGGTATCGTTCGGCAACACCCTTCGGACTGTACTTCGAATCAGTCAGGCTCTGCTCGGTTTGCTGATTTGTTCTATTTAATATATTTATTTTGGCTAATTGGATTATTTTGTGTGATCTGATTACCTAGCGACTCCACCCCCCTTATCACTGTTAAGGGTAGTCGGAACGCGATGTCGATGTTGTGTTACGCTTAGGCTCATCCCTAAGTATCTGCACACTTTTGGATCATCGGACTGACCCAAGTACGGGGGCACATTTCTGTGTCAACACACTTTTTGGTGACTCCGTTGGGGAAAAGCTACGCCAACATGACGGGTACATCTACATCGGCCACTGGTACATCTACAATGACTACTACGTCTACACCGCCGATGGACACCGTAGGAGGTGCGGATATCGACAACCGCAACATCCTAACACCTACTCTTGAAGATATTCCCGTAGAAGACTAAGCAGAGATCGAGGCAAAGATGAAGGCGCTCCAAGACATGATGTCTGGGAGCTACGTCAAGACACGCGCGGGCTTCATAAAGTGCAACATCATCATCCCCGACCTTGCTCGGATCCAGGTAACACCTGTATCGCCTCATTTATCTTCTTTAGAGATTGAGCAAAAGATAGCCGCATCGGTAGATCAGGCCATTAGCGCTTCGCTAGCCAACCGTTTAGATTCGGCAGTTAGCTTCCAAGTAGAGGCGACACTTAGAAGGTTCGGCTTTACTGAAGTCGTACCATCAGCCCCTATTGCTAGTATACCTCTGGTAAATCATGTGTACAACAGAACTGATGGTAGCACTGGCAAAACTGTTGCATCTCCGGTCTCAACACCCATGGCCGAGACTAGTCATTATGCGTACGGCCAAGCTAGCACTGCGTACCACGCACCACCACCACCTGCACCGGCGCAAGCCCTACCCGTGCTGCCCGCACCACATGCACAGGCGCCTGCGCTCGAGCACGTCGTACAGCTAGCACATAGGGAAGAGGCCCATGGCCGACACGCCAATGTCCCGCGACGTGTCGTGCCCCAGCACGAGAGACGTGCACAGGCAGCAGGCCAAAATGACCTAGAGGAGCAAATCTGCGCACTATTTAGGAAATGCATCGGTTTCGTGCCTAGGGGACGGGCTAGAGTTTACCGGAAGCCATACCCTGATCATTTCGACACAATACACTACCCTCACGGTTATAGAATCCTCGAATTCACTAAGTTCAATGGTGAGGGTAACAAAACCACACTAGAGCATGTTAGTCAATTTTTAGCACAGTGTGGAGAGGCTAGCGGGTCATACGCTCTAAAACTTAGACTATTTTCTCTCTCGCTATCCGGCACCGCTTTCACTTGGTTTTCGGTGCTCTCGCCGAACTCCGTTCAAACATGGGATGAATTAGAACAAAAATTCCATGACTACTTTTATATGGATGAGACAGAACTTAGGCTCTCACACTTGACATTGGTTAGGCAGAAGTCTAATGAGGGCGTCTCTGAGTATATCAAGCGTTTTAGGGACACTAGAAGCTGATGTTTTAGTCGTAATATTTCAGAAAGGGATTTGGCGGATCTAGCCTTTAGCGGGTTGCGTTCCGAGATTAAAGAGAGGCTAGACAACTAGAACTTATTAGAGGTTAGCCAAGTCTTGCAACAGGCTCTGGTCTAGGAAGGCCGAGATAAAGATAAAAGGTTTATTAAGACGTTTAACAAACCTAGGGCTGAAATCCACGTCATGGAATACTCCGATAAGGAAGAATTAGAAGAGGAGGATTTGGCCGACATATACACGGCCGAATGGGTTTGGAACGCTAAGAGTAAACCTATCACTTGCTCTGAGTTACGACCGTCTCCCACGAAGAATCATCCTAGTGAGGTCAAGTACTCATTTGACATAACTAAGTGTGATAAAATATTTGATTTTCTCTTAAAGAACCAGCTTCTCAGGTTGCCTAAAGGCCAAGTCATTCCATCTGCCGATGAGTTGAAGAAACATCCATACTGTAAGTGGCATGATTCGCATTCACATAATACTAATGACTTCAATGTTTTTTGGTAGTAGGTTCAATCGGCCATAGAAGAAGGACGATTGAAAATAGACCATAATCCAAAGATGAAGCTGGACAAAGATCCCTTCCCCGTCAACGCCGTCGACCTCGGCAAGAAGAAGGTGTTGATTCGGTCGGAACAGGCCGAGTCGACTAAAGGGAAGGCGGTAATTGTTGGAGAGCCGTGCACACGCACACTCATACCTAAGAACCCCGAGGTGGGAGTGTGGAAGAAAAACGTTAGCATTCCTTCGGCTAAGGCTCGCAAGAAGCCGAAGGTAACATATAAGATGTTGTTAAACAAGCACCAAAGAAAATCCAAGGAAACAGCCCCGCGCTAAGAAACTAAGTTAACCGAAGGGCCCAAGGCATCCGGAGGGTGGCTTTGGACCACAGTAGCCGAGCCCTCCTCATGATGGCTTCGGACCGCAATGCCCAAACCCTCCACACGGTGACTTTGGGCCATAGTGGCCTAACACTCCGTATAGTGGCTTCAGACCTCTGTGGCCGAACCCCCTGTACAGTATCTTCGGACCCTAGTGTCCGAACCCCACGCGGAGCGAGTTCGGCCCCCAATGGCCGAACCCCACACCACTCTGGACGAACCCTTCGACAGGAGGCTTCAGACCACACTTGCCAAGCATACCTCCGGCCTGGCAGGACCCCTCACTGATATGGTCCGAAACACCATCGACTCTGCTGAACCCCCCCTCCGGGTAACAGGTTCATCCAACAGTGGGTGAAGCTGTTGGAGCCGCCGATGCCTCCGTCGTACAACTGGGCGGCGACTCTGTGGACTCCATACATATCATAGACAGAGTACCCTCCGCAACTTAACACTATGCCTTGTTTTCCTTCGGAGCATCATGAATGGCAGGGACAAACAGACGCAGCGGATGGAGGCATCATCCACAGGTTGTCCGTGGTACCTCTGAATCAGCTCGTGCAGAGCGAAGTCGAAGAATACGGATGCGAAGAGGCAGAAGACAGGGAGTCTGAAGCTATCACAGTTAGAGTAGGGTCTCAGGAGGTCCCAATCCCAAAGGCCCCTTCACCGAAGTATGACGGAGGTAAGTCCCTTGCTTCGGCCAAAGCCCGCACTGGAGCCTGGTCTGATCGGCCGAATGAGGCCAGTCCAATTCCCGGGGTCCACAGCGAAGGCTCCTCTGAATATAGAGTGCGCGAGGCCGAAGTGGGCAGTACCACTTCGGCTAGAGTTAACAGGAACCCGGCAGTAGCACTTGGCACCAAGCCACAGCCATTTTGGGCACCTCCAGGTATGTCCAAATCACAAAAGAGGCGTCTACAACGACTACGGGCACAGGAGATGTGTGAGAAGAAGGCCGAAGACGAGCGAGACGCTATTTTTGAAGAAATTCGCCCACGGCCAATGACGAGACAGGTATGGAGAATGAAGCCGGTTGAGATAACCAACCCGGCTCCTAGTCTGAACGACGATGACGATGACATGCTTGACGACAACTACTCACTCGTCTTCGAGTGGCCCGCACCCCAGGCGATGGACATCAACGTCGTCACGCTACCCGCCGAGTTCACCCTACCACAGGACGAGGCCAAGGTCGCTCAGTTGAACCTCGACCCACGTGCAATTAGCTTAGCAAACAACCCAGTACAACATTCTATGACCAAACACATTGATGTGCGTTATCATTTCTTAAGAGATC
Organism: Zizania palustris; assembly: GCA_019279435.1. Lineage (NCBI taxonomy): Eukaryota > Viridiplantae > Streptophyta > Magnoliopsida > Poales > Poaceae > Zizania > Zizania palustris. The sequence goes on along the minus strand of JAAALK010000284.1, from coordinate 65,808,704 downwards.
ACAATGAGAAGGGGGATATCGAATTGCGCTTTGTCGATACCTAGAATCAGCTTGCAGATATTTTCACCAAGCCTCTCGATGCTTCTCGATTTGCATTTTTGAGGGGAGAGCTTGGCATTTGTCATCCTTATGGCATCATGTGAGGGGGAGTTGTGTACTTTTGCATATGCTTCTGTAATATGATTAATTTCTTTCACATGTACATGTTTTAGTGTGTCATTTACATTTCTATCTTATACTCTTGTTGATTATGCTTAGATTGAATACATCTAACTATATGTCTTAAGCATGGCTTTTATTTGTGAAAATTTGAAAATGGTCACTACTAAGTCTGGAAACTAGCATGAATAGGCTAGGGTGCTTTTGCTATTCATTTCATACTTGATAGCTTTGTCCTTTTCACTTGGATGCTAATACGCAACTTGATCTTGTAATGCTCGAAATTTAAAAAAAAGTCAAAATTTTGAAAATTGAAAAATGAGAATGATGAATGATGAAAATAAAACAAAAAATATTTATGTTGTGATAAAATTGAAAAGATCCAGGTGGGTTTGCATAGTCGCACTACTTTGTTCTAGACTGCTTACCATTGCACTTTGGTTTGAACTAGGACATTGAAGTGTATACCATGATCAATGCCTTAAGCTTCTGATGGTTTATCCTAGGCTTGGCTTGGTTGGTTAGCATAAGGTTGACTAGCAAATAACCCCTGGCACTTAATAAGAGAGAATAAAAAGTTTAATTTCCTCGCATATCAAGTTTGTTGCAGCTCCTTATAGTGGGATGTGCTTATCTAGTTTGTTTTTGACTAGCTTTTGTATCTCTTACCTTGCCATGTCTAGTGTTCTAGTATGAGTAGTGATGCTTTTATTTGCTAAAACATCAAAATGCTTGCTCATATTGATATTTAGATTGTATACATTCGAGATGGTCATACAATTGGTTAGGATAGTTTGTGAGGCACAAGGATTGTGTGTACTGTAATTGGACTTAATTATACTCCGGAAGCATTGCATGTACATGTTACTCTCACAACTCATGGAGCTATCTTGATGTCTGCATTGCCAAAGGGGGAGAGTTCATGAATTTTTTTGTTGATTTTGCTAAATTGAGTTTTTGAGGTAGTTTTTGTTCTATCATCCATCCTTTTCAAGTGACATGTCTCTTATTTTTGCTCTTTCTAGAGCTTTCATGGTCACTTGTGTGCTGAACTTGTGTTTTAAACTTCTTTTGATCTTGAATTGTCAATGCACTCATCAAGGGGGAGATTGAAGAACCTAGTGAGGATATTCACTATGATTCAAGATTATGATGAGTGATTGACGGGGTTTGTCATGATGTTCATATGTGGCTGCTTCAATATGTGTGTGTGTGTCTGTGTTTGTCTCGTGTGTGCAGGGTTGAGATACTCGTCAATTGTCGATGGCAAGGGATCAGGGTTAGATGGGGAGTCTAATGCCAGATGGTCTAGGGTGTCAGTCGAAGTTGAGAGTGACCTCAAATGTACGCATGGAGATCGAGCAGGACGTGGGTTAAAGGTTGATCAAGACGAAGTGTCGGTTGAGTCAACGAAAGGGAAGCCAGTTCAAGTGACAAGGTAGCTCGAGGGATTGAGAGTGTGAGAGACTTGCTGGCAATCGAGTTCGCAGACTAACGACGCTCGTCGACGATCGGGGAGGCTTTGTCGGTTTTTTGCTGAAAACCGTCGAATCTCTAAATGTTTTAAATTCAATAATTAGGAGTCTTCTTGTTTTGAGTAATTTAGAGTAATGTGTAAACTTTTAATATTTTCAGGATTTCCCAATTCTGAAAAGTTATTAAAAGGGTAGAGTTATCTTGTAATAAAAGTTAGTAGAGTTCAATATGTGCAATTTTCAGATTACACATGTTTGAAAATTTCCCATGTCTATTTGTGTAAAACTAAAAAGATGGAGGGTTCTTGTGTAAAGCTGCCATCTTGGGTGGGCCTATAAAAAGGCATCCGCACCCAAGGTTGGCTGGCCACTTTTTGGAAAGAAAAATCTTTTGTCTCTACACTTGATGAGGCTGTTTTTGCTGGAAACCTAATCACCTAATCCTGAAACCCAGAAACCTTTCTTCCCAGCCGCTAGCTCCAAAGCTCTCCTTCAGTTTTTGTTCTTGGACGATCTACAGGATTTGTTCTACATCGGCCAAACAATTTTCATCCAGTGTGCCAGTCAAGAGAAAAAATGCAGATCATCAGATACAAAAGGTGTGATTCCCTTTACTTTTATAGCAATTTGTTACTACTATTCATCGTCATGACTGGTTGCATACTGTTCTGTTGGTCATCAGATTAGAGTGTTTTGGCTAAAAACTGCATATTCCTGTGTTCTGTTTTGCTATAGTGCTGCCAGGAAACTTTTAATTTGGTTCTTGATGTTATTGCTTTGCTGATCTTGCTGGTGCTTAGTTTTTTTGTCTAGAACTAGTTGTGTGCTGAGGATAGATTCTTTTGATAAGAAAAGTTGAACTACAGATTGTTGCTCTTGATTCAATATCAGATTTGCTACAGTTTTCTGATAATTGATTATCTGATGGTTCACTGATCCTTCTAGTTCTGAGTATTTTTTATCTCAAGCCCTGTTCAAACTTCAAGGTCAAGATTACCTTGAGTATGATTTCAAAGTGTGATCATGAGTGATATCTGAAATTGAACAGTGACTACAGTTTCAATTTTCAGATATCCATCAATTTTTTTGCTGAATGTTAAATACACTGGAGAAGGGATTTTGCTGAAGTGTATGATATCAAGTTGTTGTTCCAACCCTTTTTGGTAAAACATGCATCTGAAAGTATAGAGGCATATTAATATACTATTGAGCATCATACAAGTTTCATTTCAGAAGTTGCATTACCTCTAGATGTTCAGTTCTGATGAGGGCTTGTTTGTGTTGATTTTTCATGCAATCTCTGTCCAACATAGTGAAATTTCTCTGAAATAGTCTTTTCTGAAACTGAATAGTCTTGATCATCTACCTTGCTGCTATTGGAATTTTCTGATCAGATTTTTCCTAATTAGGAGATTACACATCAGACATTTGTATTCAGATCTAATCTGTATTATCTGTGAACAGTCTTTCAACATGTCTCTGTTATCTGTTTTTTGTCTCTTTTTATCTTACAACTGTTTTGAATCTGTTGTCAAGTCAAAATTGTTGTTATATCTATTCATATTCTTGTAGTACTCAAGCAAGGGATACAAAGTAAATTGTTTACTGCAATTTTGTTTGATCAGTTAAATTCTTGTATTGAAAGTTGCTAAAATCTGGATACATTGTCCTAGACTTTGAAAACTGCATTGCTGTAACCTGCTGTGACTGTCTTTGTTTGGTTAACTCTGAAACACCAGCTTGAACCTGATTAATTTATGAATATTGCCTCATTAATTCCTGAATTGTACTGTCATTTAAAGCTACATCACAAGGTCAACTAATCCTTGCAGATCTGATTGATTAAGTGCAAATTGTCTAGTTACTCATTGTGATTCTCTGTTGATATTATTTTTCTTAAAAAGTGTTCTGAAAAATTCAGATTCCCTGGTTTGTGAGTTTGAGGTTCTACTAAGTTCTATAATTTGTTGTGGTTGCAAAGTAGATGAGAAGGTTGGTACGATTGTTTTGCTGAGGTTATGAATTTAATTTGTTACTGTTTGGGTCTAAATTTAGTAGGCTGAATACACTACAAAATCTATCTGAAAACACTGTTTCATTTCAGACTTCTGCATTCAGTTTCAGAATATATCTTCAACACATCTTTTAGCAGATTGCAATTCTGTTTTGTGGGTGAGTTTATTCACTTCTGAATTCTTAATCTGAATTGGATTTCAAATAGCAAGTATCTCATATAGTACATGATCTTGGTCAATTAGAGCTAAATTTGATCAATCTTTTTATCAAGTTTTGGCTCAAGGTGACAAGTGCAGGGGGTAAAAGAGTTTTCTGAATTTCTGATCTCTGTCGGAGTTTCAAACACCGATTTACATTTGTCGACCATCCAAGTACCGATCTGTTCACTATTTTTCGAAATACCAATTGTCGACAAAGTACTTCGGTACTCCAAACTCCGAACAAGATTGTACTTTGAATTTGAAATGAGTTTGTTGCTCTGATTTGTACTGATTGGTTCAAATTTGAATCTGAAATTTATGGAGGTGTGTTGGGTGATCTGAATAGGCCATCTAATTCACGAGAATTTGTTGAGGCGTCTATTATATTCACCCCCCCTCTAGTCGCCATTCCGATCCCATACTAAATTCACGACTTCATTTTCCCCCTTTTCCTCCTTAATATAAGCTAATACTTCTTTACAAATTTTTGGTATAACCTCTCCATGGCTCCCTCGAGGAATTGGAAATCGAGGACGCCTGTGAGGCCTTAAGTCTTCGAAGGTAGCCCACTGTTGATGGAGCCCTTCGTTAACTTCTAACACTTCAAGTTCATCTTTCAAAAAATGTGGGAAATCCTAAAAACATTTCCAAATAAGTCTTTTTCATTCAAAAGAAAGACAGAAATACAAGTTCTTTACATAATGAAACCCTAAGTACAGCTCGACCTTCGGGTCCGAAGGGGGCATGCTAGTTGAAGGCAGCGTCCGTGCTTGCTTTTAATGGTGGCCTTCATCAATCCACGTCTTCACCGTCGTCTGACCATCAGCTTTCCAGGATGCTTGAAAAGCCTCCCAGGCTACGATGACGTCGGGTGAAGGGGTCGATAGCCGGTCATCGCCAAAGCTAGCGGGGGATACTCTGGGGTCCGGCGAAATAGAAATCCCAATGTCCTTGAATTGGCGAAGTACTCTAAGAGAAGCTACTTGTTCGGAGATCTCTCCGTACCGAGTACCCGAAGTCTTCATCGTCTTCGCTGCTGCTTGGATCATCTTCAATTTCCGAATCAATGTATCATTGGCCAACGACGAAGAGGCGCAAGAAGTTCCAAAATATTCCAAGATGCCCCGAAGACGTCCATGGTCTCAGAGGCGACGTTGTCACACTTTGCATTCTCCATGATCAAGGCCTCAGTCGAGCGCTTCATGTCACAGATCAAAGTGGAGAGCTCGACTGTCTTTGTCATAAGGATAGTATTCTGCCCAAGCAGCACCCTTACGTCATCAGCCAAATGTTGTCGCTCTTCCCGAAGCCTTACATCCTCAGCTCTAGAGGCTGCTTGCTCTTCTCGAAGCCTTTCGACTTCGGTTCGGAGCACCACCCACTCAGCAGCAAGCTCTTCCTTCGTAGCCTCTAGCTTCACTTTTGTGCTCCACTCTGCATGAGCTATTTCCTCCAAGCTCGAGGCCCGGTTCTCATAGTCAGCAAGGCTCTCTTGGAGAGCCGTAACCTTCTCTTTGAGCCGATTGCATTCGCGCTCATTGGAAACAACAGCTACACGAGCTAAAACAATGTGCTGACAAAGGAAAAGAAGATCAAGGTGAGTATGTTATACATATACTTTAAATGGAACTAACTTTTACAGGTGCTTTATACCTGGTAAGCTGCCCATTCAAAGGCGGCGTCGAGCTCTGACCCTTTGGCCTCACCTATGATGGAGACCAATTCGGTCTCCCCAACTTCTCGACTAGCCCAAGCCAAAGGCTCTAGCAAAGTTCGAAGTCATGTCCTCCTTTCAAGAAAAGGGGCTAGGAGAGAGAGCCTCATTAAGGCACTCCGATCGTCGTCGGTGTGAGAAGGGCCGGGGCGAAGAGAAGCATCTTCTGAAGCCTTTGTCGACTGACCTTGGTCAGTCGACTCCGACGGAGTCTACCCCGCTGCAGGAACAGACATCGGCCAATATTTAGATTTTCCCTTTCTAGGTCCCGTCGCCTGCTTTGGAGCCGTCTCTTGTGCCGGAGTTGACTCTTGCATCGCAGCCACTTCCAGTGCCGGATCTGTCTCCTGCGCCAAAGTCGGCAACGACGTCGAAGTTGTCTCAAGCTCCAGGATCACCTTCTTAGTCGGGGCCACCTCCACTGAAGTTGATTCTGTGAATTCAAAGGTATTCTATTATTTAAATGTTGCAGGTAAAAGAAAGTGAAACAAGCTTCGGTCAAGATATACCTCCGACACCTTGTTGTCGGACGAGCACAGGACTGCTCGGAGGCTCAAACATTTGATCGAAATCTTCCTCAGACTCCGAAGATCGAACCAAAGCAACAACTACTGGAGTTTCTTCGGCTGCAGCAACTACCACTTCGCCCGAAGATGAGACCTCTGCATCCAGGGTCTGAACCCTTTCGGCCTCAACTCCGCCTTGATCCAAAATTGGGGCGTCTGCCCCACCTGATGGAGCAACTTCGGCATCCACCTGCCTAGGTTTGCCCCCTCTTCAGCTAGCACCACCTTTGCACCATCCTGGACAAACGTCTCAGTTTCCATCCGAGACCCTTCATCCCCCGCAAGAAGAGCTTCGAACTCCTCCACCATATGTATGTTTGTGTCATCTTCATCTTCAAACTGCTCTGACGATGAAATAGATGCTTTTGAAGGAGCACGAGCCTTCATCTTGTGGGTCACTTTCTTTAATGGTGTCTTCACTGGGCCCGAAGTCCCGACCTCAGCCTTCCTCTTCATCGAAGCCGGATCTGTTGCAGACCAGTCTAGAAGGGTCAGGGGCTCGACTACGAGTACACTCCATACTCGGTTTAATCGCTCCCAAGTCCCTACTAGCATCACCCTCTACTCCTTTTCTACGAGCGTAGGGGCTCCGAGGACCTGCTCCGCAGCCCAGACAATTTGCTCCAGAGTCCAAGTCATGCGCGGGGCTGAAAGATAAGATATCATCCGATTAATTTATTGAAATTAAATCAATATTTGTGTATGAAACACCTTGATTCAGGATATGCAGAAAGCCTACCTGCGAAATTCGAAGGTGTTGACACAAAAACGTGCCCCCGCACGTGGGTCAGCTCGATGATCCAAAAGTGTGTGGATACTTAGGAATGAGCCTAAGCATAACACAACACTAACGTCACGTTCCGACTACCCTTAACTGTGGCAAGGGGGTGGAGTCGCCAGGTAATCAGATCACATAGAAATAATCCAATTAGCCAAAATATATAGATAAAAATAATCCAATCGGCCGAACGGAGCCTGATTGGTTCGGAGTATACTGTGCGAAGGGTCACCGAAGGGGGCCTTCGGCGTCTGGTGCGAAGGGTGCACCGAAGATAGCCTTCGAACGACAAGGTTTTGTGCGAAGCCTTCTGACACGACAAAATCCAATGTGGAGCGCTGGTGCAACGTAATACGAGACAGAGTGTTTTGATGAGACGAAGTCCGATGCGGAACGTTCTAGCATGACACCGACGCGAAGCAACCCCGATGTGAAGTGGCTCCGGTGCGCGGGACTTGACCAGACCGACAACAGCGTGACGGGTCCGGCACGGACGGACGAAGCAGGGAATCACCAAAGGGTGCTTTGGCAACCTCCAAAACCAGCTTCCTAGCTTCGGAAACCTTCGGTGAAGGGGGCTCCGAATGTGAAACCTGCAGCAAAGTTAAGATTAAGCGCCAATTTGGCTTGGAGACCGAATTACTAAGTGTTACAGTATACAAAACGAAGGTAGCGATCTGTTACATAGATTAACAGATGGTTCACAGGCGAGCAAACAAGGTGATAGAAATCTGTTATGTAGATTAACGGATGATTCACAGGCAAACCAACATGGCTTACCACTGTTATGGTGTAGCCGGCGGAGGGCTTCTAGCGCAAACCCACGAAGGTGTACGGAAAGGTAAAGAAAATAAAGGTACGGTTCAAAGCTAGGGCTTTGTGATTGATTTATGTTGTGGGGGTCCTATGAACCAGCCTCACCCCTGTATTTATAGGGGCTAGTCTTCTTATCTCTAATTCTAATCTTATAAGATTCGGCCTAATAAAGTTTAGGGATAAAAACAACCAGAATCTATATCAGACTCTATCTCCGAAGCTTGCCCGAAGTGGGCCTTCGGCAGGCCCACCGAAGTTTGCTCCTCGGGACGAAGCTTTAGTGAAGTAGGCCACCAGAGGGCCTTCGAGCCGAAGCCAGCAGTCTGCTAAAAGTCCTCCTAGGCCTCATGAATATGGGCCTCCGACACTATAAGGCTTCGGTCTGTGCCAGAACTTGTGTATTTTCGGCCCAAATTACCAAAATTGATATTTTGACAATCTTGACCATTAATGCCATTTTTCTCTATCAACATAAGGGATTTCCCAAAGTCCTCCCTCCGGGTTCTCCTCGAAGTGAATTTGTTGGGGGAAAATGCTTCACTTTCAGGACTTAGAGATTAACAGTTCAAAAGGACTTATCAGCTTCGGAGCTGATGGGCTCATGCTCGAAGGTGGAGGAGTCGTTAAGCCGAAGGGTGCTTCGATCTACGATCCGAAGGAACCCTCCGCAAGATATGAGGCTTCGGAGCCAAATGACAGGATTGATAAGATGTTTGGCTTATCTACTTGCTTTGGGTAGATTTTACCATTTTAACCCCGTTCAGGGTACCGAATGGTTTCCACTATGTCGGTTGTAATTGAGGGGTAAATAGGTCTTTTCCTTAGACATTTTTGCCTATAAATACCCCCCTTCTTACCCTGTAATGGGCATCGAATACTCAGCTATTCTAATAGACATATTCAGACTACTTAAGCTATTATCCAATTCGAAGGCTTGAGATAGTTCTTAAACACGAACTCACTGTTTGTTTGTTCTTGATCTCAGAGAACCTGTTAGCGTAATATTTTACGCCAACAGTTGGCGCCGTCCGTGGGGAGCCTAGTTCTAGAAGCTAGTTCTCTACCACTGACTGCACTTCGAAGAGCACTTACGGAGGGAGCCTCGGAGTCCCAAGATTTCGCGCACCCTTCGGTAAGGGGCTTCCTAGTGCGGTTCGAAGGCCTTCCCTCGCCTTCCCAGACCAATCGAAGTCCTCGGTCTTCGGACCTCTCCGTTACTAGCTATGCCTCCCAAGTGAAGCCAAGCCTCGGGTCCTCTCCGAAGGTCCCCTTGGACCAACGGAGCTGGACCCTCAACTGTTCCAATGGTTCCTGAGGGCGCCGCTGGGCGTCGAGTGCCCAGAGGCCCTCGGGCTCCTCCTACGGTGGTCCAAACTGCTTATGTCAGTTCCCAAGACCCGGAGCTACCCTCCGACGAAGACGAAGACCTTCCTGAGGCCGAAGCTACTCAGATAGCGCGGCTTTAGGAGGAAGTGGCTAGATGGAGGCAAGAGGCCGCTGATCGCCTCCGCTCCCAAGCCTCCACCGAGACTCCAGAAGGGCCCCAAGACGGTGGTGCTCGCCATCTTCCCGAATCTGTTCAAGTCCCGGAGGAGGCTGAGAACACATCTTTCGATAATGAGTCTCCGCTACATTCGGACTTGCAAAGGGTGCCCTTTGATCCCAGATTCAAGGTGTTGGACCGGAAACGGCGACCAGAGGGGGGGTGAATGGGAGCTTTTAAAATTTCGGGCTAAAAACTAGCCTTCTGTTTCAATACTGTCTTCTGCGGAACAGGCTTCGAACACCACCTTCGAATGTCTGGTTCGGAGGTACTTCGACACCTTCGAACACAGGCTTCGGAATAGCTAAAGTTCGAAGCCAAGAAGACTTCGCTCCACTTACAACCCTCGGAAACCAACTCTGCTAAGTCAGTGCAGGCTCCGCACACAGGGTGCTTCGAGCAGGCTTCGCACTTCACCCTTTGCAAGAGTGGACAGCCCTCTGAGGACTTCGACCAAGTACTTGGCGGCAGCAACTGGTGCTGGGCTTCGTACACGAAGGTCTACACGCACACAGAAGGACAATGCTAAGGGCTTCGACACAAGAAGCAAAACGGGCCTCGGTCAGGGCTACGCTAGTAAGCAGCGAGGTCTTACCTCCTGTTACACAGAGCGAACGCACGCTGACAAAACACACACACCTCGCACAAAAGCAGCCTTCGCCACAACAGGCTTCGGTGCACAACAACAGGCGAGGTATGCAACGCGAGCTCAAGCAAAAGCACAAGAAAAAAACAGGGCTTCGCTGCTTGAACAAGGAACACAGAAAAATGAACTCTCTGGATGTATTACAATCGAAGTGTGGCTACAGGAGCTCAACAGTAAATGCTCAAAGTGTTAAATGTTACCTACTGAGCCCCCATATTTATAGCCCACAGTTCACCCAAAGGAATTGACTACACTACCCCTAGGGTTTACATTCATTTTGTCTCTACAGAACTAAGGGGTACAAAAGGTAGTCCACCTTTATTCTGGAGGCTTCTCTGTCAGCTGCAGAGGGGACAGTGTCAGCCTTTTTCAGAACAGACAGTGTCAGCCTTTACAGTGTTGACTTCTGGAACCTCCCTTCGCACCGGAGGGTGCGGTAGCTTCGGCGAGAAGCCTGCAGCCTGTTGGCCTTCGCTCCGCCGAAGAAGTCCTTCGATACAGTGACGGTTTTAAGCCGAAGCCGTCAAAGCTCTTGGGCCTTCGCACCACCACCTCCAGAGTGGATCACCACGGCTTCGCAGCTACTCCCAGCTCGAACACCGTCCGTCCGTGTACCGAAGCCATGCATGGCCGAAGCACCTCAAGTCAACCTCACTCCGAAGCCCCACCTTCGGAGTACCACCCTTCGAAGTCCCTCCTTCGTCCAAGGCCTCCGCATGAAGCATTCCATGAGCACTTCGTCGCAGTGTCTCTCCCCGAGCACACTCCTCGACGAGCCTCACCCGGACCATGCCTTCGATGCGCCTCGACTTCTGAGACCTTCGTCAGGTACCTTCGAGTGTCTCCCTCCGGAGCACACTTCGAACACCTTGCCTCCGCAGAGGACTTGGTCCACCAACTCCGAAGTCACTCCATTCGGAGTACCTTCGAAGTGCCTCACTTCCGAGGACTTGTCTCGGAGTACCTTCAACCGGAGCTACACTCCGCACTCTCTGCCTTCACCTGGCACGCCTTGACCCGAGGACCTACCCGGACCACCTTCGCAGCCACCGTGACGGAGCTCCCCGCTCCCCTGGCATCAAGGCTCCCGCTTGACCCAGGTTCACCTGGCTCGAACCTTGTCCGTCGCCTCCGAAGTCCCTGCGCACCACAAACAAGCAAACAAGTGTATCCAGTACTCCTGAGACCTCTCCGGGTTAGCAACCTCCGGCACACACTCCGGTGTACCGCCCAAAGTACCGAAGCCATCGGTACGAACCCAGTCATCGTGTACTGCCGGACCCCTCCGACAGGCACACTCCGCTGCACAGCTGCAGCAAGCAAACACCTCCGAACACCCTTCGGAGAACCACCTCCGAAGCCCCTCCGGAGGTACCCTTCGAACAGAGGGTAGAATCCGGTCAATCACTCATCACAAAACACCGAAACCAACCCTTGGTTTCTCAATCTCCCCCTTGATGAGTGCATTGACAACCAAATCCAAGTTCAAGAAAATTTAAAAACTTTCAGCACACAAGTGACCATAAAAACTCAAAAAGGAGCCAAATCATGTCACTTGATAAAAGAATTTTTCTCCCCCTTTGTAAAAGAGGAAAAGCCCCTTTGGCAAATCTCCCCTTGATAAGAACTCCCCCTGAGTTAAGCAAATTTTTCTCCCCCTTTATGTCAAAAATCTCTCCCCTTTTTCGAAATTATGCCTTCTTGCGGCAGAGAACATAGCAAATCTCTCCGGAATTTCTCCCCCTTTGGCAATGCAAGCATCAAGGAGCATGTAAAAGATGCAAAGCTTCGAAATGAAATAAAATTGCAAAGACATATAATGCAAAAATATGCCAACAGTAACATCAATGATCATGGGCTCAGCTCAGTGTAACATTCTGGGAAACAAGATGATGGCATGTGATTTTGTTATTTTGAAGTAAAAGCACCACCACTTAATCACAGTAGCTAGACATGAGAAGGCAAGGATTGCGCAAAGCTAACAAATTCTACCCTAGACAGACAAGTCTTGTTCAAAAGGAGCTTTGAAAGCAAACTTGATGAGCAATTAAATTTGTTGTTCTGTTCTTAATGCCAGGGGTTATTTGTTTGTCCACCTTATACTTTCCAATCAAGCCAAGCCTAGGCAAGAAAGCCATCTGAAGCTTAAGGCGGTGATTTTGGCATACACTACACTATCCTAGTTCAGACCAATGTGCAATGGTAAGCAGTCTAGAAAAGAGTAGTGCGACAAACAAACCCTCCTGGATCTTTTCATTTAAACCAGACAAATCATGGATTTTTGATTTTGATTGAGGTGAATTAAATATTTTGATGAGTATCCATGAATAAAGAACACATTTTTCAAGTTGCAAATTTTAGCATCCAAGGAACAGTGTCTTGCTGTCAAGTAGATAAAAGATAGCTAAAAGCAGTCCTGCCTAAACAAGCTAGATACATGATTGTGCGGTGAGCAAGTTTTGATTTTAGAAAATAAAACATCATGCACAACCAATGTTCCAGACATATTTCATAGAGCTGAGCTGTCATGATTTCTTTGAATTAAAAGCAGGCATATAATAGCAAAAGATGTAAATGCAATTTCACACATGATGAGCATATGCAAGACAATTGAAATCAGCTCCCCCTCACAAAATGCCGTAGGGATGACAAATACCAAGTTCCCCACGCAAGTAAGCAAATCGAGAAGCATCGAGGGGTTTTGTAAAATATCGGCAAGCTGGAGTTGGGTGTCAACATATTGAAGTTCAATATCACCCTTCTCATTGTGATCTCTGAGAAAATGATACCGTACATCAATGTGTTTGGTTCTGGAGTGCTGAACCGGGTTGTTTGCAATACAAATAGCACTAGTGTTATCACAGAAAAGTGGAACACTCTTAAATCTAACCCGAAATCCCGCAAAGTGGAAACCATCCACAAAATCTGAGAGCAACAGCTAGCTGCAGCAACATATTCGGCCTCAGCCGTCGATTGTGCAACACTAGACTGTTTGCGGGAGGACCAGCAAACCAGAGAAGTACCCAGAAAATGACAAGTACCAGAGGTACTCTTCCTATCAATTCTACACCCAGCAAAGTCCGCATCGGAATAGCCTCTAAGACATAAAGAAGAAGACGATGAATACCATATGCCAAATTCAAGGGTGTGTTTGAGATACCTTAAGATGCGCTTAACCGCTTGGCGGTGCGAAGCTCGTGGTGAAGCCTGAAAACGAGCGCACAGACACACAGCGAAGTGTATGTCTGGCCTCGTGGCAGTCAAGTAGAGGAGGGAGCCGATCATGCTTCGGAACTCCTTCTGATCTACGGCTTCTCCATCTTCGTCAGGGTCCAATGCTACAGATGTAGCCATTGGAGTGGCGAGGGGCTTCGCATCGGACATGTCGAACTTCTTGAGCAGGTCCTTGGTGTACTTTGTCTGGTGGACAAAAGTACCTTGTTTGCTTTGCTTGATTTGCAAACCAAGGAAAAAGGTGAGTTCACCCATCATTGACATTTCAAACTCCCTGCTCATGGTATCTGCAAACTCGGCAACCAAAGCATGAGAAGAGCCACCAAAGATGATATCATCCACATAAATCTGCACTAGGAGGAAATCTTTGCCATGCTTGAGAGTAAACAGTGTTTTATCAACAGAGCCCATCAAATACCCTCGCTCAAGCAGAAAAGACTTAAGTCTATCATACCAAGCCCGAGGGGCCTGCTTGAGTCCATAAAGAGCCTTATGAAGTTTAAGGACTTTATGTGGGTACTTGGGGTTTTCAAAACCAGGGGGTTGTTTTACATAAACATCTTCACCTATGAAGCCATTAAGAAAAGCACTTTTGACATCCATTTGATAGAGTTTGAATCCCCGGGATGTCGCAAAGGCAAGCAAAATCCTAATGGCCTCAAGGCGAGCAACAGGTGCAAAAGTTTCAGTAAAATCAATCCCTTCTAGTTGAGAAAAGCCCTGAGCTACAAGTCTAGCCTTGTTTCTAACAATTGTCCCATCCTCCCCTTGTTTATTTTTGAAAATCCATTTTGTTCCAATGAAATGAACATTAGGTGGAGGATCAACTAAAGTCCAGACTTGGTTTCTCTCAAAATTTTCAAGTTCCTCATGCATGGCATTGATCCAACTAGAATCAGAAAGTGCATGACTAACATCTAAGGGCTCGAAAGAAGCAACAAAAGCAGCATTAGTGAAATGAGCGTGAGAACGTGTTACCCTTTGATCAAGCTCACCAATGATCTGCTCGGGAGGGTGCATCCTTTGGACATGATGTGGAGCCTCGCGGCGGGATGCAGTCTCCCCCTCAACTTGTGCGTTGGAGTGGTCCAAGATGACCGATGTTGAGGTAGTCGCTTCGGGACCTCGTGCCGAAGTAGTTGAAGCGGGGTCAGCTTCGGGGGTCGACGTCGAGGGTAGTAGGGTTCATCCTCGAATTCTCCGGGATCTTCTTCTTCGAATAAGGTCTGTTCCATGTCGTGTTCATTTGCCTGTTCAAAAGCAGAACTAACAGAGGGGGTTGATTCATCAAAAGTCACATCACATGACTCGATGACAGTGTTAGTTTCCAAGTTATAAACACGATAGGAATGACCATGAGTAGTATAACCCAAAAAGATCCCGTCAGAAGATCGCGACTCAAATTTATCCAAATTTCCACGCTTTAGGATGAAACAGCGACAGCCAAAAACTCGAAGATGAGTAACCTTGGGCTGTCTCCCAAAACGTAGCTCATAAGATGTTAAGTTTAAAATTGAGCGCAAGAAAATTCGGTTTGAGATGTAGCAAGCAGTGTTCATGGCCTCAGCCCAGAATTTTCTAGGAGTCCTATGCTCATCAAGCATCGTCCTAGCCATCTCAACCAAAGTGCGGTTTTTCCTCTCAACAACACCATTCTGTTGAGGAACCCGCGGAGCAGAGAATTGATGTTCTATGCCATGCTCCATGCAAAAGTCAACAAAGAGACTGTTTTTGAACTCAGTGCCATTATCGCTTCGAATGAATTTTAACGCACCAGGGAGTTCAGTAAAAAGTCTCAAGGCCAAGCTCCGAAAGTGAGAAAACACTTCATCCTTGCTGGCAAGA